>MU007021.1:0-489783 GCA_010583015.1 Tothia fuscella
ACGCTAGAACGCCTTTAAAGCTATCTAAGATAAGTTATAGGCGGAAAAAATCGCTACTAACGCCTATCTTCCTTCCGTAAATATTCCTAAGAGATACCGGGTCCTACGGTACTTCTAGGATATAAGGATAAGGTAGGATTCTACTAACCGAATATTAATACGCCTTATAAAACTTAGGGAGGCGGTTAATAAATTTACGCCTAAGTATTATCAGCACCTTTTGCTTAGTAATTCCGAGTAGTAGTAAATTAACTATATTATTACAATTCTTCACCCCTTCGCCGTTTTTACGTAGTTTATTAGTACTATACGCGACCTAATAATTTATTAAGTATTCGAGGTATATAAGATACTTCTTTTATATATCCTTACTTATAAGGTACTACTATAGAGAAAGAGGGTCCTATAGAAGTATTATATTCTTAACGGTCTTAAGGGTGTAGAGAAGAAGCTAAAAAAGTACTATCTAGATACGGAATATTCTAAGGCCGGTAAACTCTATAGTATAGCGATTCTCCTTAATCCGCACGCTAAAGATTCAACTTAGCGAGGTCTATATTAGTAAGGTACTACCTACTAATAAGAGTATTAGCTTATACTTAAGGCTTTATAGAAGGTAGAGTATTAAAATAGATAACGTGTTTTACAAGCGAGTGTGCTACACAAGCGAGTATACTACCCTTATTAAAATTTACTACCTCTTTACTTTTAACTGCGATATAGGCTGCAAATCAACTCTAATTAATAAATAAAGAAGGGAAGTTACTTCTTACCCTTTAAGCTCTTAAAGAAGGTTAATTTTAGAGTATTCGGGCTGCTATAGGCGCGTTCGGGTGGTGTCGAATAACCTTGGGCCGACGACGCGACAGAACTACTTCAAGACGCGATTCTATTATAAACTTACGGAATCTAAGCCCACGAGAGGAAGAGGTAATAATTCAATATATAATTAACCTCGACTCGCGTGGATTTCCCCCGACACCCCAAGCTATAGTAGATATAGCTAATACTTTACGTCGTGAGCGCAATCTAGTATAAGTTAGTATAAACTAGGCTATAAACTTTATTAATTAGACTCCTAAGCTTAAAACACGTTTCTCTCGGAGGTATAATTACAAGCGAGCCCTCTGTAAGGATCCGAAGGCTATAGAGGCATAGTTCGCGCTTATACGTAATATAATAGCGAAGTACAGTATCCTAGAAGACGATATATTCAACTTTAATAAAACTAGGTTCTAAATAGGGGTTGTATCAACAATAAAGGTCGTAACGGCAGCGGAGAGGTAGCGGAACCCAAAAAAGGTCCAACTAGGCAACCGCGAGTAGGCTACGGTAGTTAAGTACGTAAATACGGCCGGGTAGGTACTACCACCGTTTATTATCCTTAAAGGACGTATCCACCTTATAAACTAGTATTCTAAGCTACTACTAGACGGCTAGGTAACCATAGTAAGCGAAAATAGTTAGATAACTAATAAGCTAGACTTTAAATAGCTTTAATACTTTAAAAAGTATATAGTAGGTCGGAAATTAGGTAGTCGGCGCCTCCTTATCCTAGATAGCTACGAGAGCTACTAATCGGTCTAGTTTACGACGTTCTACGCTAAGAAGAATATTATTACGCTTTATATACCTCCCTACTTATTATATCTACTCCAGCTACTTAATATCGCCTACTTTATACTACTAAAGCGGGCGTACGGGCGAGAGATAGGCGAACTAATAGCCTTATATATCTATTACGTAACTAAAGTTGAGTTCCTCTTATCCTTTATAAAGGCGTATAACAAGACTTTTACAAAAGAAAATATCTAGGCAGGCTTTAGAGGGGTAGGCCTTATCCCTCTAGACCCCTAGAGTATTATTAAGAAGCTTAATATACGCTTACGGACGCTATCTCCTCGTCTAGGCTAGATTAAGCTATAGTAGCCTAAAACACCCTATACAGCGACCGAGTTAGCCGCTTAAACCGACTTCCTAAAGATACGGATAGTAAGGTATTAAGATAGCTCACCTAGTTTAATTAATAACGCGCTAAATTAGCTATTAAAGGGTACGGAAATTATAATATACTCGGCAGCTATTTTAGGGTAGCGAGTTACCGCCCTTCAGCGGGCCAATACAGCCGCAATAGAGCGAAAATCACAAAAAAGACGACGTATCTAGGTGGGCGGGACTATAGTTAGCTAATCTTAGACAGATCAAGATATACAGCATAATATTAGTTAAGTAGAAGCTATTTTGCGCCGGAAAAGTCTAGAAAAGGTCGTCGCATCCTAGAACAAAAGACGTTATAGCTACTACCGCTAGACTAGCTATCGCATTAAAACTTGTGCCGTTAGAAAGGTAGAGAGCAGCTAATTATTATTATTTTTATTCAATTATTATTATTATAGGCAGTCTAATATTAAATACCAAAAGGTGGTTGAAGTTTTAATAGGGTAGTACACTCGCTTGTGTAGCACACTCGCTTGTAAAACACGTTAGTTGATTTTTAACTTAGGTTAAAGGAGCTTGTTTTCCTTAATAATCGATTTAGATACTATACTATTATCTATATCCTTTCCCTTAATAAGGACTAGGTCTTATCTAATTACTCCTACTACTTTAACTAGTTAGTTCTTCTTTATAATCGTAAGCCTATTTCCTTAGTATCTAGTTATAAGGTAGTCCTTTTCGATACTATTTAGTATATATATATCTACGTCCCTACTCCGGAGTAGTCTTACTACTTAAGTTTTAGGTATCTCCTTACGAACTTCTTCTAATACTATTTTATTATTTGATATTCCTACTATAAATATTGTATTACTCCTTATATAGAAGGATAATTTATAATTAGCCCCTATAGCTATCGTGCTCTAGAGTATTAGCCTAGTCCTCGCGATTAGGTTTATCTTTACTAGTCTAGTAGATGTCTAGGTATTTATTCTACTAACTACTTTCTATAGTAGCCTTTCTATTAAGTCTATTCTCTTTTCTATTGGTTTAAGGGTCCTAATCGGTTCTAGTCTAGTTACTTCCTTAAGGCTCGCTATCGCTATATAGAGTAGCGCCGTAATTATATCCTTAGGGATTTCCTTCTCTTTCTCGTCTTTAGTATTAATAAGATATATTACTTTCTTAATATTAATCTTTAATTCTTCGATTAGGCTATCCCGTCGTATATCCTCTATTACGTGGTTTTCTATAGTATTACGGGTAGGGAGCGATACACCTCCGCGTACCTCTCCCCTATCGCTACTAGGTGTATTAGCTATTAATTATAAGATAATCGGACCTTATAATTGCAATAAGCGTATTTAAAACTTTATTTAATACGTTTTTAGGTAGTTGGCGGTAGTTGTAGCTTTAAGAGTAGTCTTCTACCTTTAATATATAATTAAAAGAATACCTATATAAGATAATAAAAATTAAAAGTTCTATAGAAGAAGAAGATAAAGATAAAGTATTATAGAATTTATTAGATAGTTTTAATAAGTTACTAGTAAAGCGTAGGCGTAGCGTATTACTTTCGTATATTAAGATCTAATTTTCGTAGATTATATCTAGGGTTGGATTATATCTAGAGTTATACTCTACTTCTATTTAATTTCTATTTAAGTATAGAAGATAACTATATATTAAGTTTAGACTATATAGTATCTATACTTAGTTAATAAGTAAGTATAGAGTAATAATAAAATAATAAAATTTTAAGCTAAGAAAAAGACCTTATAAGCTTAGAGTATTGACCCTATATGTGTCGTGACCCCATCTGTAACGCACGCTAAAATTGGAAGGAAAATCTAACAAAATCAAAAAAATTAAAACGCTAATAATTCGTCCAATATCTTATAATAAACTATAAAAATTTAACAGATTATAGATATAACTATAAATAATATTCTATTAAAATTCTAGCTTACTAGTCCGTCTATAACGCCGGGAGTCTAGTTTAAATCGAAGTTATAGACTCCTAGCGGTTTTTCTTAAATAAGCCTTGAAATAAGCGGCTTATTAAGCTAAAAATTTAATAGAAGATTATTTATAGTTAAATCTATAATCTATTAAATTTTAATAGTTTATTATAAGATATTGGACGAATTATTAGCGTTTTTTTTATTTTTATTTTGTTAGATTTTCCTCCCAATTTTAGCGTGCGTCACAGATGGGGTCGCGACACACATAGGGTCAACACTCTACTTAATTTCAATTTTTATATTATAAGATTAAAGAATAGATATCTTTCTCTTAGTCCTTAGATTTTTATAGTAATATCTTAGGTGGTTATTAAATTATTCATTTTTGAAAGCTGCCAAGTTTTGGTGTAAAACAGCGTGCATCAGGTGGTCACGTGCATCTGGTGGGCCCCTCGGTTATAGCTAAACGAGGTGCAGCCTTCCGGTTTGGTTTTTTGTTGTGCTCTTACATAAACATCCCGCATCCCAAGACAGTGTACCTGCATTGTGGTATCTCTATTCTTAATCCGTGGAATATACTTGTCACCCTAGAACCCGTCTGGTTACCAGTTCGACATATATGGAGAGACCGTGTCTGCTTCCAGTTCTGGTCGGAGTTTTGGCGTCGTTCCTGGATCACTCTCCTCTGTACGCACGGTCGGTGCAGGGACCAAGGGCTACCCGAAAATAACGTGGCCACGCCAAAACCTCAAGAAATCCCTGACCTCACCAAAACAAGTTGAAATATTCTAAAACTTATAATAACACTTGATGTAAATTCCTAGCTTTTAGATTAATTCCGTTCGTGCGTTGTTGTAATAATTCGAGCTGAAGTCACTGGTTTTTGGTGAGTAGAGTGGTTTTGGTTGGCCACGTTATTTTCGGGTAGCCCTTGGACTATGCCCGAGGAAAGCTCGCCAAGCTATTACCTCGATAGTAGCCAAATATACTTAAAATTTCAATATGCTTGTTCTTGCTTGACTGTTGGTAGTCAGCTGCTTGCGCAGATACTACCACTTTCAGCCTATCACCATGTGGGCCCTGATCACTTTCAATCCTTCAGACCAGGCTCGCGATCATGCTAAGACGGACTTTGATCTTGCGTAGCCCGGCTACCCTCCGCCGAGTCACCCTGATAGTGCTGGACAAAGCACCAGGTAACATCGGACTAGAACTAGGAAGGCTGCCAGGGGCGGTGACGAACCCTTCTAGAAATTCGTTTTTCTGCACAGTCCTCGGGTTTGAAAGTCTGCAAAAGTCTGTTTGCTTGAATTGTGTTTCTTCCGCGCCAATTCGGTTGAGTCTAGGTCAATATGCGTTTCCTTCAAGCCCTTGCGCTGCCCATCCTTACGGCTACAATCATCAAAGCGAGCTTCATTCAGCTTAGAGATGTACCTTCTGCTGAGGCTACACTGAGTGTAGATGCCTTGTCCAACAACATTGCAGCGGATGTCCTTGAGAATATCGAGAATGCCGAGGTCGAAGGAGAGGGCTTGGCCAACTGCGAAATCGATGATTTGGATGAGATACTGGATGTGGCCACGGATAACGTGGACGTGCCAGTCGCCTATGACACTGCGTAGCACATTTATAGAAACAAGAACTGTCCGGTAGAGTTTCTGTACGACATCGAGGCACTCCAGACTAACTCCTCGGGCAGAAAGGCGGCAGACGTGAGGGGGGTGGGCAATCGCGACAAAAGAACCCCGGTGTAAGTCATGAACATGTGGGCATATGTGCGGCTCTATTGCTACCAAACTCAATGCAATGAGAATCAATTGTAGCACGAAACCTCAAACGTAATTAGCTCTCAAGGTCTCCCTGTCCCTAGCCTCTATCTCCTCAAAACAATGTAGGAGTTGGGAGATCTAAATACGATTTACTGTGAAGCAATTCAGATTTATCAACGTTTCGATAAAGACCAATATTTGCTCTTTGGTGGATTGCAAGCGATGCTTGAAAAATGGCTTATTTTCTTCAGGGAAGAGGAGGCGGACAACAGTATAGCGGTGGAGCAGGTGGACAACGAGGCGTGAGTAAATCGGCAATTTCTTAGATACCGTTCTGCATTTATTCTCTCATGCATTGAGGGCTCAGCTCACCCCAGCGTCAGGGAGTGTGTAGCTCAATATCTTGTTGACCTAGCATGAACTAAATGTATGTACAGGGTGGAGGTGCCCCACGACCTCAGGGAGGGAATAGTGGTGGCCAAAGGCCCCAGCAGGCACAGCCTCATTCCCAACAGCCAAAGCCAGCTGACCATCAACAACCCCGCCCACAACAACAGCAACCCCGTCCACAACAACAGCAACAGCCCCGTCCACAACAACAACAACAACAACAACAACAACAACAACAACAACAACAACAACAACAACAACAGCCCCGTCCGCAACAACAACAACAACAACAACCACGCCCAGCACAACAGCAACCGCGTCCGCCACCCCAGGGTTTCAATGGAAATAGTCATGGAAACAACGGCGGCAGAGGGGGTGGCAATTGGAATCAGTATGGCAATGGTCCGCGGCCAGGCGATAGCCATCCTGATTGGAACCGGGGTAAAGGCGGTGAGTGGGGACGCGGGGGAAATGAATGGTACGTCGAATCTTGTGTATAGCATATGAATTTCCTATTTAGCTGGGCTTATAGGGGCTGGAACCAAGGTGGACGTGATGGTGGGTTTCGAGGCGGCGCCCCGCCTGCATTTATCACTATCGCTGACCCAGGCTGGCCTGGGGCTCGTTCGTATGAACCAGCTTATTTTACAAGCTACGTTCCATCACCTGTCTGGTCAGACGCGTCTTCCTACTCCGTCATTACGATAGAAGCTCCCACTCCTACCCCTGAGAGCATCGAAGCCTCTAGTGTAAGTGAGGAAAACTTGTTTCAAAAGCACAAAAGCTAATAATGCACCAGCTGGGCTGCTCTGCAGTACAGACTACCCGACAAAGCTCGGTTGTCACGGAAGCAACTTATTACAGTACGATCACGGAGGCGCCCGAAGGTACATTGACTGTTTCTATTGGCCTCGATGGCGACCGCACAACCTTCGGCGCCAGTACAGTCTTCGAGGTCTACATCTATACTACTACTCAGAGTATAGCTGTAGTTGGTGAAGGCTTGAGCTGCGGCTATATTTTCAGGAAACACCACAAACGCGATCCGAGCAGCCTGCCGACATCCATTGCTACCGCTATTGCAGAATTTGTCGAGGCTAAAGCCACTTCATTTGTATAGATATCGGGTTGAAAGCAGGCTTTCACCATTTCACACTCTTATCGTAATTGCCCACTTGAAGACACATCAAGCACACTGACACGATCAGATAGAGAGTCATTGTTTCGCAAATTGCTCATGGAACTAACTGGATGTTTGTTGTTAAGAGGTATAATTCATTTCAGTATGCTTAGCTGCTTGTCACCTGATCTCGAACTCAAAGGGAATTCTACTTCTGGCAGCATGCCCAACTTTCTGGCTGAGTTCAGGGATTGATAGCCTCTTTTGGGATCCTCTACGAAGAAAGTTTTCTTCGTTACCAGATACATGTCCAGGTATTTTTGAGAAGGTATCACAAATCCAATGGCACTCCCATGTTTTACAATATCACTTTGCCTATCTGGTATTTGATCTTCACAGATGCGAGCGATCTGTAACTAACTGAAGCCTTCTGATTAGTAAAGATAGGAATTGTGAGTCAGAACAACAACAAATGGGCCATATTTGACTTAAACGAGGCTTTACGAGATATGGTCAGTATGCGAATCAAAAGCACAGGTATTTCTTATTGTTTCATAGATCGGAGAGGGTAAGAGAGAGCGCACCAAGTCCTGGACATGCACCGCTTATTTCAGATCGGCCATTTCTAATCTCGATTTGTCAAAGAGGTTTTGCATGCTATCTCTGTCGCCAAATTTCAGCAACAGCATCGAAAGGCACTCCGACGCCGCGGACGGCAGATTCATTCTTCGTTCGGTCACCTTCAACAGCTCGAGTTGGTGCCATTCTAGAACGCCAGAGACGAAAATGACTCAGACAGAAACTCAAAGCATATCTGGATTTTATTCTCACGCCAACCATTTGCACTGCTACGCCTAACCCAAAAGACCTTCAAACCCGGAGGAATCATTGCTATCACCAGATGATATCAAAGAATTCAATATGGATATTATCCTTCTGCTTCCAAGAGCCTCCGAAGCCTAGCCTTGCGGCCTCCTTCGAACCCTGATATTCAACAGTGCCATTTGCGAAAATGAAGCAGTTGTACTGCACAGTCTTTCCATCGCCAGCATTAAGCTTGATAGTCTCCTTGAAGTCATCAAAGTCGACTCCAATAATTGCGTCCCTATCGAACACGAAGACATTCTTCTTGGGGTATCGGTTGCGCGCCACTCTGATATAGGTTTCCGTGAAAGCTTCCAACAGGGTGATTCCCGCAACTTTATCGGGCAAGGCAGCTATGACATCGTTCAGGATGCCGATGACTTCGTCCGAGGTAGTAGCTTCATTATATCAGTAACGGTTATGGACAAAATGATAGCCTCTTGGAACAAGCTTACACATGGTTATAACGGTAGTGAACAACTTTTGCAAGGAAGAACGGAACAACTTCACTAACGTAATTTGGAAATAGTTTGGGTTCATCGTGGAGAGTGAGCTAATTCAGTGTGAGTTGAATCTTTCAGTATGATTTGTCTAGGAGTCGAAGAAGGGCCTCTGTTTAAATAGTCGGGTTTTGAAAGGGTCTCCCTATCAACAGAGAGCTCAGACCTCCTTTCTTCATGTGGGAAGATGACAAATACCATCAAGCTTGAGATATATCGCTCACAGCATATTCTGCTGTCCACTCTATGCCTCTCAAGTAGGATTCCGTAAGAATTATCATGGTGAGGCGAGATGAAATGTTGTTCGTATTGGCGTTCGGGAACTCGGCATACTTACCTAATCCGGAAGTTCGGCCTTGGCTACCCATTAGTCACTATCTTCTTCAACCATGTTACAACGCATCTTGACCTATGCCAGCCTTCTTCCCGTCTTGACCGCCTTCGGAACACTTGAAAATGTGTTTTCAGCCTCAAACCTGTTAATTGACTGTGAAGGTTGATAGCAAAGACATTCCCAGTGCTGACAGTGTCTTTTCCTAGATCTTCCATGGTTCTGGAAGCAAGTAAACTAAACATCTGGTGAGCGAGTGATTGCCCCATAGATCATATTTGGAATATCTTGATACTCCCTAGCTTGCAGTTGAGAATGCTATAAAAGAAGAGTCCGGCACTGTATTGTTCTCCTTCCCCTCTCGTTCAGTACCTAGCATTGGAAACACAACACCGCAACACTTCTCTCTCTACTTCATTACTACTGTTGAAGAATTCGCTGCTTTATAATGCATTCCTTCCTTATTCTTCCGGCAGCACTGCTTCTACCATTCTCAGCACTCTCGTCCCAGGTGAATTTTTACTGGGATGACAATTGTACTCCCGACCAATTCGCGAGCGCCGCTCATCCGAAACTAGGCCAAGTTGTGGGAGGACCTTTTGGAGCTCGTTCTATGTATTGGATAGAAGGCCCGTCAGATTGTATCAGATCGTTACGTAGGTTTTGTCTCTTAAAACATGCATGTATGTCCTTGAGCTTATACTCCACATCGTAGCTGCCATGGGATTTTGTCGAGATGATCAGTGCCGCCAGCTTGAGCGTGCTTATGCTGGCGAATGTCGACATTATGAGAATGGAAACTGGGCTACGCCGTTCTGTAGTCATTAAATGCTTGAATGTGTAGATTAGGCGATGGAAGGAAAGATCAGAAACACGAGCGACAGATTTTGAGAGACCAGTGCCTGGAAGCCAGGGGAAAAGAGGTATGCGGTCCATAGAATATTGAGGAGTAGAATGATAAAATAAGGATTAGAAAGATTTTTTAAACTCACATCCTAGATCTTCGTCTTTTCTCCTGCGCAACTGCGTTCAACAACTTAGACAGAATGCACTCGCTGATAAGAGAAACATGGCAGGTACCTTTGACAATACCTAGTTTGAGAGGCATCAGCGATGCGAACGCCAGATGGTTTGTCTCGTTCGAAACCCTTTCCAGGAGGTCGTCTCGCCACGTCCGCTATCAAAGACCCCACAAGGTGACTTGAGTTTTCCGAGCATTTTAACAACTCCAACATTCCAGAAGGAATCTCCATTGCGAGTCGCAACTCGGCAATGAGTTTCATACCGCCATATTCGAACCCAGGTAACGCCAAATCGTAGACAGATGTCAAACGACATACACAAAGCCTCAATATCAAGTGCTGCCAGAAACCCCGCACTTGTCCCACTCAGGCGGGACCATTGAACGCCATCATTGGACGAACAGCTGACAACAGCGTAGCAGATAATGAGAACAGTAACAGACGCGATGGAATTGATGCTACCAATGCTATCATAATCCCGGCCATCCCTGACACACAACCGTTCTTCATTCCGGGTGGCGTTCCTGATATTGGTTCCCGAGTAACAAAAAATATGAGATTTATATCAAACCAAGACTAACACAGTAGATCCGGTCTTCTCTTTCTGCAGGCGGGCAATCACAGAGCCAGTTTCCGGTAAACACAGCACTCCACCTGGCGACACGAGCGGACCAAGCGGTACAATCTGTGGAGGAGCTCTGGGAAGTAATGATGAGAATGGCAGTACTTGATATGATCACCTGGAAAGACAATCAGCCTGGAGATTATGAAAGTTGGATTACGTGGAGAGGCGAGCCGGGATCCAGATTTTTCACAGTAGAGGTGGAAAGAAGACTTATTCCGAAAAGTGATTTGGACAACAGGGACGTAACTTATGATGCTCAGGGTTCCATCAATGATGCTTCGCGCAACAAAGGGAAGAGGAAGCGAATGGAGGATCATGAGAAGCATGACCCCGAACCTAGAAGGACCTGGATCATCTCTAGGCACCGATATGACCTGCTAGCAGGGAACCCAACTGCTGAAAGATTCGACAATACTGGACAGCAATATAGACCGGTCGATAACGGGCCCCCAGGTTTGCAAGCTCCATCGGTGCAACAGGCGGAACAGTTGATTCGTGAGAGAAGGCAAAAGGACGATCGATTGGTATTAGATGAGGATGAATTGATGTTGAGAGAGCTCGAAAGACAAAGAGAACTGAAAGAGGAAGCTATTCGAAAGACCCATAATCAAATGGACTCGGTTCGACAGGCTCAACTGCAAGCGCAGCATGGGTGGAAGTATGGCCACATGTGAGCTTCAATCAACCTTGAGAAGCTTTCTGTAGAGCAAGCAGCTTTGAGGACTAGTGATTTGCATTGTTGAAGTCGGGTATATTTGGGCGGTAGTGCATCTATGTGATGGAAAGGCACCAATGGATAAAAAGCGAATGTGGAGGTTCTTGGAGTCGAAGCAAGGGAGATATGGGGAGAGGCAAAGGCGGCATGTATTTAGATATCAATTTTCGAAACACAATCCTTCTTACAACTCCAATCTTCAAAAGTCCCGCTCGTCTACAGCTAGCGTACTCAAGAGTCATGGAGCCATGAACCTTATTCGCGAAAATTGTCTGGTAGATATGTTGGAGAGGATGACCTTCATGGTTCTGCATCAGAAATTTCTAGTTGTGATTATTCGCCTTTCGCAATTGGGTAGCCTAGATAAGTATTAGGGGCTATCCAAAAACAAAGAACCATGTACCAACCGAAAGCTTCCGCCCTTCCAAACGTCTTGACTAATGCAGTCTCCGCGGCTTTTCTAAATCATCCACGGGCGTCAAGAATATGACGGCCGAGTCTGATGATGAAAAACATAAATCTCCACTTGCTCTTGGGCTCCCAACAAATCTGGTAGTAGGATTTTAACTCCATTATCCTTCACGAAACCAGCGTTTTTCATTAGGTAAAAAAACACCAATTCTCCTTCGTGTCTAATCTTCATAGCAATAAGAATAGCCGCCTTGGGACTTTGCCTTACTATTGCACCAAAAGTCTTTACCAGGGCGGGACTGCTATCGGGATTATAGGTGCAATCAGCCACCAATACAAGATCAACCGGCCCATTTTCGATACTAGATGGTAATGGATCATCCCAGTTTAGGGGCTGGAATTTGACAGAGGAATTCATGGCTGGGTTTATACCTTCAATGTTTCGTTGTATAATTTCAGTTGCTTCTGGTAGGTCTGTGAGGGTGACTTCGCAGTCAGGTATCAATTGTGCGAAAGAAATACCAACAATACCGCAGCCGGCACCTAGTTCTAGAACGTGAAGCCTTTTGAAAGTTGCTGACCCTGTAAGTTGTTCGACTGAGGATATGCCTCCTGCTTCGAGAAAGACCATTCTGTCTAGGTGGGCGGAAAGAGCAATACCAGCGTCCCTACGCGGTATCAGCCAGACGTTCATGTTGGCAAATAAAAGTAACTGCCACACCAAAGATGCCTTGCAATGCTTTCGCCCGTCTCTTCCCAAATGTTGATCACCCTCCCATTTAAAGCAGTGAATCTCCTTTCTACCGTCCTTGTAGCCTCGCTGATCCCCTCGGTAGGATCCAAAATATCACTCCAAGCAGATACAATGTTCGGTAAATTAATTCCAGAATCATGCTTCCCAAAATGATCTGAGTGAGGTACATTTCGAAGGCTCACGTGTAATCGAGCAGGCCATCCAATGTCGGAATTTTTGATGTTGAATTCTACAACCAAAGACCGCATATGCTCCTCCCATTTGAACATCTTAGTTTGGTAAATCTCTCCATTGGGAACAGCCTTGTGGATGGCTCCAGTAAGTTGAATGCGTTCGGAAAAGAAGCTTTCGCCGAGATCGGAAGTGATTGTTATGAGAGCAGTGATGGTGTTTCCTTTTATTTTGGGAGGCTTGAGAAACCGAATGTAGCGCATATCTGACGAAGGGAAATAGTGAGAGGACTCATTAATAAGGGCTAATCAATAGACATGAACGAAAATTCGAATGAAGTTCAACGGAGGTATGATGTCAAGCACGTTTTTTTGGCCTAAGGAAGCGCGCGGTGAAGTAGACCTAACCATGTAGCTAGGTGCACTGATATGGGCAGTACTCCTATGAATGGATGTTATCAAGATACCATTGTTGAGAGTAGGCGGGGGGAGAGCAAGCTGAGAGTCCCGTCGGTACCTGTTTCAACTCACCTGCAACGGACTCAACGTCAAAGCTCCACTTCTTCCAGAAGTACGGACAACATCACCACCTGCAACCTCCAGATCCTTGAGTAACAGGCATTCTAAAGCACAGCGCGAAATCAAAACTTGATGCGCAAACAATCTTGATCAGGTCGCCTGCTTTGGCAGGCCAATTGTTACTCTTTTCTGTTAATTAAAAAGAAAAGAAAAACTGCTCAACACCCCCCAAATGTATCGACGAGATGATCCACGATTCCAGCGAGCGGTGCAATCGCTGCAGCATAATGTTGAAGCGGCCACGGATGCAACAGCTGAAAATCTCTACGGCTTCTCACAACGATATATAAATCCATGCTTTGCATCCATAGGCAATTGCCTGCAAGGATGCACAGCCTCTTGTTTTCCCCGCGACGAACAGCGCCGTCGCCGACACAGAAATCAGCCTCGAGGACGGGCTGAGTCAAGTTTCGACTTCTATGATGATTGGGAAGAAGAAGAGAACGAGGGATTGTTTGGATGGGGTAATACCGGCAATAATGACGAGCTGGATAGGTTGCTCGCCGGTTCGAGTGCTTCACAGCCTGGAAGGGAGCGCGCAATGAGCTATGGGACTAGGAATGCCAACCCGAGAATACGGAGATCGAGTGTGGCTAAAGGTGATGCGCCTGATCCAAATATTATACCCGCATCGCATTATTTGGGCTTCATGGACAGGCTACCATGGAAACTGGGGAGGAAAGGGTTGAGATATAAGCCTTCGGCAGCCGATCTACAAGAACACCCTGGTCAGCATAAATACATCGCGGCGTCACTAGAAGAACAACCGTTGATAGAAGAGAGTGATGAGGATGTAGCGGTTGTCAGTCCGAAGAAACACAAAAGAGTTCGGAGTGCGACGACAACATCTGGCCACACCACATCTTCGCTCAGCTCGCGAGGAGATTTGTTTCCCAGCGATGATGAGGACGATGCTGTTCCGTTGGACGATGAATTTGCTATGGCACTGGAGCGCAAAACAACAGGCTCTGGACCAGACGATGGAAGCAGTGGAAGAACGCGAAGTTCGAAAAACAGATCAGCACGTAATTCGCAGCTATCAGTACGAACACTATCTACGAGGAGCATGTCCAGCTCAGACCGCAATCTATCCTCAGCGAACATGGCAGAAGTACGAACCATACCAACCCTTTCAGAACTAGAGGCCGAAGAAAGCAAAGCTCGCCAGGAAGAGGAGGCAGAAGTCGAGAAGAAGCGTAATGCAGCCCAAAGCTTGGCCCTGAAGCGAGGACTCAGCTTTACCAATCTGGGAGGTAAAGATGAAACCTCCCAGACTCCATCGCCGATAGAGCGTAAAGATGTGTTCTACGCGAGGTCACCTTCCAGGAATGAGACTGCAAAGACACCCACGAGTTGGTCCCCAGCATTTGACCCGGGGACAGGCCCAACTACACCGGTCACGCCGCGAGACGACTCAGAGTACTTTGGCGATACATCTGAGATTCTCACATCAAGACCGAGTTCACCGAAGCCAATCACTCCGCGTACAGAATCTGCTTCATTTGTACCAGCAGCACTTCCTCATTTCTCAGCAAGTCTGGACTAGATGAAGGATTTGTGGAGAAAACTAGACTCCTTCTGGTTGGTCATTCTGATTTGCTTTGTATTATTCCCATTGCTTTGGCGTTTTGGAATGGAGCAGACATTGTACTTGGACTTGGACTCTATGTAATGAAATAAGGGAATCGCATTGTCGGCGCAACAAGTCAATGGCATAATTTTCGGAAAAGGGGCTGTCAAAGCAGACAGTCTGGGGTTAATATCTGATAATTGACCATGGTTTACGTAGGATGGATTTAATGAAAACCAGTGCCATATGGCAAATCTACATGCGCAAAGAGCATCTGAGGATGTATCTGACAAACTAAAAGAGCTCTCAAATTCATCGATTATTCGTTTCCTAATTGAGTACCCCGCAGGGTGACATCAGCGGGGCCATCGAGGGAACGACCTACTTAGTTCGATATCACGAATGAGACGGAAAGGACACTGCTGAACCATGCAATTTAAGATACTACACAGCAGTCAATTGCCATCATAAAAGTACAAGTTGGAAGGACGCACTATGTATAGATTCCAGGTCATTGGGTTCCCCGGCGCAAAGACGCAATCATGCAGCTTTTAATTAATCTGAACAAGAACTTGTTCAGCTCTGGACCACCCGCGCAATAGGCTAGATGAGCAGGCCAAGCCAAAGAATGGCCTGCGGACCCAGTAATAATTCACAGGAATCAGGCTGGTGCTGCGCCTACCCAGGGTTTAAACAGGAAGGAAAGACCCCACCTCCGTTGATGTCACGCGAACGTGGACCTTGGGTAGCTTCAAGTGTAGCTCATCCAAGATCTATATAAACAACCTTCAAACCTGCTTTCACCTCTGTACATCTCAATAACAAGAATTCAATATTTCAACCTCAAGTGAGCCTCACCTTTATTGTTCCTAACCCTAAACTCAAATAAGCAATTGTAGAACACCTAGCATATCACTCCAAAACTCCAAACAAACACAAACATGGATTTCCTCAAAAATGCGGTTGGCGGTGGCCAGCAGGGCCAACAAGGTCAGCAAGGTCAGCAAGGCCAGCAACATCAGCAATCCACCGGTCAACAGAGCACCGGTTCCTCCAGCGGCGGTGGAGGCTTCCTAGGCGGCTTGGGCGATAAATTCAATAGTGCCGCCGGTGGTGGCAGGGAGAGCGAGAAGAATGAGGATTATCTTGACAAGTATGTTTTGTCAACCCCAATATGCTCTACACAGTGAAAAGTGGAAACCGTTTTGCTAATCGAGATGTTTTACTGTGATTAGGGGTGTCGATTTCGTGCAAGAGAAGTTTATGGGTGGGGGTGCTCAGGACAATGAGAGTGCCATCGAGCAGGCGAAGGATGAGCAAATCAGCGATTATATCCGTAGCACCTACAAGAGCAGCACCGGAAAGGTATGTCCCACGTTGCCTTCCCTCTACACGTTGATCGAGTCCAGGCTAACTGATTGTGCTATAGGATATCCCCATCAAGGACAAGGAGACTCGCTTTGGTTAAGCAATTCGTGGATGAACCACGATATCGTATGTTTGTGATCATCAAACTGGCTGCTCAAGCATTTCTTGACTTGGCAATAACCTCCATGAATGATAAGCAAGGCACAAGGATGATCAGACATTAGTAACGAATTGACGAGGCAGCAACCTCCTTTCAAGCATTCATTTCCAGACTGTATTTGTGGTAACGTGAACGGTGAAGGGAATTGTTACATGTTCAATGCCTCCATAACCTCACAGCCTTGTCTCTACCACCACTACCCACGCGATTGCCATCAGGACTCCAATCCACAGCGTACACTTCATCCTCGTGTCCAGGTAGATCCGTCGCAATTTTCCCTGTCCTCACATCCCAGCATTTCAGTGTCGTGTCCTTGGAACTACTCACTAGCAAACGAGAATCTGCAGAGAAACAGCATTGGTAAACCTGATCTAGATGTTAGCAATATTTCTTACTTGTCTATAGAGACCAATAACCTACCGGCGCCACATGTCCTCGAAAAGTGAGTATAAACTTTCCGTCTTTAGAGTTCCAGAGTTTGACGCTGTTGTCGAAGCTTGCGGACGCGATGTACAGTCCGTCCGGTGAAAACGTGACGTGGTTTACTTGTTTCTGATGTCCTAACAATTTGGCAATTGGCTTCGTTGGTGTCGCGCCAAAAGGGTCCCAAAGTAACAGCACGTTATCATCACTTGCACTGACCAAACGCTCGGCAACCTTGTTGTTGACAGTAGCAGCTTTCTTGAAACGATCTTTGGCTTTTGCGATTTTCTCTTCCAAACCTTGTGGAATTTTACCAGTGTGATCGAAGAATCCGGTTCGCAGAGCAAAGTCCGTGGATAGAGCTAGGTGATTTACCCAATGCGCATGTGCTGACAGTGTGTGTAAGCATCTGCCTGTAGCTGCTTCCCATATCTTGATTGTCTTGTCTTGGCTTGATGTATATATCCAGCCTGTACCACCCCATCTCACACACGACACCGAAGCTTTGTGTCCACTGAGCACAATATCGGCGTGCTTGCTAATAACATCCCAAATCCGCACCGTAGCATCTTTCGACGAAGATGCTACCCTAGGTCGTCCTTGCTCTTGGAGGTGATATGGTTCCCAACACAAGCTTCGTATCCATGCTGTATGTCCCTTCATTGGTCCTCCCAATGGCTTTCCTGTAACCGCCTCCCAAACGCGCACAGTTCTATCATTACTTCCCGTAACGATCATAGTCCCATCAGGTGAATAAGCTACGCAAAGTACCCAACTGGTATGCCCTTGCAATGTGTGTAATGGAGTACCAGTTTCACAATCCCATATCCTGGCGGTATTATCACCACTCCCCGTCGCCAATCTCGAACTCGTTGCTGGAGAAAACTGGGCGGCAAGAATAGGTTCACCATGTCCACTTATCGAATTTGCGCATCTTGATACTGGCTTGACTCTGAACACCGCCTGTGGTGAATATGAAAGTACCAGCTCTTCTTCTGTGCCTACGATTCCAGACTTGACAAGGCTTGTCCAGATATCTGCATTATCCGCCAAAGCTTCTTCCTCCTCGTCCGCCCCACCTTTTCTCCTCTCGTGGAAGAATCGATAGGGTATTCGGTCTGGCGCATCATTGACACCTTGGAGAGAATTGAGTAGAATCTCCAAGTTTTTGACCGTGGCTTGTGTGAGGGGGATTGATACCGAGGGACCCGTGGGTTGGTTATTTGCGCGGTGGACGAATTGTACTCGGATTGAGCTGGTGGGAATTTCTTCTGGCTCTTCTAATTTGGAGGCTCTTTCTACCGCTTCACGCTTTTGCCGCTTGCTTGGTGGAGGTATTACGGTAGTCATTGCGAAGGATTTCTGAGCGTCAAGCAGGCTTCGCTACTGCATTTTTCAATCTCTTCTTACAATTAGGAGCCAAATGGGCTGGAGAAAATAATTATATAAAAGGTTGAGCAGTGAAATCCCGTCTGTGATTGGACAGCTTCACTAGCGCTGACCTTATCGATAAGGGTGCCCAAACAACATCAACATAGGTACTTGTACTTCTATTATTTCCATCTAAATGAACTACAATCCATTTGCTCCTGTAACCTTGTCATCCTTCATCAAATCAGAAAATATCTCTTCCGCTTCACCGGATATTCCATATCGATTTTGCGTTCTTCCTTTTATCTTTAAATCAACTTCCAGGAGCCTTCGGGATGCCTCTACCACTCCAAAACTACATTGTGGAGGCCTCACTTTCCTCTTCGCTATCTGTTACCAACCGGTCGCCCGAGTCGGGAATTGCAATATTTCTCAGCCTGAGCCACAGGAGTAACGACTACCTCCTGTCCTGCCTGTCCGTCTTGAAAGGTGGATAGACTTTTTCTGTCAGCTTATGGTTATTAGCCTGGGAGCATTCGTATTTTCCCTTAGACGCTGAGGGAAAATACGGTTTAGTCCCCCAGATTAATGCATGGATTGAAAAGCGGTAAGAAGAACAGATAGCAGTGGATTAGCAGGAAGTAGAAAGCATTAGAATCAGGAGAAACGGATGCTAAATACTTCGCAGAGGCTAAGAACAATTCGCAGGAGTAAGTAAACTTAGCACAATTGCATGTGATCCTATCAGAGGCTGGTTGTTGGGAGAAGGAGATAAAGATCGAAAGCATGAAAGTGTATGGTGCTCAGATGTGCTAGTTTTCGAAATACTATATCCTATGTGTGTTGTGTTCACACGATCACCTGCGATACACCATTACGAGCTGGCATGTTTAGCTGAAAAGTCGGATTAGGCTGATGCGTTGAAGCTCTGTACAAGTATATGTCAAGATGAATAACTTTGGGGTTGAATGGCCTGGTTAAATCCATTGCATCTTCAAACGCTCACCATGGGCGCCTCAGATCGCACTGTACCTTGTTACAATCTTCAGTCACCCATAGACGGACAATATCAATCCGGCCTGCTAAACTCTGATTAGAGAAGTCCTTCCCCCCCAAATAGGATCTACCATCTAGATGAATCGCTATAATCCCCCAACAGTGGACGGCTTTATATCAGTTGCTTCAACCTCGAAAAGCTTTTCGAAATTAAACTTCCCATCGGAGCCTTTCTCCGCAACACCGATTTCGGTAATGATTCCGTCTATCAACGCAGCAGGCGTTACATCAAATGCAGGGTTCCAGATATCGATCCCTTCAGCTGCAATGGCGATAGTCTCAACCGCGGCTCGATCCAAGGTGACGCCGTCGTATTTAGGCCCTCGAATGAAGGACACTTCTCTGCCGGGTCGCTCTTCAATCACAATGTCATCACCGCTAGCGGTGGTCAGGTCGATAGTCGTTCGTGGCGCTGCAACCAGGAATTTGACCCCATGGTGTTTGGCTATAATTGCCTATTCCGGCAATCAATTCAAGTGTCGCAGGTCAACACATTGTATTAGTACTACTTACAAGGGAGTATGTGCCAATCTTATTAGCTGTGTCGCCATTTGCTGCGACTCTATCAGCTCCGACAATGATAGCAGCAATTTTTTCTGAGGGTCCTTTCAATTTCAAGAGAGCAGCAGCCATAGAATCAGTAATCAGAGTAGCTGGAATTTCGTCGTGAACTAGTTCAAAAGCTGTCAGCCTCGAACCTTGATTGTATGGCCTGGTCTCTGTGCAGTATGCTTGTTTCAATTGCTTGTTCGCATGCAGTGATCGAATCACTCCTAGAGCAGTCCCATACCCAGCGGTCGCGAGAGATCTAACCCGTCAGCCCTCAATGTGCTGAGGAAAAAACAGAGGCGATACACATACCCCGTGTTGCAATGCGTCAATACACTAACCTCTTCACCCAAGCCAGCATTTCTAACAATCCACTCAGCACCATGTTTCCCAATTCCCTCATTGTCCGCCACATCATCCACAAGCATCTGTTCCGCAGCTTTCCCATACGCCTCCCTAACACCCTCTCCCGTCATCCCTTCCCTTTTCACGGCTTCCCCAACCACAACTTTCAACTTCTTAGCCGCGTCTGCAAGATTGACAGCAGTAGGTCGACTCGTAACGAGATACTCCAGTTTCTCAATGATGAAAATGTTGACTTCTTCCGAGATACTTGATAGTTTCGTGTTTGTGAGCTCGACTGCGAGTGATAGCGCTGCTACGATTGCTATAGCCGGAGCACCACGGGTGCGCATGTCACGGATAGCGTGCCATGCGTCCGTTGATGAGTAGATAGTATCATAGTGCGTTGTGTATGGGAGTCTTAGTTGATCGAGAATTTGAAGGGAGCCATGTTCATATTTTATGGCTTCGAGCACCATCTTGACAGTACTTGAGACCCAAGCAGGTCACGAGAACGAAAAATTTATCTTCAAGGTCAGGTTTGTTTGAAGTGATGTTGAAAGTGGAGAAAAAGAAATTTAGCCCGAAGAGGCAGGAGCGAAACGGTAATGCAGAACCATGCACAAACCACATGCACTTTTGATATTCCAGTTACACCTCCTAAAATCACTAAGGTAGTCTTGATTTTTCAAAGTATAAATTAGATATTGCTCCGTGATCGGATTTCATCACACTTTACGCCTCGGGCAATCTTCGGCTGAGAACGACTCAATCTAATTCGCTCAACAGCCAAAAAATCCATGACAATATTATCTCCCTCCATATGCTTACTTTTTCACACCATCATGGCGGAGACTAATGGCGCAAACGGGATTCCTGATCCCACGATAGATTTGCATTGGGACGATTTTAGAGGCCCTATTCACCATTTCTATGATGCAAATGTTGCGAAACATCCTGAGAGGTTTGCTGTGATTGGTGAGTGCATTCTATCACTCCAAGTCTGATTGAATAATTTTAATTGTGATGGAATAGAGACTGCATCAGGAAGTTCTCCACGGCGGGAGTTTACATACAAAGTTGGTTCTTTCTTCGTGGTAGAAAGGAATATGCTAATGTATCCAAAGCAAATATTTGAGGCGTCAAATATTTTGGCCAACCATTTGGTCAAAAATGGCATTCAGAAAGGAGAAGTGGTTATGTGCTATGCTTATCGAGGTGTACGTGATATGCGATTTCGTCTTGTTTTCTGCTCTTCACAGCTGCCCCTCAAACATTCTCGATTTTCTTTTCCTTAGGACTGTTTTGTGTAATTGGAACACCTTTCTTACTTATATACCACTAGGTCGATCTCGTGGTTGCCATAATGGGAATTCTCAAAGCTGGCGCAGCATTCTCCGTCATTGATCCGCTCTATCCCTCTGACCGCCAGGTGATCTACTTGGATGTAGCTCAACCAAAAGCCTTGCTTGTCATCCAAAAGACAGTTGAAGAAGCTGGAAAGCTAGCTGACGAAGTCCGGAGCTTCATAGATAACAACTTGAAATTGAAGACAGAAGTACCAGGACTTATCTTACAGGACGATGGCACTCTGATCTCGGGAATCTCCGTAGATGGAAAAGATGCGTTCAGCAATGCAGATGCAGACGCAAGACGGAGTCCGAATGTACCAATTGGACCTGATGACACCCCGACTCTATCATTTACGTCTGGGTCAGAGGGTAGGCCAAAAGGTGTTGCTGGCCGCCACTATAGTCTTCCAAAATATTTCCCCTGGATGTCAAAGCAGTTCGATCTTTCTGAAAAAGATCGATTTACCATGCTGAGTGGGATAGCTCATGACCCCATTCAGCGTGATGTGTTCACCCCTTTATTTCTGGGAGCAACGCTCTTGATTCCACATAAGGACGATATCATGCATCAAAAGCTGGCAGAGTGGATGAAAAGAGAGGCAGCTACAGTAGCGCATCTCACACCAGCCATGGGGCAGATACTCATTGGCAATGCCATCAATACTATTCCAAGTCTCCATCGGGTCTTCTTCGTTGGCGATCTGCTCTTGAAGCGTGACTGTGGCAAGCTGCAGCAGATAGCTCCAAATGTCAATATTGTCAATATGTACGGGACGACTGAGACTCAACGATCAGTGAGCTATTATGAACTCCCGTCTAAATCTTCCAACCCCAATTTCTTGGACGATATGCCAGACGTCATACCTGCTGGCCGTGGAATGCAAGATGTGCAGCTTTTGGTGGTGGATAGGGAGAACAGAGATAAGATATGCGACTACGGGACCGTCGGCGAAGTCTACGTCCGCGCCGGAGGTCTTGCCGGAGGCTACTTGGGTCTACCAGAATTGAACGAGCAGAAATTCTTGACTAATTGGTTCGTTGATCCTGAGATATGGAATACGCCAGAGCGAAAGAGCATGGTTAATGCTGGTGAGCATTGGCGCAAAGCTTTTGTGTCTCGTGATCGCCTCTACCGAAGTGGCGACCTAGGCAAATACCTACCAGATGGTAATGTTGCTGTCGTTGGTCGCGTCGACGACCAGGTAAAGATTCGTGGTTTCAGAATTGAATTAGGAGAGATAGATACTCACCTCTCTCGTCATGCACTCATTCGAGAGAATGTGACGATGGTGCGACGTGATAAAGACGAGGAACCGAATCTTGTTTCTTATTTCGTACCTGATAAGAACAAATGTATGCTTGATGTGTTTTCATTCCTTCTTTTGTTTTACTCCTTGTGTTTTGACATAGCTAACGACTCCTAGGGGAGAATTGGATACGCGAAAAGGGCAAAAATGAGTTGCTTATCCCAGGAAGCGACTCGATGGAAGATTTACTCAAGCGATTTGAAACCCTGCGACAGGATATTAGGGACTATTTGAAGACAAAATTACCTGCATACGCAGTCCCTACCGTGCTTGTACCTTTAGTGCAAATGCCGTTAAATCCAAACGGAAAAGTTGACAAGCGCGCCCTACCTTTTCCCGAAGCTGGCCAACGTGCTCTTGCAACCAGACGCCCAAGTTTTGACCAGACGGCACTTTCGGAAACGGAAAAGACGCTTGCGAGAGTATGGGCGAAGAACTTGGCCAATGTCACCTCATCGCGCACAATCGCTCCCGATGATGACTTCTTTGATCTTGGTGGCCACTCCATGATAGCCCAATACGTCTTGCTAGGTCTACGGAAAGAGTTTCCAGGTCTGAACATTGCCATGGGCTCGCTTTTCCAGAATCCAACATTACGTGGATTTGCCGCAGAACTGGACAAGCTACAGGATCCTAAGGGACTTGAAATGGGTGCTGAAGACGTGGGCTCAGCTGCTGATCCGCAAGCCGTATACTACTCCACCGATAGGCATGCATTGTCTACTAAAATACCCAAGAAATTCCTCATCACTACTGCTCACTACTCACATCCGAAAACGGTATTTCTTACAGGAGGCACTGGGTTCTTAGGGTCTCATATCATCGACCAGTTGGTTCAAGATGAACAACGGTTTGCAAAAATTATTGTGCATGTTCGTGCTGAGAGTGCGGCGGCTGGGTTAGAGAGGATTCGAAACACTTGCAAAGCTTTTGGTCTGCACTGTGATGATCGTGTCGAATGTGTGAGTGGCGATCTTGAGAAGCCTTTACTAGGTATTGAAAAGGCTGCGTGGGAGAAGCTGAGCAAGGTACGTTTAACCCTATGGCCACGCCTTGATCCGCCATACTCTAACCACCGGCACAGGAAGTTGATGTTATTATCCACAATGGCGCCCGAGTACATTGGGTCCACGATTACTCCCGACTTCGCGCTTCAAATGTTCTCTCCACAGTCGAACTTCTAAACATATGTGCTTCCGGCAAACCAAAGGACATGATATTCATATCCTCTACATCAGTTCTCGACACAGACTATTTTCTCCGTGATTCGGAAGAGGAACCACTAAGCGAAGGAGACGAATTACGCGACAGCGAGAAGGGTTTACCAACTGGATATGGCCAATCCAAATGGGTATGCGAAGCACTCATGCGTGATGCCAGCCAAAGAGGTCTACGTGGTGCGACCGTTCGACCGGGTTACGTGACTGGCGAATCCAGACTTGGAACGACCATCACTGACGACTTTTTGGTACGCATACTCAAAGGCTGTGTGCAGCTGGGAGCGAGACCGGAACTGCCCAATAAAATCAACGCCATGCCCGTGGATGGAGTAGCACGGATATGTATCGCCGCCGCAGCATCGCCACCTGACGTTCTCCGTGTGCTCAACAGTGCAAGCCGATCCATCACTTTCGATCAATACCTCTCCACACTGGAAACCTACGGCTACAGCGTTCCTTCCGTCCCCTACGAAGATTGGAAAGCAAAACTACAAGAATACGTCATGACCACCGCGGAAGCAAAGCGGGAAGAACACGCCCTACTTCCGTTACTACAACTCGCTGTAACGGATCTACCAAATGATAGCAAAAGTCCAGCTTTAGGTACCAGAAATATGAAGGATGTCATGCGGAATTATGGCACTGCTGTTGGAAAAGGACACGAAGTTGCTGACAAGCTCACTGAAGAGCTCGTTGGAAAGTATATCAGCTACCTTTGCGAGATTGGATTTATGGAAAAGCCTGTGAAAGGAAAGGGCAAAGACTTGCCAAGGGTGGAGATCGGAAAGGAGCAGATGGAAGCGTTGAAGAAGATTGGTGGAAGGGGTGCTGCGGCTTAGTACGATTGTTAAACATGTGCAGAGTTGGGAGGGATTTTCTGATCATTGAGAAATGTGGTAGTTTTGGAGTAAGATGATTGAGTGGGAGATAATTCTTGTCCAGTGCATTTCCTTGACTTGTAAAGTGACAGTATTTCCAGAATCCAGAGAGTTCGAAGCGCCAAGTGCTTGTTTTCTTATAATTTGGTTCATGCAAAACTGCCACTCGTCAAGAGGAGTTGGTTCAAGTAAGAGGCTCTGGGTTTGCCTATCCCTGCGTTCTGACCTTTCGCGCACTTGTACCAATTTGTCTCTTTCCCCTTGTTTTTGCCTCGCCGATAATTTTGATAATGATATCAAATGAGGAAAGAGCATCGATGAAGTCCCTGACGACATTGACAGTAGCCTCTTGCATAACGAATACGCTGTTGAGGACTATACATGAGCTGCGTACACAGGACTCCAATTCTTGGTATTTATTTGGTCTTCCAAACTAAGCTGCTATAAGCTGCTGCCTTGGAATACTCTACAGTCGTGCAAGCAGCGAAAGTACGACTTCGTTATGTCGAATTCATTAGGCTGTAGCATTTATATGTTTTGTCCCCCGAGCTCTATCCTCTCGAAACTTTGTTCAAGTACGAAAGTGAGGTCTCAAGCTTTATTCGAAGTCTCCGTCTGATCATCCTTACTCGATTCCACCTTCTCCTTTGCATCACCGTGATTCTTTTCCGCATTCTCAAGTAAGTCGTTTATCTTGCGTTCGAGCGCATCGAGATGATTCTCCAGTGCAGCGGCTGTCTGCTCACCACGGGTGATTTCCTTGAATGCCTGTTGAGATCAGTGCGTGCTTCTGAGCCTCTCTTCCTCTGCCACTCCGCTAGGGAAGAGGAGGAGGAAGAGGAAGAAGAAGCATTAGAATGGTTTGGTGACGGACTTGAGCAAATTCAGTGGTGCCATTCGCCTGGTGAGTATCGCCTCCATTTTGTTGTCCTTGCGGTGCGGCCATGACGGAGCCCGAGGTTATCCTCCTATCACTACAGTGGTGGGACGGGGACGAGGACGAGGACGAGGTGAGGTTTCCTTGCAAGGCTCAAGTTGCCGAACTTTAATAAGGTTTCCAGGTTCTGAATGCCAAGTAATTGATGCATCACCACCAAACTCCCAAACATCCAACCAACCTCTCCGACTTTTCTCATCACAACTAATACCCCCATAGAACCTCGACCCCACGATTGCGTTTGGAGCCTATCCACCATGTATTCCGGCTCCAACGCATACATGGGCGGTAACTCCGCTCGTCCAGGCCAGCAGCCCGCCTTCCAACAGCAGCCCGCCTTCCAACAGCAGCCCTCCTTTCAACAGCCGCCCTCCTTTCAACAGCAGCCTCAACCCACGGGCTTCGGCGGTCAAGCTCCATTGCAAAATCAATACACCGGATTTCCAGGCCAACAGCAGCAACAGCAACAGCAACAGCAACAACAACATGCAGGTTTTGCACCCCAACAAACAGGCTATGTCCAGCAGCAGCCCCCCCCTCAAGCTCAGGCGCAGCAGCCCCAATATACTGGCTTTCAACAGCCGCTGTCACAGCAGCAGACGGGCTTTCAACAGTATCAACAGCCGTCTCAAGCTCAAGCGCCGCCTATGCCTGCTATGCCTCAGCAATATCAACAATTTCAAGCTCCACCCCAAGCACCTACCCAACAACAACAGTCCTTCCAACAAGCTCCGCAACAGCAAAAGCAAAGCGCTCCACCCGCCAAACCACAAATGCCTCAAGCAACGGGTATGACATCTGCTCAGATGGCGGATTCCTTCCGCGGAAGCTCCTCACAGCCTGCACCACCACCAAAGAATACTGCTGTCGGATCTAAGATCCCCAATATCAGGTTGTCCTTTATCACGGCGCAGGATCAGGCCAAGTTTGAACAATTATTCAAATCGGCAGTGGGAAATGCTCAGGCTTTGACCGGTGATCAGGCTAGGGATATTTTGCTGCGTTCCAAGTTGGGCGGTGATGATTTAGGCAATATTTGGTATGCCATTTTTTTTATCATTGTAGCTATTGTACATTCGCTAACTGGACAGGCAACTGTCTGATACCACCAAGTCTGGCCAGCTCCTCTTTCCCGAATTCGCCCTTTCCATGTACCTCTGCAACCTTCGCATGAATGGCAAGCCCATACCATCATCTTTGCCGGAACGCGTCAAGAATGAGGTATCAAGCATGGTAGATATCATCTCCTTTGGCATCGCCGACGACGGCGCCTCTGTGCCTCGACGAGCTACAAACGTACCCGACTTTGATGCGCCTTTAAGACAAGGTGCTGCTTCGCCTCCTACTTTACAACAACCAACACCACAGGGTGGCAATGCTCAGCTTCTATCGCAATTGACAGCTCAGCCTACCGGTATGATGCCACAGATTCCCGGTTATCCGAATCAGGGTGGCTTCAATGCGCAACAGACGGGTATGCAACCTCAAACCACCGGTTACCCAGGTGCTCAGCAAGGCGGAGGATATACGGGCCCACGGCCACCCATGCCACCTATGCCTATTGGATTTGGCAATAATGGCCTCGCTCCACAGCAAACTGGATTTGGGGGACTTCAGCCTCAACAGACTGGGTTTGCACCTGCTCTTAATGCTCAGCCTACTGGTATGCCCGGTCAATGGGGGCTCGTCAATGCACCTGCTAGTGGACTCCCAAATCTATCAGCACTTGCCCAACAGATGATGCCCCAAAGTGGTCGCGAAGGAGGTTTCACCACAGCTGGTCTCAGTGGCAACGCATCCGTTCCCTGGGCAGTTACCAAAGACGAGAAGAAGATTTACGACGATTTATTCAGATCATGGGATGGCTTTGGAAGAGGCTACATGACAGGAGAACAGGCCATCGAAATCTTCAGCCAGAGTGGTCTTGACAAGTCTGACTTGGAGCGCATTTGGACTCTCTCCGATCCCAATAACAGGGGGAGACTTAGTCTTGACGAATTCGCCGTCGCTATGCATTTGATTTACCGAAAGCTCAATGGCTACCCTGTACCTGCTCGACTACCACCGGAGCTTACTCCTCCGTCCACTCGCAACCTGAACGCCTCGTTGGGAAGCGTCAAGTCATTGTTGTCTCAAGAATCAGAGGAAAGGAAACGCACCGGCGCTTACTTGAAGCCGCAGAAGACTGGTGTCAGTTATATGAAGTCCCATACGTTCCGATCGAACAGCCCACGTGGAGCAGATGCTACAGTTTTCAGAAATAATGACGATGCTGTAGGATACAAATCCAGCGCTAGGCATCGACTAGGTGGTGGTGGTAGGACACCTTCTCCAGCTCAGCCAGGATCTCCAGCCTCAGATCATTCGGTGGAGGAAATGAGTGTGGAGCAACTCCGAAAAGCGATCAAGGAAAAGCAAGTTCTTCTTGATGCCATCGATTTTGATGACGAGAAACAATCAGATGAAGACGACGTTTTGGACCGAAGAGACAGACGTGATGCGGACGACTTGTTTCGCAGAGTCCGAAGAATGCAAGAAGATATCGATAGCCACCCCAATGCTCATAAATCTAGCGGAGACTCAGAAACAGAACGTCGTGTCTTACGTCGTCAATTACAGGGCCTAAATGATCGTTTACCGGAGATAGCCTCCCAAGTAAGGCGATGTGAGCGAGCCATTGCTGACGCTCAACTCGAACTCTTCCGAACCCGCGATGCCAAGGCTCATCCCAATTCTGCTGCATCGATCGTTGGCACTGGTCCTGGGGGGTCCGTCACTGAATCTGATCGGATGCGGGCAAAAGCAAAGGCAAAGATGGAGGCTCGTTCCGCTGCTTTGAGGGGTCTGCCTCCTCCAGCGAGCTCAGAGGACTCCGAAGGTGCAGCCAGGCGTTTTGAGACGGAAAGCGCACGCGTCAAAGCTGAAAAGGAAAGCAATGAGCGAATGGTCCAGGACGTGGAGGAGAGCGTTAGCACATTTGGTGCGGCTTTGGAGGATAGTCTAAAGGAGTCGAGCGCTGACTCTGCAACTGAGCATGAGCGTAGGCGTTGGGAGGATGGTCTGGGAGTGGAGGATGAAGTCAAGGATTTCATTTTCGAGCTCCAGCGGAGTAGCAAGTCTGCTAAATCGCGAAATGAGGACTCACGATCTTCCGATCGCTATGCCTCCAGTTCTCGGCCGGAGTCAAAATCTACAGCTTCGGCACGCACTGAAGAACCCTCGCGATCTATACCAGCACCAAAGTCTGCTGCACCAGCAGCGAATGGCTCATCTTATGCTTCCTACACGACTGCGGAAGACCGCGCTGCTTATATCAAACAGCAAGCAGAAGCCAAAATGGCGGCCCGCCTCGCTGCTCTCGGAATTAAAGCGCCCTCCAAATTCGGCGAGACACCACAACAGAGACGGGAGCGCGAGCAAAAAGAAAATGAAGATCGTCTACGCAAGGCGGAGGAGGATGATGCACGACGAGCCGCGGAGAGGCAACGCCGATTTGATGACGAGCAAGTCACGCCTCCTACGGCAGCTAAGTCTGCAGCGAAGAAGCCACCTCCTCCACCATCACGAAAGAACAACAAGGTCGAGGCACCTGTTGAGGTTGAGACGAAAAAAGCGGAGGTAGATGCTGCAGAGCATGCGCTGGAGGCTCAGGCCACGGAGACGAGCCGCATGGAGTAAGTTGCAGATTCTTCACCATGAATGTCATATACTGACACTATGCCAGGGACGAAGAGCGACATCAGGAAGAAGAAGTTGCCAAAGAAAAAGAGGCCGCCCAAGCTAGACTGCGAGCCCTCGAGGAGCAAGTCAAGCAAGGTAAAATCAAGAAGGAGGAAGAGAAGAAGAAGCGACAAGCTGCCCAGCGTGAAACTAAAGAGCGCGAATCTCGTCTCGCCGCACAACGGGCTGAAGTCGAAGCAGCTCGTGAACGAGAACGTCAATTGCAGCTGCAATTGGAGAGTATGGGAGATAGCTCATCTGATGATGATGACGGCCCTGAACAGATCACGCCTCAAGATACCACGCCGTCTGCCAGCCAGGAGTTGCCTATGGCATCACCGCCACCATCTGCACCGTCCGTCCCGTCCGTCACTACGCCTAGTCCTACAGTGTCTGCAACTCAGCCTCGCACCGTAGTTACTAGTCTGCCCGCTCTGGAAGGTACCAACAATCCTTTCCTAAAAAAGATGGCCCAGGCCAATCCAGCGGCCCAAGCAGCAGTCTCAACACCCACGCCCGCTGCCGAAATCTCTACAAACCCTTTCCACCGTCTACCACCAGCACAGGAGGCACCAACCGCAACAACACGCGCCGCTCGCGTACGCGCCGACTCCGACGATTGGGGCTCAGGCGCGGATACCGAAGCAGAATCCTCAGATGACGACGAAGATTCACGCCCCGGAGGAGGGGCCAAGCAACTCGCCACTCTCTTATTTGGCACAATGGCACCACCACGTCCACTGTCTTCCATGGATAATAAAACACCCTCTACACAGAGCCCTATCAATTCCACAGCAAGTCCACCACCTGCACCGCCAATGCCAACAGGAGGCGCTCCCCCACCACCGCCACTGCCGACCGGAAACGCGCCTCCCCCTCCTCCCATGCCAGGTGCATTTCCACCCGGAAACGCACCTCCACCACCGCCGATGCCAAGCGGAGGCGCTCCCCCACCCCCGCCGATGCCAACATCTGGTGGTGCGGGGAAACCATCTGGTGCTCCCAACTTGGGTGCACTCCTTGGTGGTATTCAGAGCGGTGTCAAGTTGAAGAAGGCGGAGACGAAAGATAGGAGTCAGAGTAGTGTTGCTGGACGGGTGTTGAATTAGACTTTGGTGGCCGGCCTGCTATGCTTCCGCATGTGGATCCTATGGTAAGAGGGATTTGTATATTGAACTTGACATATATTGAGCGAATGCTACTACAGCTCTTTTCATCTTTATGCTCCTCGTGCCAAATGAGACTCGGACAGGCTCTATGGGGTTCCAGGCCAGAGAAGCCATGGTTATAAGCCTTTTAGCATAGCTAGAGCTTCTGGAACTGAGATTTAGATTCATATCTCGAAGCTAGTCATATAGCAAAGGTTTTTTAAGGCTCTTAAACTAGTTTATAGACCTTAAGTATTCCAGCTATATCTGAGTTTCAATTGGCAAGCGGGAGTAGCACTCAAGAACTTTGTACGCTTTTTGGCTGAAGAGGCTTTCGGGGATGTATACCGGCTGTTTGGTTTGGGCTGAATCATGTTTCTGGAACCCGGTTAGAGATATGGGAAAGTGTAGATTTTAATGGTGGTTTGCGGTTATAGACGTTCTGATTGGCTCCAAGGTCTGATTGTTAATTCATTCTTTTCTCTGTTGTTTCTGTCTCTTTCAATTGGCTCGGCATTTCGAATTTCTTGATGTTCGTTCTACTCCTCGCGCCAATTGAAATTCGGACAAGCTCTATAGGTTCAACGCTAGAGAGGCTATATCTATAGGCCTTTTAGCATAGCTGTGGTATCTAGATCAAAGCTTTTACTTTATATCTAGAAGCTGATTATAGAACAAATCTTTTTTTAGGCTCTTAAATTAGTTTATAGACCTCAAGGATTCCAGCTATATATGAGTTTCAGTTGGCAAGCGGGAGTAACCCATCTTCATAGACTCCGCATCATTTCTTCTTGTAATTTGCACCTATTCACTCTTCTCTTCCTACACTTCTGTATTTCTCTCTCGTCTGTTACATCTTGATAACATGAACAAGGTCGGTCCTTCCCAAGTGGTCTTAGGAGAGTCGATGATGTAATGGAGACGTACATCGTGAAACCTTGAAGCTACCTAGATTCATCTTCTTAGGTCGAAATCTCCACTACACTAAACCACATCTCTGTACAAACCACTAACATCCAGTTCACCATGGCTCTCGAATCACCACTAACAAAATCAGGAGTCATACCTGATGTACTCAAATCAGCGCCATCACCCGATTTGAACCTTCGAGTTTCGTATGAGAATGAGACACTCAAGATGGGAGCCAATATAGCCAGGCAGGAGACTACAATGGAGACACCGACACTGACGATCAATGCTGCGGGTGGAAATGATAGATTCAACCACTTTACTATTATCATGACGGATCCGGATTTGTTTGTCAAGAATGATCCCACTGGGCAAGTCAGGGTATGTCTTTCGATTACAAATACGGAAGGGGAAAGATATGTGGCGGGACCTTTTTGTTTGCTTGTTAACAAAAACAAACAGCACTGGCTCCAAACTGGCCTGACCCGCCAATCCGACGGTTCCCTTGCGGCTACAACACCAGCAGTAACACCTTATCTCCCCTGCGCACCAGGTCCCGGGCCCGCTCACCGTTACGTGTTCATCCTCTGCGACGAGGGTACACGGCAAGACGTCGCCAAGAAAGCCAGGGAGGAGTTCCCGTCCAAGTCCGATACACATGATTTAAAGGATAGGATGGGGTTTAATGCTCAGGAGTTTATCGACAAGTATGGTTTGACGATTGTGGGAGTTACTTTTATGGAGGTTAGTCCTACAGCGAGGAGTTTGGTTGATAATCTGCAATTAGGGGCGCAGAGTTTGTATCATAAGGTTGTGGGGACGTAAAAGGTACACTGTGGAAGTTGGAAACGGATTACTCCCTCACGCCTGTTAGGTTCCGAACTGAATAATCTATATAAGTGAGCTTTCTACCACATCAAATATCCCTAGCACTAATCCGTCCGTCACAAAGTAGGAGCTGATAGTATTACAAAGCTTTTAAAAAGATCTCGTTTCGGTTCATAGACTTGAAGGATCCCGGCTGCATCCGAGTTTTAACTGGTAAGAGGGAGTAGAAGCGCAAGAAAATCGGAGCTTTGGAACTGGGTTGACAGGTTAAAAAGCTGCTCAATCATCTCAACATCCTTCCGAGAATGATCACCTGGAACTGAAGGGGTTGAAAATCTTAGTTCTATCTGTATTTGTTTCGTTTTTCCACATCGACTAGAGGCGTAAGATGCATGCCCAGCACTACGAATACCATATCTTCTCTTTCCAATATATTTACAAAAGGTTGTCTTATCCAATCATCCAGACTCCATATTGCGCATGTCCGATATTAACTCCAAAAGTGTATTCTAAAATCCCGCCAATGTAATGTGTTAAAAGTGTTGCCCCATAATACAATAATATGCTAGCCAAGTCGAGCTCTTCTTAGTACTGGCGTCGAAAAAAATATGCGCGAAGGAAAAAACCTAGTAAAAGAAGGACATGATGAATACAACAGCGGTAAAGACAGTAGTAGCCGTGTATTCCATTTCGAAGACCCCGTCTCGAATACCCCATCCAGTCTTCTTCATCGCTTCTTTTGGTCGCTTGACACCAGTTTTTGGATCCACGTCGAGCAAGTCTTCCCGCGGAGCCATGGATGGTGGGTCAATTGCATAAGTAACAGGAGTCCAGAATGCACTTATGACAATGAGCCATGAAATCGGCGGCCAAAACGAGTGAGTAAGTAGGCAAAGTGATCGATCGGGTGTGTTGTTGTTTTCGGCGATGCAGCGGGACGTGGTTAGGGAGACGGCTGCCAAACAGAAGTAGCAGTAAATTACGTGCCATATCCCAAGGTAATTAAACAGAATGACACGCATGCGTTGCAAAAGTGGAGCACGTGTTGGTACATCACGCTCGTTGAGTTCGGATTTGATGGAGCCAGATGGTTTGAATGCTTGCTTCTGGCCTCCGAGCCACTTGGGCAAGAAGAACGAACGTACGATAGCGACGGAAATGTAGGGACTCATCCAGAGTTGTTGGCGAGCGCCACGTTGGCCGGTGGCGTACCCAGCGGGAAGGTACAGGGCAAATTCGCAAAGGCGGTTGATGAAGAGGGCGGCGAAGCAGGCGCGAATTAGCCAGCGTAGTTGATCGGTGTTGGAGTAGGCGATCAATGGTTTTCCAGAGATGAGGACGATGGGGAGCGCGAAGAGGGAGATCGTTAGGGGAATGTTGAAGAGAGATAGGATGGCGTAGAGGAAACCAGAGACACGGGGGAAAAACTTCATCTGGGCGATGTTGGCACCCCATAGACAGAATTTGAGCTTGATGTTGGTGTCAACAGTTCCAATGGCCTAATTGTGTTTGTTAGTCAGATCGAGGGAGTCGCCGAGTCAATCCAACTTACCCAGCGCGTTCTCTGCTTGATATGGCCGCCGAAACTATCTGGAACTGTACCGAATTGAAGGGGCTCGTGAACATATGCGGTTTTCCACCCTCGTCCGAGCATGAGAGTGGAAGTAGCAACATCCTCCGCGAGAGAGTCCTGAGGGAAACCCCCTATTTCTTCCAAAGCTTCACGACGGACCACATAACCAGAGCCAGTACACCACGCCACACCTAGAGCATCCTTGACGGGTTCTGATATGTGGACAAAAAAATCAAGACTCTGCGCTAGAGGATCGCCCTTTGGTACGTTGTAAAACAGCTGATTTGGTGGGTTAGTAACTTGATCTGGAATGGATCCGAGTGTTTCAACTAACCTGAGGAGGGCAAGCCAATGCCACTTTATCGTCTCTCAAGAGATGTGGCAGCACGCCTCTAAGCCAGTCAGGTTCGGGAATCATATCAGCATCCAAGGCCGCCATGTATGGAGCAGCGCCCCCTTCCAGCTTGCAGACCTCATCCAGACCGTAATTCAGGTTTCCAGCCTTAAAATGGTGTGGTACGCCGGGCGTCTTCGTACGAGCTCGGTAGTATAGGTTTCCATAACCCAATTGCAATTGTTTGACTGCGACACGGAGATTGTTGTCCCCGCCGTCATCCAGTACCATTACGCGAAATCTATCAACAGGGTAGTCCAACTCGCATGCTGCGCGACAGGTATCAAGAATTAGATCCACTTCCTCCTTGCAGCAAGTGATGAACACGTCAACGCTCGGGACATCGTCCCCTCTGACACGTAACTGTGGTCTGTTACGCTTCTTCAAAATGAAGATATTCCAGAAAGATTGCATGAAGATTGGGATCGCGACAGCAATTTCTGTTCCGATGAACAACCACGCCATGGGAAATGTCTTTCTGTTTTTCCTCTGAGCCGACATGACGAACAGTATTCGAAGCGTGAAATATAACCAGTACATTGCCAGTGTTGCGAGGGCGAGAAATGGGGCCGTATAATATAGATATCGTTTCCATTTGGGCATGTGTGCGTGGTCATCTCGTTTGTTGATCTGAATAATGTTTCCGCTTTTTTCCCAGTCGCTGCTGAGGTTGAATGAGGACGCATTATGCAGTAATGTCTTCTTGAGGGCGTCTGTACTTCGCTGTATCGGTCACCGTGGTCAGTACAATCGGGTGAGCCTAATAATAGTAACGACAACTTACAAGAGGTGATGGTGTTTGAGGGTATGCATTAAGAGTGATCTCGCTTTCCGGTCTGCTTCCATTGATATAAGAGCTCATTGGATGCAAGTAAGGTTCGGGTGTGATAGGCGGGCTCTCCGCGTATAAATCATTTAGTGTACGATTGCCATGCTGTCGAATTGGAGGTCTTGATGTGGAGTTGTGGTCGTAGTGTTCGTGAAAGCTCTCCCTTCGGGAACTTGTCGCAGAATCCCTGAAAGGATCCAATCCGTCGCCATTTTCGTACAATGTATTATGGGAGGATGATGATATGTTTAGACTTGGATATCCAAACTCGCTTCGGGGCATATTCTCTCGTCGGTCGACTTGCCGAACTCCCTTCTCGTGCTGGTAGGTTGTAGGATAAGGCATTATTCTTGTAATAAATTAAGAAAAGAAACAGTATGTAGTGGGCAAGTTGTGAGCATCAGTGGTACTAAAAACGAGCGTGTGTACCGTGATTCTCGAAACCCAACGAAAACAAAAAACGAAAGGCGGGGGAAATGGATGCAAAGGTGAAGAAACAGTAGGATCGAAGAAAACGAGTGTGCAGGAAGTGATTTGAGGGAGGTTAGGGAACAAAGCACGACTCCCTGCTGTGTTCTTCCAACAAGAGATCGCCCGTTGGAAGGAGACCCGGATGCGCGCCAGCCACAAATTATACCCAGCCGATTCTAGTGCAGGAGCCTCCAGGGGAGAACGAAAGGACAGCCGATAAGAAAAAGCTAAAATTAAGCAAATTTTGTGCTAGTACTATGGGGCGAATCCGTTGGCAATAATTCACCTTCCGAGCTGCCGCCGTAGACCAGACGCGTACCAGAAATCTTCTTTTTAGTCACCTCTGTCCCCAAGCCAAATCTCACTCGAATGTCCCTAAGCCTTTGAGAGAGATCCATACTTACGACGCATTCTCGATGATTGCAGGCTCTCTCTTCAGTGGGGTGCTCCTCGCATTCCCTTGTTTAGTCACTGTCGGAGTAAGTGTTGCGATTTTCGCTGTTGAACTGCCAGTACTGACTTGTCAAAGATTTATATCGGCTTGAACGCGCAATCAATCTTCAACAGTGGATTCAAGGGATCCTACGGCGTCCCAACGGACTTGAGCAACAGGACAATTGTCGAGACAAACCGAGTACATTTCCCCTCTACCCATAACAAGACAAACTGAATTGCTCACATGTCCCTTTCCGTAGTACTGCCAGAAGGCCTTTGGTATCACTCCATCGCCAGGACAATACACTTGTAAGTTTTTCCCCTGTTCCTGCATTAGTCGCGTGCTGCGTCAGTGTGCAGAACGGCTGGCGTTGTTGGTCGAGTGTTTCAGAGGTTCTCGTTGTTCGCCTTTCGACGCCCATGTTCCACAAGGAGCGGGAACTAACCCCCTGCTCATCAGGGTTATCTCATAGCCCTGCAAAAAATTGTTATTCGCCAACGCTAACTTTTGCTCTTACAGTCAATCCCAATCAGTGGGGTCTCAGTGCTTCCGATGCGTCGAGTCTCTGCATGAATGTATGTTTTCAATACATTGTGTCGCGTAGAAACGACATGCGCAGCTTTAAATGCTAACCAAGCATTTACAAGATCACCACCGATAACCGGGTGTCCGACTCGAGTCGAGCGGCTTCCTCGTTTTCCGCTACTTGGCAGTACCCACCTGGTCCGGGTTAGTTTAAACTCTTTCCTTTCTTAGATTCGCGCCACTAGTGCGAAACCTAGGCGGTGATCACTCCGAGTTCAGTGGCAGACGATCAATTACCACATGGCACAGCCCCCAATAATGCTAATTTCGTGAATTCCATTACAGAGACGATGCCTGTGCATGCCTTTCCCAACGTAAAGTTGGTCGACAACAGCTCGATTCCAGTCACGCTGTCGGAGTTTTCAGGCCTCAATATTGATGTTAAGTGGTCGTATAATGGCGGTAATGCCGCCTCAAACTCGACCGATCAATCCTCTCTGCGCACGGCAGGATTGAATGCCAACGTGGCAGTCGATATGTTTCTTGCAGCAGATAAGACAAAAAGTGGAAGTACGACGGACGCACAGCACGAAGTCATGGTGTGGCTCGGTCGCTGGGGCGTCTCCACCCAGCCTATTGGATATCCATTAGGATCGAAGGATGCGTTTGCCATAGATGGGGTCCGATTGTAAGTTTCCTGCAAGACTATATTTCGATGACGCGCAATCATTGATAATTCTTAGTGATCTGTACACCGGAAGCAATAGTTTTGGCCAAAAAGTCTGGACCTGGGTTGCTGCTAAGAATGCTACTACCTTTGCAGGAGACGTCGGCCCTTTGATCACTAGATTATCAAACAAAGGCGGCCCAGCTACTAGCGATTATCTAGGTTATGTCGGATTTGGTACGGAAGCTTACAACTCGGCTGCTAATGTCACTTTCTACGTGCCTCAGCTATCGTTGAAAGTTTCGAAGAAGAGTTGAGCATTGGCTTTCAGCGGTATTGATTATCTTGGTAATTTGTTGTGGAGTATTATATAAGGGTTGCTGCTGTGCGTGTTGGAGCCACAGGCATGGAGAGGAACCACCGTGCTGGTATTGTGCATTAGAAACAGGGACAGACTTTGTTGAAGCGCTCGACAAGTCAACTTGGAAATACTCATGGCGAAAAGGGAATATGGCTTTTCGGGCTGGCTCTTCTGAGTGCAAATGGTACAGCACATGATAGAATGGCAGCAAACCTGCCCGTAAAGATTAATAAATCACGAGAAAGGTAAACATCCTTGACAAATACGATCAACTAACCCAGATCTCCGTTTGATCTATGTCTCTCTAAGCTCGTTGAGCACCACTTCGAAGAGCATTGTAGCGGTCATTTGAGTAAAACTCCTTCGTCTACAGTAGTTCACAATATTTCCAGATTTTTCCCTTATAGTAAACTCGAAAACTTCTCCTTCATCCTGTCGTACTTCGCTAAATCAAGGACGCTTCTCCTCACGCCTTTAACAGCGACCTCGAAATCTTCTATCACCACACTATCAGCTCCCCTCTTGAGTGCATTTTGTCCAGCCTTTCGAACCAGACTGCCTAGGTCTGCACCTGTAAAACCGGCACAGCTTTCACTTCCAGCAAAAGAGGCAATTTCCATGCTAATCGGCGTCTTTCGTAATTGTGTTTGCAGGATCTGGACTCGGTCTTGTGGGTTTGGCAGTCCTACAAATAGGAGTGTTTCAAGACGTCCTGGACGTAACATGGCAGGATCGATTGTTTCCGGGCGGTTCGTAGCTGCAATGATGTATATACCATCCCTAGAGCCGGAGAGACCGTCCAATTCTGTGAGTAAAGTGTTCACAACACGGGCTGATGCTTCTGAAAGTTCAGAGTCGCGTTTCGGTACCAAAGCATCTAATTCGTCGAAGAAGAGAACACAAGGAATGGAAGAGCGGGCGCGGGTGAAAACTTGTCGGACTGCTCTTTCAGATTCACCAACATACTTTGGGAGGGAATGATGTTAGTAGGAGTCATGTTCTGAATGCGGATACCGTCCTACCTTGTTGAGTAACTCCGGCCCCTTAACGCTGATGAAATTGGCTTTGCTTTCTCGAGCTACAGCTTTCGCGAGGAGTGTCTTTCCACAGCCTGGTGGCCCCCACAGTAAAACACCAGTTGGTGCTGAGATACCAACTTTTTTGTACCGTTCGGGACTCTTGATGGGTTGAACAATAGCCATCTCCAACTCTTCTCGGACCTCTGTAAGAGCACCAATATCTTCCCACGTTGTATCAGGAATAGTGGCGAAGCCTTCACGCTTGGAAGAAGGCTGAATGTGGGGTAGTACGGCGAGAAATGCTTTCATTGTGATTGTAGGATCCTCAAACCCCATCGGCTCGTCTTGTTCTGTATCTCTCACCCGTGCAATTAATCGAAATATGGATTTATCTGTTTCTGAGACCACTGAGATGTCCAAGTTTTCGTCCATACTTGCGTCTGGCTCTTTGGCTTGTTGCTTGAGCGCTTCACGGTACTGTCGAATTGACCATGCGCCTGCTTTTCCAATCAGGTCGACCAAGTCGGCGCCAACAAACCCAGCTGTCATCTTCGCGAGTAGGGTAAAGTCAACATCATCGTCGACTGGGGTTTTTCGCGTCTGAGCTCGGAGAATCTGCGCTCTCATTGATTCATTTGGCACACCCATGTTGATTTCTGTACCAAATCTTCCTCCCCGGCGTAAGGCAGGATCAAGGCTATCTGGTCGATTTGTTGCAGCAAGAACAATGATTGGCTTTCCATCATTATTTTCCATTGCAAGACCATCCATGGAAAGGAGTAGTTGCGCGACTATTCGTTTATCCATTTGCGACTGTGAAGTATCCCTTTTAGGGCATATCACATCAATTTCATCAATGAATATTAAACACGGTGCCAGCTTCTTAGCCTCTTCGAAATGCTCCCTAAGCTTCTGCTCAGACTCTCCAGACATTCCGGAGACAATCGAAGGCGCGTGGATTTCGACGAATGGTACACCAAGAGCCGCCGCAAAAGCTCTTGAAATTACTGTTTTTCCACAACCAGGTGGGCCATGAAGTAGAATCCCGCGAGGAATGGGCACATTAAGCTTGAGGTACTTGTCCGGACGCAAAAGTGGCAAAACGAGACTCTCCTCCAATGCTTCTTTAACATTGTCTACGCCTCCGATATCTTGCAATTGAATAGAGGTGGGTGGCGATCTGTCAACCTCTGCTTTTCTCCTTTTTCTCGATGACTCCCCATTCGCTTGCTTGCTCGATTCCCGTTTCTTCGGGTTTTCTGCGGCATTAGGTGCGGGATTCGCGGTTCCAGACGGTGTACCAGTACCAGAGGATCCCCAAGCGCCCACAATATTTTTATTCATAAAATTTGAAGATCTTTCCGGCACCGTGAGCTCCTCGGGATCCAAATCCATGGGCCCAAGCTCTTCAGAATCATCTTGTTCTTCCTCTAGAACTGATAGAACGCGGTCGATGCTTGCTTTTAGTGCTTGCTTCGGTCTGCGCTTGAGCGAGGAATTTGATGTCTGAATGTAGCGGTATGTGCTGTCTGTAGAAGGAAGTGCGGAGCCTTCTGGTTGTTCGTCCATGAATTTTGTGGTGATCTGGAGGATCTCTCTATCCAATCCATTCTGTAGATGTGCTCTGCTTTTGCCATTCACGGGGGCCATTGTGTTTGAAAGTTTATAATTCTTGGAAAAAAGGTTGGAGAGGCCAGGGAAGTAGTCGAGAACGTTCGCGCTAGACTGATGACATCCCTGCATGTGGAGGTGCCCTCATGATAAATACTCGAACCTCTGCAATCTGACTACGGTTTGGTACATTGAAATAGATATTTTTCAATGCACAAATCAGTTACCGGCTTATTGTTGTCACGTCATGTTGGCTGAGGCATAATAAGCCGACATTGTAAAGTTTAAAGATAGCTGTTCAACGTCTTGTGAATGCGCTACTGTAAGATACATCCTAGTACAGAGTACCACCGCCGTCTAGGTTCCGGCTTCAAAATCACGTATTTTTTGAATTGAGAAGTTTTTCAAAGATCTCATAATTGTGCGGTCGCCAAAGACTTAAGCAGATATGCTACTACAACTTTGAATTACATCTCCGAGCAGCCTGATGGACCGTCCTGGAAGCCTGCCCTACTACGATAGTCGCTCCCGCAATGCTTTGAATACGTCCAAGAAATACAGATTTGGTGAATGATTTTGAGCCATTCGTACACAACATCTTAAATAGCTTGCTTCGTGTGCTGCCACGGAGACTTTGGCATGTATCTCTTGTTTTGTACCCGAAATTCTCCCCTTTTCCGGTTTGACCTAACCCATGATGAGCGGAAATTGTTGTTCAACCAAATTAACACTATCATGATAAATCGCAGTCACCTGGCTAAGGCAAGGTATGAATAGTTTCGCTGGAAATGGCTTATCAGGAGTGGTAAGGACCGACTTTGAACGATGTCGAATAACTCTGGAGCTTGGGGGAAGCGCTAGCATGACCCATCGCGGGCCACGGATATATGCCACCCCCACCCCGCTACCAAAGTGTTGCGCCTTGTAGCGACATCACCTTGAATCTGCAACATCCAAACTCCCCAGACCTATGCACACGAGCGCCCATGGACTCCAGTATCTCTACAATATGGGGTCTCAAAACTCCAAGGTCTCGGCCCAGGACAAGTAAATTATCAGCCACTTCCTCCATCATGGTATTCATACTAAAAACATTCCAAGAGCGATCCTGGACATGAAAGTCCAACGCGATAAACTCCACCAATACCAGAAACGCATAAAAGTCCTCACAGACCGCGAAACGGAAATAGCGCGCGAGTGTCTACGGAGAAATGATAAATCCAAAGCACTTTTAGCTTTACGGCGGAAGAAATATCAAGAATCGCTGTTGCAGAAAACGGATGAGCAGCTTGCGTCATTGGAGATTCTAACGAATGATGTCGAGTTTGCGGTCGTGCAGCGGGATGTACTATATGGTCTACAGCAAGGTACTAAAGTCCTGAAAGAGATCCACAAGGAAATGGGTGGGATTGAGGGTGTAGAGAGATTGCTCGGGGAGAGTGCTGATGCCCAAGCATATCAGAAGGAAATTAGTGAGATGCTCTCTGGTAGGATGACAAATCAAGATGAGGACGAGGTGGAAGATGAGCTCGAAGCGTTGGCAAAGGAAGTCAATGGTGTTGACATTGAGTTACCTGATGCTCCTACGCAAGATCTTGAGAGGAAAGAGACGGCGAAGGAGAGGCGGGAAAGAAGGACACGGGAGAGGGAGGCAGAACAACCGCATCAGCAAAGGGCAGAGCCTATGCTGGCCTGATGTTGATCTTCTTTCTGTTGTTTTGATCTTTGGGGTATGGAGCATCAGCGCTGGCGTTTGGGACGATACCTCGTTTACACCTAGACTTGGAACACGTTCTTGCTTGGACTTCTAAGCCTAAGAATATATTCTTAAGACTACTTATTGCAGCATTTTGACTTTCAGTGAATTTACAAACAAGCCTAGAGGCTACGATATTTTCATTTGGGAGACGGACTAACTCTTTAATCATATATAATCAAGTTCCAAAGTAGTGTACCTAACAACCGGCCATATGGTGTAAGCGTTCGGTTCATCTGGAAATTGCCAACCATCATCGACGTATGACCGGGGGTTGCCTAAAAACCAACTCGTCGGCGCCACACTGAGGATAGATAGAGAGAGACCTTTTCCTCTTCAGTGGTGGTCAGGACAAAATGAGCAGAGTTTATCTAATCTATCTCTGGTGGATTAGTTTTTTATTTTTTTACTTTCTGGCGTGCTTAAGGTTTCGAACCCGGGCTCCTTCTTTTAGTTGAGAGTATTGTGAGTTGCTCCTCCCGTCTGCGTTACTTCCTAATTGAGTGAAGGATATTGTGCACGTGCCTGCGTAATTCGTCCTTGCCGAACTCGCGCATTACATCCTCCATCTCTAAACAGATAATCATGTGAAACTATCAACTCACACGCTGAATCTTCAGCTAGTAAGACCATTGGGGATATACTGCATTTAAAGCATAATGTCGCATTCGCATTCGCATTCCCACGGAGGCCATGACCATTATGATGGGGAGGATCCCCACGATCATTCTCATGGAGCCCACAACCACGACGATGATATCACGCCCGCCCTCCAGAATCTGCTATACGAGCAAATAGATCTCAGTGCTGTAACCTGCTTGAATGAAGAAGAAACGGGATCGGCTTCGAAGATATTGCAGAAGACGTGGACGCAGAGGATGGAGGATGAGCCGGAGTTGAAGAGCGATGCTGATGAGCAATTACTTTTGGCTGTCCCGTACGTCACTCCACCACGAGTACCAAATATTAAAAAAAAGATCTGGACTAAGATTTATGACACCTCCAGATTCACAGGCCAAGTCCGCCTCCACTCAATACTGATACGCACCTCCACAACGGACTCCGCGCCCTCTACCCTTAAGATATACGCCAACAAAGACAACCTCGATTTCGAAACTGCATCTTCGCTAGAGCCTACCCAAGCGCTGTCAATTGCTCAATCAAACGAAGTTCAAGAATATCCGGTAAAGAGAGCTCTGTTCAGCACAACACGCAATCTTACCCTGTTCTTCGAGGACAATTGGGGACAGGGAGAAGAAGATGTGACAAGGATAACTTATATCGCTTTCAAGGGTGATTTTATGAAGCTGAGTAAGGAGCCCATCAGCTTCTTGTACGAGGCTGCTGCGAATCCGAGTGATCATAAGGCTATTGTGGGGACGAAGGAGGGGATGGGGAGTCAGGTTGGCGGTGCGGGCGGTAGGCAAGGAATGTAGAAAGCGTATCCAAGGTGGTAGGTGGTTCAAGAAGAGTTACTAAAATTTGTCACTCTTTAGATCTAGTAACCAGAAAATCGCTCCCATCCCAACCATTTGTATTTAAACACAGATCGAATCATTTAACAGCACAAAAGCAAAGCCGATCATGGCCTCTTCAATCTTTCAGGGAGGCGGTGGCACATTAGGTCCAGGCGCAAACCCTTGCGCAGCAGACGTCAACATCAAAGGATTACAAGCAGTAACCACCCCTCCCGTGACCGTGAATCTCAACTGCGGCGTCACCAATTTCGCCGCATCCACATTCGCATCCTTGACCAAAAACACCTTACTCAAAGGAATCTGATCACTGGTGGCAGGACTGATATTGCACCAAACTAGTTGGAATGCATTACCCAAAGTATCGATGGCGGCGTATATGGTATTCAGACCTATTTGCAGTGGGACGAGAGTGAGGAGACGTGAGCCGTATGGTATGTTGGGATTATCCACCAGGCGGAATCGGGACACGTTCATGGAATCCATGGTATAAGGGAAGTAGACGAATGCGCGGTCTTCGACATCGCCTGACACGACACCGGCGTCGTTTGCGAACTGTGAACCTGGAACCTGTGCTCCTGATGGATCGTACGAGGAAAGGTAGAGGTTGCCATCTTGACCAGCGATGAGCTGAACTGTTTTCGTTAGGTCATATATCGGAAGCCACGAAGTGCCCTCTGCGTCTGGTATTCCCATTGTGAGGTTGGTGGCGGCTTCTTCAGCAACGGCGATGGTGTCTCCTATAGCTGGTAGCGTGTAATTCGTGGTGTCAATGGTATCATTACCAGCAGTTGCGTTAGTGATATCCACGACCGTAAATAATGCCTCCTGTGCTGCGGCTGCGATATCAAAACTATCTTCCAGACCCTCCGAAGGATTGATTTCAAATGCAGTGCTGTTAGTGCCGTTACCTGTGCCGTTGGTGGCAAGTTGTCGTATCTCAAGCTTGGAGAACTCGTGATCTTCGAGTACACCAGGAGAGGGGAAACCGGGTCTGGAGCGTCTAGCTAGTAAGGGAACGTCCTGCGGAAGCTTTGGAATAGCTGTCCGTTTCGCAGGTACTTGAGCAGATGGGCACGCTGTAGAGCCATTGATGGGGATAATTCTAACCGAAGCTGCCGGAGATGGTATTTTGACTGCCGCTCCGTAACCAGGACCCGAGAAGGTAGTGCTTTGATTTCCAGTGTACCTAGAGTACTGGTTAGTGGAACGTTTCGCATAACATCGTCTCTCAAGTTCTTACCAGCATGTTGGAGGGCCATAAAATGCATTAACGCAATTCGTTATCTCTGTTGCAGTTGTCAGTACGGCACTCTTAAAAGTTCGACTGCAAATTCTTACTCTGGCATTTTTGAATGCATTCTGGCCAACTGGCAACAGAAACTGTGCCAAGGTTTGGTCCTGTGGGGATACTACCATTCACCGAGGTGCAGGTGAACTGGTAATAAGATCCGTTGTAAGAGCCAGTCAGACCAGCAGCTTGAGGACACGCCCACAAACTTGTTGGGACAGCACATTGTGGGCCCGCGGGAGACGCAGCGGCACTGCTAGAAGAGCTTGAGGAACTGGAAATGGGACTTGAGGATGGCATTAAAGTTGAAGAAGAGCTGCTGGGGAGCGTGTACTTTGGAGCAATCAGACCGCATTGCGTGCCACAGCATCCGTATGCTGGTTGACACCCACCTCCACACCAGGCGGTCGCAGCACCGCAATATCCAAATTGAGAACAGCATGGGCCGAGTAACCCTACTTGACTGTTGCCATTCAAGCAAGTATAACCTCGAGCAGCGCCACAACTTGAGTCCGGAGAGGGATTCCTTGTTGGGAAAATGGGTCCAGCGACAGCAGAGGAAGTAGAGATTCTGGAACTACTGCTGCTACTACTACTACTACTACTACTACTACTACTACTACTACTACTACTACTACTACTACTACTACTACTACTACTGCTTGAAATGGCAGGGGCCACACAAACCCTGCCGGTTCTGAAAACGAACGAATCGAGACTAACGGAAGCTCTCATTGCAAAAATGGCCTGCTTGAGCGTGCATATTTGCGTGGAGTTTGAGAAAGAGCCTCCAATGCAATCTGTAGTATTCGCGCAACGACCGATGCAAATGTTCATTGAAGAAGCAACGGCAGCACTCCCGGATAGGTCGAAAGCAGCGTAGTCAGTGCCGCAGTCAATCTTCGCGTTCGCATAATAAGATCCATTGTTCATAGGGCAAGACACTGCAGATGCAGTAGGGAGATTAGTGCACACAGAAGAAGGTATAATGGAGCTCATTGAACTGGTTGAGAGTGTGGGTGCTAGAGATATGGAACTTGGTGGCCGGGATGTCGAGCTCGAGGTGATCAGACGAAGCGAGGAGGTACGTGGTAATGCTAATTCAGCTGATGTCGTAGGTACAGGCTTTTTCCCCAGGCAGCCTTTGGCAAGGGTTGGTCCTGTCCATTTGCCTAGCAGTAAGCTACTCGAGTTAACATCATTCCCATCCTCAAAGTGGAACCTTTTGGACTTACGTGTTGCCTGGGAAGTTGGCCTCGATCTTGTTTTCGAGATCAATATACCAGTCGACACCATTACAAGTCTCGCTTCCAGATTGAAATCCATTCTCGAGATCGTAGCTGACCTCGTACGAGGCGTGAAGGTTCACAGATGGAGTGTCGACGACTCCAGCCGTGAGAGAATACTTGCCGTTTAGCAAATCAATTCCAATATTGACACCGATTGGCAGACCCAACCATGCCTCGGCAGTGATACTTCCAGATGCGTTAAAGGTTTTCGTGAGTTGAGGTGTCCATCCTGACGACTTCGATTTTGATTTGTCGACAAAATTAATGGTTTGAACAAAGTTGGGCATGTCAAAACGGATTCCTGCAATGACTTGCCCTTGGGCTTCGATTATGATACCTGCAGCGATGTCCAAGGTAAGCAAGGGCCCCACAGTGACTACGTTGGGGATCGAAAAGCCTGGTAGCCCTGCGGAGACTAAGCGGATACGCCCAAGCTCTTTTTCATAGGTTGCCAGAGCCTCGAGTCCTAGGGAGAAGCCAGCACCGAGACTACCTGTCAGGCTAACTTGGGCGTCCTTAATTCCGCTATAGAGCTCGACAGTGATGGATCCCGACGCTGTGAATTTGCCCTGAACACCACAACCAACGCAATAGAGTCTGATACCGGGCTCTGGATCTTTCTTGGTGCCCGTAACTGAATCGATATATTTCAACAGAGCCCCTTCGTTGACAAGTTTGTTGACGGCGTCCTTGTTCTTTTGGCTTTTCGCGCTACAGGTATCAGTGCACTCGAATATCTTATATGCCCGCCCCCCTTGAGACGATACGTTAGCCACTTGCTCTGGGTCTACTTTTCAAGAGTCACTCACAAGGCGAATCTGCGTTGTTACTCCGACCCATTTTGATTGGGACAGTAAATGACACCGAAGGAGTCACTGGCTGTCCAGTCACCAACTTTACTGCGCCAATAACAACATCTGCAGCTTTGGCGACCTGATCCACTATGGTAGAGACGATAGGAATATTTTTCGTGACACTCTTTACCGTACTCACCACGGCAGACGCAGCCTTGGTGATCCAGCTACAGCATCCCCAACGTTTGCGGAGCATCTTCATAGTGCTATTTCCTGCATTGGACCCGAAGACGTCTTGATAGGTCAAATTGGCGCCAGGAGCAAAGCTGTTTAAATCGGGTCCGTTGTTGGAGGAGAAATTGTAATATCCCATTTGAGAATCAAGAGATGTGTCAAAATTGCTTCCACACGTAGCCATAGGCATACCACCACTACTGCTGCTAACTGAGGGGTAAGTACCGCACGCTGTGGTATTGACCCCGGTGGATATCGGAGTCACTGTGCTTGTAACCTGAAAATGCATTAAAGATGCCCGAATTGGGAGACCGATCACTACTTACAACTACTGTAACAATAGATGCCGATGCCGTTGTTACAATTGTTGTTGTATTGTATACCTGCCCCATAGATTAGTCCTCATATCTCGCAGGTGGGCAGCGTTTTTCTTTGACATACAGGGACTTGTGTGCTAACGGTCACTGTCGATGCTGATAAAGATGATACCACAGTGGAGTATGAGATAACAGTATTCGATTCAGTGGCGGTTATTGTCGAGGCAGGAGGAATGAAAGTGACAATACTGGTGGAATAGCTAGTAAAGCTTGCCGTACTAGTAACGACAGGTCCAGGAACATTCGATACCGACACCACGGTAGAGACAGAGGTGACTGCGTATGATGAAGCAGGTTGGGTGTAAGTGGAGAGAGCTGTACTTGTGGTGACTTGGCCAGACACTGTAAGCGTTTGAATGACAGTGGCCGTTGAAACACTGACAGGAATCGTGGAAGTCGACACCACGGTCGAATATGAAGTCACAGTCGAGATCTGGGGTGGAGCTGTGGAGACTAGGACGGATGTTTGAAGGAGTGTGGCGGTAGAAATAACAGTTGCAGGTGTGGCGGATTGGACATGGGTAACCACATTGGTGATATAATTGGTGTAAGAGCTCATAACTGTCTGCTTCTCTACGGGATAGGTGATGATACTTGTGGAGATGATATTTGTGGTAGCCATAACGCTCTGCGTTACTGTTACAATTTGAGCTGGAACGGTACTGAGCGAAGTTGCGGTAACTGTTTGGGGCTGTCCAATGATGGAAGAGAAGCTTGTTTGAGGAAGAGCGCCCTCAGACGCATATGATCCCCATATAATACCAAGATCGCTGATGGCGTCTGTGAGTTGTAGCTCGGAGCCATGCGCAGTAATCGTCAAGTGCTGGTCATCATAATGCACTTTGTTGACAAGGAAGTAGTCTCTCTGTGCATCCCCAGGCCGAGCTGTAGTTGCAAGCACGAAAGGCGTGGATATGTCTCTTCTCACAATATCAGCCGCAGGCAAGTTCCAAGCTTGCTTAACGTAGTTGTATGCGCTAGGGGAATTGAAGATGATGCTAAGCTGAGTTGGTTGCCATGCCACACCATGTATATATCCTGAATGTTCCAGAATAACAGTAGGGAAGATAAATGTTGCGTTAAGCTGAACCATAAGCGCATCGCACGATGCTGCAACGTATTAGCAAAGATCCGCATTTGTTGCTTCGTGACGGCTCACCTTGATTGCTCCCACTACAATAGTACATGGTTCCTTGGACGCCTGGGGCTAGGTTATCGAGTGCTCCAGGATTCCCCCCGGACTGTGGCGCTGGGTATAAAGTTGGCTGACTACCAGCAGGAACCACTGTGGTAGATGAGGCGATGCTTGCGTAGGTCGACTGCGAGCTAGACGGCCTGCGCGAGCTTGTTGGACATCCTTGATGGGTACGTGTGACTGTGAGTACTTGAGCAGTTGTGTGGATAATTAGAACATAAATAAGGAAAATGAACGAGCAGCGTAGATTTGGTAATGCCATGACGGAAATGACTGAATGTTTGCTGCAATCCCAGCATTTAAGTTGGAAACGAGATATGAAAGAGACGCACCACTAGTCAAATTACTGCAGGTGAAATAGAAATACTCAAATGAGTCTTAGAAGGGCGCATTGTCTGCTTCAAGACTTATATCGGTACGCGCAACGCGTATACTGAATTCCTCGCATAGTGGTCTGCCACATTCCTACGCGAAAGCCCGATTCACACAAGTTAGCCTCCAGCTTCCATACTTGCTCAAGTATCCTCTCAATATTCGGAACACTGATCCCTATTCGACACGCGCAATCGGGCGCCAAAAAGGTCACAATGGTCAGGACCTGAAAGAGCAACGGATTTGCCATGCCCAGTGGCCCTTGCCATGATCTGGCAAAGAGACTTCGTTCGATGACGGGAACATGTCAGAAAAATCGGTTCAAAAGTTTTCTAGTGGAGTTTTCTGTCGATACTATCTTGTCATCGAAGTCCGACCTGAAGATGGGGAGGTTGGGGCTTACGCGCCAACCTCAGGGCTCCACTAACCACCACGTCTCACGACCACGCCTACGCCAGCCCATTTGGAATGGAGACTCAACTACATCAGCTGGCCTGAATGAGTGTCGCTGCGAAGCTTGTTTCGCACAGCCTTGAACCCCAATTCAGGATCAAGAGTAGTCGTGCCTGTTTGAAACACGTGCTCTACGACACGCAACGGCTCGAGGCTAAGGGCACTTGGGTTTGCCGATCACTTGTCCACCATAGATGCGAATGGTGTCGCAATGCAACACCTGTGCTCAACTGTCCGCTTATGATTATTGTAAGAACTCTGCATTCTCAGCGCTTCGCCGAGATTGTTGAAAGCAGGTCTTGCGCCATCTTTATTTGAAGAAGAAAAGACGGTAAGCACCACAAGGCTCCGCCTACAACGGAATTCCGGCCAATCATATTAGGGCCTGGCTAAGGTGATTGGCCAAGCCGATGGTGATCGCTAGTTACTCAATTTGGTTAGTTCTACACGAGCATGAGCTAGTTCCTGTCACCTAATACGGCAGTGGATGTCAAATAGTGCTGTCAATCTCTCATTCCAAAATAACAACAATTCGCGATCACTTTCAATCATGCATTGGCCCACCTTTCTCTCATCATTATCTGCTCTGTTGACAATTCGCGTTATCAAAGCCGACGATTTATCGCAAAGCAGCTGTCCTCTCCTAGGCCCTGTGCTACCGCCTAATCCACAACTTCACCAGTCATTAGCCGTATCTAAAGCAAAGGAGAACTTGCCTCAACTCTTACAAAAAACTCTTGCAAATCTCTCATACAGCGCCACAACCTCCTTCTCTGTAGCTGTGTTTTCCGGATTCGACAACCAATCTCTCGTTGATTATCACTTCGCGGCTCCCAAACTCAATAATACACTCACATCTGGATCCTTGAATCGAAACACAGTCTATCGTGTGGGCAGTGTCACCAAATTGACAGTGGCATATACTCTGTTAGTTCATTCTGGTTTTGGGATCTTGCAGGAACCTATAACGAAATTTATCCCGGAGTTGGCAGAAGCGGACAAAATCAATGCGAATGACCTGGATAGAGTCGAGTGGTCCGAGATTACTGTAGAGTCACTCCTCAGTCACTCCTCTGGCATAACGCGAGATTGTATGTAGACACGTCCTCATCTGCAGAATACGAGAAGTGACTGACATGTCCCAGATGGTTCACCTGACCTATCTAGCCTACTGAACGCGACTCAGGCAAAAGCTGCAGGTCTACCTGCTTTAGATAAAGCCGAAGTACCGTCCTGCGGGATTGGACTGCCAATTGCTTGCTCTAGAGAACGTAAGTATTTGCACCTTCCACAAAAGGTCCCAGAAAGACGAATAGGCTCGAGAACTGAGTATCGAGCCCATCTACTTATGTAAATTCATAGAATACTTTCGAAGCCTCGTCAATGTCCATCCCATCACAGCCCCTTATAACACTCCCGTCTATTCCAATACAGCTTTTGCGCTCCTCGGCTTTGTGATCCAGAATGTTACAGGCCTGTCACTAGAAAATGCACTGCGCACAATACTCGCACAGCCTCTTGGTCTGAATTCAACGTCCTACCAACATCCCTCAAGTAGTCCCAACGCTATCGTTATCCCGCCTGTGGGCGGCCTAGACTACTGGTCCGCTGATCTCGGGTTTGCAAACACTGCTGGTGGCCTCTTCTCTACAACAGCCGACATGACAAAGCTTGGTCAGTCCATATTGCGCTCAAGTTTACTCTCTCCTAGAGACACACGAAAATGGATGAAACCCCATACTCATACCTCAACGGTATGGGCTTCGGTTGGTGCGCCGTGGGAGATACTGCGTATGGAAGTGCCGCTATCCAATACCACAAATCAGACAAGGGTTTTGGATCTTTATACCAAGTCTGGCGATCTTAGCACATACTCCTCAATGCTGATATTGGATGTGGACCACAACGTGGGTTTCTCAGTCATGGCTGCCGGTAGTTCGCCTTCAACGATGGTTCGGATCATATCCGACATTATCGCGGAAGCGTTCATCCCAGCATTTGAAGAGGCGGCCCGTGAGAATGCGGCGAAAGAATACGTTGGGACCTATGCGACTGGTTCTGGATCCAATATCACGCTTGCATTGGACGATCGCCCAGGCTTAGGCATAAAGAGCTGGTTCAGCAATGGAACAAGCGTATTGGCAAGCATCTCTGCACTAAAGAGGATCGATTCGAAGCAGACGCTAAGCTTACGGCTATACCCAACGAAGCTGTCGACTGCGACAGAAATAGGCTTTCGTGCTACCATCGAGTCGTTCCCCAAAGCTCCCAAGCGCGGAATCATCAACTCGAATTGCCAGAGTTGGCTCATGTTGGAAGTTGGGTTATTGTACGGCGGAGTAGTTTTGGACGATATTGTTATCCAAGTGGATGTGTCTGGTCGGGGAGTAGGTGTGCAGCCTCGGGCTTTCAGAGAAACGCTTCGACGTCTCAACTAGGCGTTCTAATAAGGACATGTGGTCTTGATTACGCGTTGTCAAGTTGAGCGATTGTACAGTACAAAACAACCAATTTTTGAAGGATCACGCCCAAAGTTATCAAGACCATAGATTCGTGGCATATTGACACTGTTGCTTCCGAGTTATTAGTCTTCAGTTTTTTGCTGATTAGCAGGATTGCAGAGGTGTAGAGGCTAGGTGTAAAGTATTTTATCTTACCCCACACTGTATCAATCTTGATTGGACCCTCACAATACAGCCATTCCATTAGCAGCCCGAACATCTCTACAGAAAACAGCGTCATTTTCTGACAGCTCATAGTTGAAGGACATGAGACCGCGCATCAAGTAGAGCCAAGTTTGGCGAATTCACTCAGTTTCCAATTGCGAAGTTGTGAAAAGCACCTTGATTTTTGCATCACCAACACCTGACAAATGGCTATTACAATCGAAAATCACCCACCTCTTCCGACGAGACTGAGATGTATCACCTAACAGCCAGATATTGAACATTGCCTTGATACTGCTTCACAAGCTGATGATCCAAAGCGGGACTGGCCAATTATATCACGCTTAACATTGATGCCTATCTCACACACGCGTCCTAAGCTGTCATAAACATCGTTTCTCCTCAAATCTTTTCTTTCTTCTTTACTTTATTTTCTGAACCGCGCATCAGTCGAAATGAGTTTCGCACCATATCACGATGTCGATTCGAAGACAGCGATGGATGAATTAGTCCTTCCTGAACATGCCATCGCTGTGCTGGCACAACGTCAACGCAAACGAGCATGCGTTCGCAGACAGATCAAGAGAATATTCTTCATATTGGGTTCCTTTTCACTTATTATCTTTCTTTTCCCAACACTTGCACGTAAAACTGGTGAATATTTCGGAATGAAAATGGTGAGGCTGTTACATTTCTCTACCAGTCGCTCTCAAGAGAAACCACTAATTATATTACCAGCATAAACAAAATGAATGGCCAAACCTTTGTCATAATCTTGAATCGACTAGGTCACTCACATTCGAATTTGAAAACCTCCAAAAGAAGTTTGACTTCACAGAGGTGTTCGACCGTAGCAACCAACAGCATGGCTGTCAGCAACTCCATTCGGGACGTGCTTTGAGAAGCGCAATACAACTGCTGCCTGCGCCTCAGGACCAGAAATTTGATATTGTGGTTTCTGTGTCATTGAATGCAAGCAATGAAATCTTGACTGAAAGTGTTACTTGGGAAAGCTCGGATGATTCCCTCGTACTCAAACTGCCATCGTTGTGGCAAGGGTGTTTGATGGTTGACGTGGACGTATTTGTGCGGCAAAACTTAGCTTTGGATACCTTCTCCATCACAGCAAATGCGTCCAGCGTAGATATACCAACCGCTCTTGGCTTGCTTGTCAACAAACAGACAAATATTAACTTAAACGCTGGCTCCCTTTCCGCTTACCCGTTCTTACAATCCCGAAAGACACGCATAGTTCTTGATGCTGGGTCTCTAAATGGTGATTACGGTCTGTACGACGTCCTTGATATCTACGCTAAAGCCGGTGTTGTCCTCGCCAATATTACACCGCAACCTGCCGACAACGAAAATCCAGCCCCAGCGAACTTGACAGTTGGGACTGGTGCTGGAGGCATAAATATTAATTACCCTCCCAAAAGTATGAAGGAGAAAATCCCTGAGCGAGACTATTACACCACGATTACGACAAAGCAAGGCTCAATACGCGGATGCTATCTGCACGGCAAAAACACAACCGTCAGCACTAGCCAAGGAGAAATTCTAGCCGACATTCTACCTTACGCTGCTGATTCATCTGAATCTACTCTCGATACAAGCACAGGTGCCGGCGCTCATAGTCTTAAAGTGAGGAGTCCGTATCTCAATCCAGATACGCCAATCAAGAGATTAAACAGCAAGCACTGCACTTCGGTGTCGAGTCTGACTCTGGAGTATCCACCTGAGTGGGAGGGTACTATTGAAGGGAAGGTCAACGTTGGGAGTTTGTCAGTGTCTGGTGACGGTTTGCGGGTAATCGAAAAGGGAAAAATTGGTGTGGTGGGCCAATTTATAAGAGCCGAGAAGGGCGGCGGGAACTCTACCATTGACTTCTCTTCGGAAGTTGGACGTGCTTCTTTGAGTGTTGGCTGACGGAGCGTTTCGAGAAACTGCTGAATCAGCTTGGCCGTTTGAGACCAGGAATTGTTTTGACTGTATTCAAAAACATGATGATGGGTTGTAAGCAGTCAATGAAATATATAACACCCAGCTTTCGAAGTACTCCCTTTTGCAAAATGGGACTCACATGATGCGGAGATCCGGACGTGTGTAAACCTATTGTTGTCATAACAATATTATCATTGTGCTCACATTTCCTGTTTAATCACCACACTGTTTGTGCTAGTAGCGCAGGTATATCATAAAAGATTTCTGATTCATTTACCTATCGCAAATGTCATGGACCAAGACTGTGGGCAGTGACATCCAAATTCCAATCAGGTAGCTATAGTACCGTGGTAGAAAGAATTATGCGCAAAAACCACAAAAGAAGAGCTCGTCCAAAGACAAGTGATTTAAATTGAACGTACTAGGATTCGAACCTAGAATCCCCCGCATCGTAAACGAGTGCCTTACCATTAGGCCATACGTCCTTGTTGAATGGTAGACAAGTGCGTGTGGACGATTATGACATGAGACTGTTTCTCAAGTTTTGACTCACCATTATGAGTCGTAGAGTTCACGTGAGAGTAACAGCATAATTCGGCAAGCACACAGATTCGGATGCTCATGAGATTTAGGAAACAGGTATCGAATATCTTAGGTATCATTGTCTGTACGTCTAAAATCTAGAACAATGCATTAGTGGATGATAATTCTACACTCGCGAATCCCTCAACTCCTTGGTCAAATTATCTCTCACAGTGCCTTTGAGCATTCTTCCCTCCGCCCAGCGCGATACCCTTATAATCATGGCAAACCACCCTCACGTGCCTCCCCAAACCAGAAAGCGAGATCACGCAGGGGCTGACTCCTCTTCACCGAGCTTGAACTGTTCCTGAAATTCTTGTCCTTCTTGGAACAGATCTATCAAGCAGGATGCCGACCAGGCTTGTGTAGGAGACTACCGATATAGTTAGCAACCAAACTTCAGACTCCATCCACACTGTGAAATAACATACCGAATCATCACAAAACGCCCCATTCTGATTCGTCAACTCCGTCAAACCGGCCCAAGGACTAGATTTGATAGCTTCCATACACCCTTTCAAGCGTCTAGTAACCTGCTGGAAACTTTCCGTCCTCTCCTCCGGCGTCTTCCGTCTCATGAGATCGAATTTGAGGAAAGCTCTGAGGAAGTAGCCTCTCGGCCATATCCATTCGGGTCCTTGGTGATAATTTCGTCCCTTGGAGGTGGCAAAATCGGTAGAGTCCTCGCTGTTATGGTAGTTGGGTCGGTAGTTTAGGTCGGAAGGATCAAGGGTGGCCATACCAAGGGGGCCTCGGAGCACTTTGTCAGCAACTTCGAGGGCGCCGCGTGCGAACTCGGGGGTGAAGAGGTCAGGAGCGCAGACCATTGCGATGGGGAAGTTTGGTCGGAGTTGGTAGTCTTCATATGGTTTGCCGGATTTGTAAAGGTCCTTGTATATGCCTCTCCTGTTGATGATGCTGGGGTCGACATCGTAATCCGAATCTTGCGATGGTGACGTTGGGATATAGTAGCATCTTTCGAAGTTGGCTTTGATCTTGTTGGCCCACTTTGCGAAAGTGATTGTGTCCTTGTTTTTACCCATAGTCACAACACCGTATTTGTACAGGCCCTTTGAATGCAACTCAGCGACCCACTTGACAGTGCTATAGAGCATTCCGGTGATCTCGACTGCAGCACCATCACGTGGCGTGCCAGGAACGCCTTTACTTCCAGCCTTTTCAGACTCCCCCATTTTGTCCATCCAGGTACCGCAGTTGTCTTGGTTACCACCAAAGACCATTCCATTTTCCCAATCGACGGCGTATTCCAGGTTGAACCCATTGTCCTTCATTTGCGAATCCAAATTAGGGCCGGCGTTGTATTCTCGGAACTTCTGGCCTGTGGCATGTTGCTGGAGAGCTTCCTGAATGATTTCCTCAATTGTAGAAGATTTGGAATATGCCCTCGGATCATCGTACTCGAACCAAGTATCGTCATATGGCAGAAATCGTCGTCGCACTGATTCTTGGAGTATGGCCAGTCCCTCAGGAGCAAGCTTGCAGTAATCCTGTATGCACTGCAGGAAAAACCAGATCGAGTCGCGTGAGTTGTAGCGTGGAGATTTTCCACTCCCCAGCAGATTAGGAACAGTGCCATGCTTGAGAACCGAAGCAAAAGCAAAGATGTGCTCTTTCGCATCTTCCCACCTGCCAGTAGCGATCATCAGTCCACGGAGTGAAATCATGATATCTCGACCCCAACACCTCGCCCAGTCAGAGCTGAAATGAGGGAGACCTGCTGACATACTTGGAACAAGCTTATCAGGCCAGAGGGAAGCGTTGTCCATGTACCCGATACATTGAACTGATACCAATGCCAGTTGCTGCAGGAAGTCTTGACCCTGTTGAATGTTGGGTGACATCAAGGCAATGGACCTGTCTACACAAGCAGAGTACAACGTCTGGATGACCATTGCAAAGTATCGTGGTAGCATGAAACTAGGCACCTCGCGAATAGCAGCGAACCTGTCTTCCAACCACTTCGCAGGTTCCGCAAACCAGGAGTCCTTTTTGGCCGCACGTTCAAGTCGTCCGAAGCAATAGTCGAGAGCCCAAGTTCCTTCTCTAAGGTGTTGACAAATTGGATGACCAAGGTCATTCTTTTCAACAACATCACGGAGAACACTCCACCAGCCTTGAAGCCCGGCGTATACCAGAGGACCAGAACCTGGAATGACGTAGACCCCGTCCTTCCCACCCGATGACTGGCGTTCTTCTGGCTCACATCTATAGAGCAGGAAATTCAGGTCTGCGAGAGTAAGGTTTTTGCATGCCTCAGCTCCGCCGCTTGTTATGAACTTGTCTAAACTCTCATCGCGTCCAGCGCCAGGGATAGAGGTCTCGAAGAGGGCGATTGAGCCAGGCGGAAACTTATCGCCAACCCTGATTGTGGTTTGGTTGTCCGCCCAATCGCAAGTAACGCCATCGAGTGCCTTCACTCTGCTGGGCAGACCACGGAGGACTTTGTCATTAATGGCTACCGATACCGTGTCTGCTGATGTATCGACCTCCAATGTCCATGAACCCAGGCTCTTTGCTTTAGTACCAGGGATGTGGACAGGGGGGAAACCGCCATTCCCGTTTCCATACCCTGGGAACGCTGTGTGAGCGATCAGGAAGTATCCTTTCCGAGACCGAGGGTGTACACGGTGAATTGTGATATATTCATGATCGTGATGTATAAAAGTTTCGTCATATCCATCTTTGCCCATAAGAACATGAATGTTATTCAGCAGTCTCTTGAGACCTCCAATTCCATTCGCAACTGAAAGGGCCTTGACATCATCACTGGAATAGGGGGATGTATATTGTCGTTTCTCGTGGACAAGCTCAATCAATCGTGGATAAACCTCGTCGTAGCCGAAAACGCTACCAGTTGCACAAGCGCACATCGAAACCAAGGCAGCATTGGGTAGGGTATCGCGCGCATCCCTTTTCTGGGCCGGAGTTTCGTTGTCATGCGTACAGTCCATGAAGAGAGCATGCACGGGGCTTTCCTTGATAGTGCGAATGACTTCTCGGCTGGTTAGAGCAGCAGAACCACTGGCTGAAGCCTCATACGCGGATTTCTCCACGTTCATTACAGCATCGGTGTCAAAACTTCCAATGGGTACGCCGGCATGTCGATGCACCAAACGGCTTAGTTCACGAGTTTCCCACGCTTGCATAGCTTCCCGAATGAGGCAGCTAAGTCCAAGTTGCTCAACGTACTTGAAGTCCATTTTCTCGTCACCCGAAAACAGTTCGGCAACGCAGACGAGGTCAGGTCGTACTCTCCTCGCTCCATCGAGCATGTATTGTGCCAGCGGCAGCGGTGTAGAATGGCAGTTGTCAATGCGAAATCCGTGGAAATACTTGGCCATCAGGCGCGTATACTTTGCTTGAAAATCCCACAAGAATGGATTGTCTTCCCTGTGTTTACCGTACCGTAACTTGACACAGTCGCCCCACACAATGACCTCTCTTCGGAGATATGCTTTCGATTGTGGACCAGCATTATCCTTCATCACATCCGCAGCCCAAATCCAGCCGTTGTTTGCGAGATCTAGACTCGTCTCATCGTGTTTGCTGGTGGTCTTGTTCCGCGGTAAGCGAGTAAAATAGCTCTCAATCAGCGGACTGTTTGGTGTGATCGGTCCTTGTTTGGGCCCATGATTGTCAAGTCGTACATATTTTATTCGGTTGTAGAGTTGGTCTATGATAGCAGCGCAATCCGCGTCGTACTCCTTGTACAACTGCAGATTGGCCTCTTCGAGGAACTTGTGAATGACTCCATAAGCAGCCCGTTCGCTCGCAGTATCCTGTGTGCGTGGATCGTACGGTCCTAACAACGCGGCCAGCAGAATAGCACCAGTCTCCGGTTGTGCTTTCCGTCGATATCGCTCACCCATCCGATCATCCCCAACAATAACACTATCCATCACGAATCCCACCTTCTCATGCATGGGCAAATCCCTGAAATAATCCAGGCCTCCCATACCGGCTGGCCATAGACTTCTTTCGGAGTAGTCCACTTTCCCACTCTTCCAAGCATCAACAACTGCTTTGCTATTCTTCTCCACGTCGCAGATGTAGAATTCCCAAAGCTTGATCTTGGCGATGACATGTTCCTTGATACCGGCAATGATCTTCAAGAGGTCATCATTCGATTTCAAATCGGTGGCATACCCCAAGCTCTCCAAATTTGCGCCGAACTCCAACAGCTCGTTGTCCAGGAGGAGCGCAGATTCCAGATGCGGCGCAGTTCTGACGCTATAGCCAGCTTCAGGATGTTCCTCCAGCCATTTGCTGTTGTTGGCAGTATGATTCCAGACGATATCCGTAAGACTCAGCAGTCCATACTTCTCTTCCATGTTCTTCACCAGTGCTGCAACGTCGGATTCGCCTTTTGGAAACACCTCCGGATCAAAATTGTGCTGATCTGCAATGCTGTATGGGGAATTCGAATCACCTCGTACGTTCAACGGCGTGAAATGGACCATGTTGTATCCACGGTTTGCAATGCCCGCAAGATGTTTCTCCCAGTCTGTAGGATATTGGCCCATGAATTTCGATATTGTCGAGAAAAGTGAAACAGCGTTTAGGGGTAGCTGCTCGCCATGAACCGTCAGATTGGGGCATACATCCAAATAGAACGTCTCCGTTCGTGTAGGCGGTGGTACTATCACATCATCCGTAGTACTGTAATCGGGAAGAGGAGTATAAGTTGTATACCAGTCGAAAGCACCGGCTGCGTAGATTGGTATATCGAAGTTGATGGGCTTGTTAAAGTCGGGCTTCAATTTGAATTGTCTGTATTGGTCCCGCTGGAAGTCCTCGCCTTTTTCGGGGATATTCACCCAAAGGCTGCCTTCTCTGCATATCGAACTTGTGCCTTCGATGACGAAGCGGACAACGTAAGGTGGGTTTGATGGAGGAGGAAGGTAGATGTATTGTCCAGGTACATTTGGTGCACCATCGTCGGTTAGGCGGAGTAGATATACATTAGTTGGTGACGGTTGAGTACGAGGAGAGGCCATTATGGTAGTGAAGCAAAAAAGTAGAGGTGTTTGCAATCTGAATGAGTGGGACAGAGATGGCAGTTGTGATTGGTAAATAGTGACGAGGCTGGGTATGGTTTTCTAGTAGCAGAATTTCTTTAATCCGTATTCAAAGTTGTAAGTAAACACAAGAAGTTTGTCTAAAGAATTGAGATGTAAATAGGTGGCAGGTTTGTTGTTGTTAAGAGGTTTATTGAAGCTTTGCAAGCTTGAGACAGCTCGAAGCTCAAGATATGAAGCTGCACCAGGGTCCAACAGATCCAATTGAGCAACTACGAAGTGTATTCCTACCCTTGGTGTTGAGGAAAGAGCTTGCGACCTGACGATCTCGAAGAGTTCGAAACGAGGTTTCCAGCCGAATACCTTCTACAACGGTTTGACGACGCCACTAACGATGATCCGTCAGCACTGATTGGTTCAACTACATGACCATGGTTTTCATCGATAAATTCAATTGCCCATGGCATTTTCATGCGTTTTGATGGAGAGATTGGGGTCTGTTTCTCACTTTGAACCAGGGTTGTGGAAGGAGCGTTATGTGCGGAGTGACTACCGATGATTTCATGTGCAAGTTCCAACTATCTAATATGTGGTATCTTTGAACGTGCCTTCGATTAACGTAACCTCATGACTGCATAATACTTGAAGGCTATCCCATTGAAGGGTGACGAATCCAAGCCTGGCGGCACCTCACGTGTATACTACAGCCGATACCATAATCTCCTACTGTTGGTACCATTGGAGACGACTAATCCACAATCTTGGGCTCAATCAAGTCGGGAATCTGATCAGGCTTGATCTTGCCCTCAAGAATATCTAGAAGCAAATTAGCGGCTGAATACAAGGAAACAACACTCGTTGACTCACTGTAAACCGCCGTGAAAAGAGGAAACTCGTGCTCTAGCCCCTTCCCCTTCAGAAAGCTATTGACCTCGTATGCCGTACTTGTCCCCTGCAGCTTCTGCCCATTCAATTCCCTCCTCTCCACCTCGTCGATAGTCAAACCTCTCTCGATACTCATCTTTGCACACCGGAAGTTGCGCCCACCCATACAGGAAGTGACGACATCAGCAACGCCAGCGCTTTCCTCGGTGAAAGTCTGCGTCTTGCAAGAGCCCGCGAAGAACATCTTGCCAAACTTTACTTCCTCCAGAATACCAACGCGCATTACTGCAGCTTTGGCGTTGTCGCCCCAGCCGAGACCGTCGACCCAGCCCGCTGCAAGGGCTACTATGTTTTTGAGGGCGCCGCCTAGAGATACACCGGCTACATCGGAGACCATGCGAACATGAAAGTAGTGGCGGTGAAAGAGGCGTTTCATGTTGCCGTGGTTTAGAGATGGGTAATCTGATGGTAATGGCACTAGTTGCACTTTCTTCGATTGCTCGCCCTTCGTGATGGTTAGATCGACAGTCGAGCTGGTCGGCGAACCGCCGGGAGTGCCGTGTGGAGTCGGCTGCCGCGAGTCCATGGCAGGAGGATCGTATGCCACAGTCGTTTCTGAGTACTTGCCTGCTGCGATTTCAGAGGCAATGTTGGCTCCAGACAGAGCTCCGCAGTATATTCCCAATGTCTGTCCGATCAGTTCACTCAGTAGTGTAACACCCTTTTCTGAGACCTCCACACCCTTGATGCATGATATTCCTCTTGCGAATGGCACGATCTTTCCCTGTAGACCCACGCATATCTTCCGTATGAATTGATGGGGAAGGTTGAATATGAGAATGGTTGAGTCCTTGACAGCTTCTTCTATGGACGTTACGGCGACGACATTGGAGGGTAATGTGATTCCGGGAAGGTATTTGACGTTCTCATGAAACTTGTTGACGAGTTCGGATAGTTTCTGAGGTTTGCTGCAGAGCTCGCTGCCCTCTTTGTAATGCTGCGAAGTCTTGGGAATCTCAACTTCTTCTTCATGCACCCACATCCGCACCGTCTCGTCGAACAGGTTGGGATTGGCTTTGGTGTTTTCTGCTACTACTTTGGCTATTGTTGATCCCCTGTGCTCGGTCAGTTAAGAGTTCGAAATATTTCAAAACTGAGAGCCTAACCAATTGCCGGATCCCACCACAGTCACCTTGTGCCTCTTCGAGTGTGTTCCTAGCATGTGCGCCATATTGCTATTTTGCCTAATTTGTTTACCGTTGAATTTGTATTGCACCTTTAGGGTAGAAGTCCGTTCTATAGTGCAGTTGGTTTGGACAAAACTATTTCGAATTCGTAAAATGGTTCGAGGGTACGTCGGCGAAAAGGTATTAGGTGAGAAGTTATGGGATATACCAGTAGAGCTGGCTGACACTCTCATGAACCCAGATAGCAACGGTCCCGTGGAAGGCCGCAAATACCAGCAAAATGTTGAGGACTCGTGAACAAGGAACGATCGACGAGGCAGGAACGCCACGATGAGAGCAAGGATTAGAGCTCTGGTTTTCGCCCAACTCCGTGCTGCGACCAGGAAATAATATATTGACTGCTTGGGGATGCGCAAACTGTCTGTTACCTTCTAACGAATTGACTTAAGAACAATGCGAGTATGAGCGTGACAAGGAGTTCTTCGCGACTACACTTTCGCGGCTACAACTTCTATTTCGGGAAAGTGGGATAAACGGAGCAGTCAACGTCGACGGTTCAAGCTTATTATTTACCCCTCGGAGAATCAATTGATGGATGAGGTATACACTGGTCACAGTTTGGTTGGGACATATTTAGCCTTTTAAGCATCTGACTTATTCCATCTTGAGACACAGTGGCTATAAGACGCATATGACCTGACCATTGCCATACATTGTAACTAATCATCGCTGGAGACACCAATGAAAAACAGTTCCAAGATTCTGGCAGTTACTTGCATTTTCATATCGAGTTGGTTGTATATGCTATGCATTGTGCAACTCGAAGTCGAACGTACTATATTGACCCCCGCACATCGTGATATATCATGCCCCACCAAGCTGTGCATGTCATTGCGTCTCAACGTCGAATTCAACACCAAATCTGAGCCATTGACCTCTCAATCGGGGAAATACTGTATCTTTGACCCTCGTTCGCCCGGATCGAGTCTTCAACAGCGTAATTTTAAGCTAAGACACGGTGCTGAGTCAAGATTTGAAGCTGGATGCCCCGCGCTGGAGCTTGGAAATCATTCCCCTCCTGCTCCACACGACTTCCGTCTGATCTTTCGTACCAATTTCCAATCACCAGATCTCTACCAGCAATCCAACTCCATCGCCAACCCCTCTATCAATTCTCAGCGTCACGAGTGCCAATACGAGTACCACATCTCGCCCACACCCGTCCCATAACCACGCACCACCCCACCATGACCGAATCCAAAATCGAAGAAGCCAAAAGACTCGCCGGCATAAAAGCAGTAGCCGATCACTTCGATCCCTCCTTCTCCTACGTAGGCATTGGCTCCGGTACAACCATAATCTACGTGGTCGAAGCCCTCAAAGACGTCCTCTCCCGCACCCCATCCCACACATCCTCAAATCCAACCACAAAACCCGCTATCCAATTCATACCAACAGGCTACCAATCGCGACAAGTGATCATAAAAGCGGGGTTGACGCCTACGCTTTTTGATAACTTGCCTGAGCATGCGGTGTTGGATGTTGCATTTGATGGGGCGGATGAGGTAGATGAAGATTTGAACTGCATTAAAGGTGGTGGTGCTTGCCTGTTTCAGGAGAAGCTTGTTGCGGAGAGGGCGAGGAAGTTTGTGTGTGTTGCTGGTATATCCTCTTTTCATTTCTCAAATTCCGAATGTGCCATCACTTATTAACTCGTGATGTGAACAGACTACCGCAAAGCCAAACCACGCCTCCTAACAACGTGGCCTACCATACCCATAGAAGTCGCTCCAATAGCAGCCCGCATAGTCCTCTCAGCACTGACAGCCCTCGGCTCAAAAGCCCCTCTTATCCGCTCCTCTCCACTGGAGAAATCAGGTCCGTTAAAAACAGATCAAGACTTCTTTATAATAGATGCGCCATTTCCCACTCTTCTTACGCCGACAGATGTGGAAGCTGGGAAGGGCAAGGGCGATGGCTCGGATGGAACATGGGAAGTTGTGAATCTGAGTAAAGCGATCAAGGCAATTACAGGTGTTTTGGAGGTGGGACTCTTTTGTGGGCATGATGGAATTGAGGCGGAGCAGTTGGGGAAGAGGACAGCAAAAGGGGGACAGAAACCTATTGCGGTTTATTTTGGGATGGAGGATGGGACTGTGGAAGTTAGACGTAGGAAGGGCTGATACATCATACCACTTTTGAGTAAACATTACTGCTTGACACAGATGGTTAGAGAAGGGCTGTAAATACCTCACGTTAAGATCAGAGGAAGAACATTGGATGTTACAAATCATGAACCATTAGTAAATCTATCTACCACTTAAAGCCGTACTCTCTTATCAATGGTCCATCGCAAGAAAACCGCCATGCTGATCCGCTAACTCATATACAGAAGAGAGGATGAAAAAGCAGTAAAAGCAAGCAGTAAGCTAGCATAGTGGCCGCAAGATATGCACGACAAACGCAGTAGAAAAAAAAACCCACCAAAACACCAATGCTCGCTATGAACCGCAATACCAGGTTCCACTATTGAAGAAAGGGGGGTGTATATCTTTTGTGAATCATCCATCCATCCATCCATCCGTCCACCGCTCCTTCCATTATCCGAGATTGAGATTCTCCTTGAGACCGTACGATATGAGAATCGCCTACAAGGCAAGACCGAAGATGGCGAGGAGCCCTACAGCGACAGCGCCGGTGCCGTACTCGCGACCAACACGGAGGACCATGGCGGCACTCTTTGAAGTGGAAGCAGCGCCGCCGCTGGAGGTGGCAGTGGAAGAAGCGCCGGAGGAAGCAGCTGCGGCGGAGGAAGACGAGCTACCGCCGCGAGAGCCTCCAACGAGGGCAGTAGCATTCTTCTTTCCGCAGGTGAAGGATTGGCAGAAAGTCTGTCCGGCGAGGTCGTTGGGGTGAGATTGGACGCACTGGCCCTTCCATTCGTCACATTGGAGAGATGGGAGGGTTTGAGCATAGTCGGAGATGTTTCCGGTGGGGTTGTTAAGGCATTGGCAGTTGTAGGTCAGGGTGTTCTTGTGAATGTCGTTAGCAACTGCTCGATGAACGTGGTTGGAGATGTTTTCAAATGTGTCAAAGTTGTGACAAGTAGGAGGAGGATTCAACTTACAGGATCACAGTCGTTCTTAGACGTCTGGCCATTGGGGCAGGTCTCTGGGCAGGTGTTTTGCTGAGCACGGCACCAGCTCAATCGCAACTCGGGTTTGATAGAGTTGGGAAGAATGCTGCAGCAAGCTGTGAAGTCACCTGGAGTACCTCCGGCGGTGGTATTTGCCTGCGCAAAGACGATGCCGGCAACTGCGCTGACGCAGGCGAGGAAGTTTCGGTAGAGCATGATGAAGAGTAGATGGAGTGCTTGAGAGAGAATTAAGTGATGTCTGAAGTGCAAGATCGTTGGTCAGCTTTTTGTTGTTGATGTTATTGCGAGGTGGTGGGACAAGCAGTGCAACTTTTGAACCTGCTCTCAACCTTGGGATTGTGCTTTGGAACTGAGAGTGGTGTGTGAAATGTGAAGTGCCTACAAAGGTGGCGGGAGCTCGTGCTTCTGCATCCGAGGTGGCTGGGCTGAAGGAAGAAAGATGTTGTCTGTGCAACGAGCTAAGGGAGATGGAAGATAGGGTTATATTGAAACTTACCAAAAGAGATCTCTACCCACAGAATTTGCGAGAGCTTTTGCTTTGCGTGATTGCTGCTTGAAAATGTTTTGTTGGTGTTGTTGTTTTGAAAAGTTCACGAGAGAAATTCAAAAGATAAACTGCGCTTGCGCCGGCGTGGCTTCCCGAGGAAATTACCCTGTTTGAGATGGGGAAGTTGCATGTGCGGAAATTGGGCGCCAGCGACGATAGATACACCAAAGGTCTACCGGCCGTTGATTTGCGGAAACCAAACCTTCCCTATCAAGGTCCTAGACTCGTTGAAATAGGTTAAGCTTAACAATGCAAGAGCCGCCACTTGGTTGAGGCGGAAGCTGTCAGTTCTCCAAAAACAGCTCTATTGATATGCCTATCTTTTGCACCGCTCTGCAATCCCAATAATTATTCCACCTTCATCAATTGTTACTTGCCAATGCGAAAACAGAAACGTCCTGACAGGGTTTCTCATACAGCAACCCAGCGCTGAAGTGCAACACCACCCGACCTGTCTCTTGAAACCATCAAAAGTAGCACCAAAAGTGAAATCCGTATCCAACTATTATGCATGCCGCCGATACCAAGCTTTTCTTTAGCTTCGAAACGCCACAGAGCTATCCAGATCTGCAATATTTCGCACAATTCATTGGACAATTCGTCTTTGTCGTGCATATATCTTGCATAATGATGCACATACCCAGCTTGACTTTCCCTGCTCCCCAACAACTCGCCAAGCATCGTGACCTTTTGACCAACCTCTATGCGTTATTGCACGACGGGATGGGTGGCTGGGGTTTGTATAGCATTATTCACATGCTTCTGCGCTTCATCGCTCTTTCTATCCTTCCAGAGGTGTGCTTTCCTCGCGCGTTGTTCATGTGGCTGGAAGAAGGCCGCGTGGACGGCATATGCATGACTGCATGGAAGTTGGTGGCAAGCCTGTCAATCATCTCTTGGTCCAGATCAATCTACACCTGTCAATATTGATTTTGTTCTGGTATGTTGACTGAATCAATTTTTATTCGTCGAAACTGCATGATCCAAGCCTTCTAAAGTTTAGAGCGTAGTGCTGTTACTCCTCGCGTTTTTCGAAATCCCGTATACACAGCGAGGATTTTAGGGTTAGGGACTCTTTTTTGCTCGATCCAATCAATTGAGTGCACACAGATTCTGATAGCAACCACGTAAGGGGTAAATAGAACTCATGAGTATGCTTATTAGCTTTGTATGGCCGATATTCCGACAAAGGCGTATCTGGCATCCCAAAAACCCACAGGAGTAATACAGGATTATAGAAGCTTTCGTTCTGCCCACTGGGGTAAAATAAGAGGAGATGACATTCAGAAGAACGGTTCGTCAGAATCTAGGTAGATGTGGGATGTGCAAGGAAGTCCACCGAAGCACAGCTTTGACTATCGTGGTCGAGACGGTTCTCTGTTTCCATTACGGTTCGATGTCAGGGTCTTATTCCTACTACATCTCGTGTCAATCCGTTGCTGATCATCACTTTTACACCTGTTACGTTGTCCGCTCTTGTGGCAAGCCCTTGTCATTCAAACCTGGAAAAGAGAGCGATTCTGAATTGAGTTGCGCGAAGATTATGGACCAAATTTATGAGACGTACAGGTGTTGGTCGTCTGCTTTTGGATGATGTGAAACTCATGCATTCACCACGTTTCCGCAGGCATGTCATGAACAGATTACTGCTCAATCTTCCAAAATCCCTCCTATGAGGCAGTCACCGGCTACCAAAAAAAAACGGTTGAGATAGCTAGGGCTCTATGAGACAACGAGGGAGTTTACGAAGTTCGGATTTATTTCCAGACTTATTCTTTCCAGAGCTGTTCTATCCATTACCAATGAGGCTCTCCATGACCCAGGCACCTGGTTAACGGTGCCATCCATTTCATCTTGCAGCTCCGAAACTCCATCCCATCGGCTGGATCCGACAAAAAGACGACCACACCGTATCCCGGTTCTTAACGACCACACCGTATCCCGGTTCTTAACGACATTCCTTCCGGCGCTATATTTGCGCACCCAAGGCACGCATTCTGCCTTTACCTAATTGCTCGTGAACAATGTCGAGAATTATTGGTAACACGATATGATTTGCGTTCAATTCATCGACGATCTTTGGATTGCCAACTTCTCGATCTTGGCCGTAGGAATCATGGTTCTGGAATCTGTAAGTCTACTTTGCCCCTAATACGCAAATCATTGCGGGATTAATCGCCTGGTACATGATATAGCGTGGGCCAGAAATATGCGTTACATGCTCGTGACTATTACCTAGCCGAGAGTGTTGAGCGGGCCCGTAAATCTTGGGCGAAAGTGGATAAGCCTGAGGGCCTTGCTTGGCATTATGAATTTCGCGGGCAAAATCCCATGTGCGATATTCCTCCTCAGCATCATTATTACTATGCTCATAATGAACGATCCGAAGCCGTTGCGCAGGTTTTAGAACTATGGACGAGACCGTTGTACCGTTGCTTATCGCTACTAGCTCAAGATAAGAGTATGTGAGGGCTTCCTTACCTTTTTCGGCAAATATGCAGCTGGAGATAACGCAGTATAAGAAATACGGCGGACTGAAAACTCGCTGGTGGGACATGGTTCGGTCTTAGTTGCTGAGCCCTGTATGGCGTATCCAATCCGCGGACATGATCCAGTGAGATGCCGTCCAGCGAACCTCCAGATCTCCCTCATAAGAAGAAAAGAACACATAAACTGAGGCCAGCCCGGGAACATTACGGATGGCACGCGACTAGCCTTGTCTATCAACTCTTAGAGCTTTCAACCAAAAAACTACAAGAATCGGCGCAAATCCCCGCAGACCGAGTCTCAGCCTTTTCACCTTTTTTCACACCTGGATTGTCGAACTTGCGACAAGCCTTACTATCAGAATAATGGATCACGAAAAAGCACCTGCCTACGATGGCGAGCCCAAGGTATATGATCAGCACAAGGCCAATGATCAACCTCGACAGTCTGAGGAAGGCGAAGTTTTCGACAATGCCGACCAGTTACAACGACATCTTGGAAATCGACAAATTCAACTCATCGCTATTGGAGGTTCCATTGGTACAGCTCTGTTTGTGAGTATTAATTCAGGACTGTACCGTGGTGGTCCAGGCTCTCTTTTTATTGCATATACGCTCTACAGCATCATGTTGGCCTTTGTCAACAATTGCGCCGCCGAGATGACGGTCTACATGCCTGTATCAGGCGGCTTTATTCGACTTGCTGGACATTGGGTTGACGAAGCTTTTGGCTTCATGGCCGGGTGGAACTTCTTTTTTTACGAAGCTCTTCTCATACCCTTCGAAATCACTGCCCTTAATCTAGTGTTATCTTATTGGAGAGACGATATTCCAGCAGCTGCAGTCATTGCCGCGTGTATCGTTCTTTATGCGTGAGGATGCCCTTCCTTCTCCATTCCCGGCTGCGACTATCCAGATTTTCACCGGATAGTCTCCCTTTCTACAAATGTGTTTACTAAGAAATGGTGACTTAGTGCATTAAACATTCTTGCTGTCAAGATTTACGGAGAGGTAGCTAAGACAAATCTTCCTATTCCTTGTGATGAACACTAAGCATTCGTGATATAGGCAGAATTCTGGTTGAGTGGTGGCAAAGTCATCTTGATTATGATTCTCTTCAGCTTCACTTTTATAACTATGGTTGGAGGTAATCCCCAACACGACGCCTATGGTTTCCGTTATTGGAAGAATCCTGGTTCATTCGCAGAATACCGCACCACCGGATCCCTGGGACGTTTTGAAGGCTTCCTTGCTGCGTTGTGGTCAGCTTCGTTTACCGTTGTGGGTCCCGAATATGTCTCCATGGTCGCTGCTGAAGCCAAGCGTCCTCGTAGATACATCAAAAGCGCTTTCAAGACCATGTACATCCGGTTCGGTATTTTCTTTATCCTAGGTGCCCTTTGCGTCGGAATTGTGGTTGCCTACAACGACCCAACCCTGACCGCCATTCTTGGAGGTACAGCAGGTGGATCAGGAACCGCCGCAGCGTCGCCATATGTTATTGCTATGCAGAACTTGAAGATCAATGGATTGCCTCATCTCGTCAACGCTTTGATGATCACTTCCATTTTCTCGGCTGGTAACACTTACACATACTGTGCCACGCGTAACCTGTACGGTCTTGCCCTCGAAGGACGCGCACCAAAGATTCTACGCAAATGCACAAAAAGTGGTGTACCGATCTACTGCTTCTGCGTTGTCATGTGCTTCCCGTTCTTAGCGTTCCTTCAGCTTGGAAACAGCTCAAGCACAGTCTTGACTTGGTTGGTAGGTGTCTCAACCTCTTTTATTCTACCGGACAGTCGAATGGCTAACCTAGAACCCACAGGTAAGTCTCATCACCGCTGGAGGTGTAATCAATTACATCGTCATTTGTGCCACCTACCTCGCTTTCTACAAAGCATGCGAAACCCAAGGTCTTGATCGCAACACCCTGCCCTACAAGGGCTGGTTTCAACCATACTGTGGCTACATTGGTCTTGGCTGGATGTTCTTCATCGTCATGACCTACGGCTACTCCGCCTTCAGCCCATGGAGCGTAAACGACTTCTTCTACAATTACACCATGGTAATTCTAGCACCCGTGCTGTTCATATTCTGGAAGGTCGTCAAAAAGACACGGTTTGTAGCTTCTTCGGAAGTGGATCTTATCTGGGAGGCTCCTGTTGTCGATTTGTATGAGAAGATGCTTCTTGGGGAGGGTGTTGGGTTTTGGACGGAAATGTTGCAGCTTGTGGGGCTGCGGAAGAACGTAGGAAGACATAGGGACAGCATTGCTGAGTGATCAGTCAGCAGTGTTCAAGTAGTCGGGGCGAAAAGTCTTTCATTCTGTCTTTTGTTGCGCTGAATTGGGAGGGATACGTGGTCTCCCGTGCGTATATATACCCAGAATATCAGATTTTGCTGCGACTATTGCCTGCCGAATTGTTTTCTTCGAGTGAGCCTCGAGATTCTCCCGCTATGACAACACCCGCGACACTAAAGCTCGCGCTGAATGGAAAGTTCGATGAGTTTGTGTCCCAAATCCGGAAGCTTGTGGCTCACAGGGTGTGCAGGAATTTAGCGCACAGGCCCTTGGCATATAAACAAACACCTTTCATCTCAACATTATATATTAATTATGGCACCAACTACGCCTCCAAGCTCTCCTAAAAGATCAGAGTATAGTATCGATAAATGCCGTTTTTTTGATGCCTATGATCGCAAGAAATCAGCCACCTCACTTGGTCAAATCTGCCGTAGGCGCGATATCGACATCAAACCTTCCACAGCGCGTACTTGGTTAAAAAAGAGGGAAATCCTAGGTTATGGTGCTCGTAGGCGAACGAGGAAGCTTTCAAATAGGCTAGGAAGAAAGAGCACGGTATCTGAATCAGTCCTTGATACTATAACAGACCAAGATAACCCGATCCACAAGGAATCATACGCGGCCTAGGTAAAAAAACTCGACATTAGGTGCTAACCACGGACCTTGTAACACCACGCCGCCCTAGCAGGGACCAAGCGATTTAAGAAGGCCCATACCACCGAGATTTTAGATTAAAACAAGGTCAAACGAGTAGCCTATGGCAAGGAAAACGAGGATAAAACCATTACAGGCCATTAGTAGTATATTTGGTTCACTAACGAGGTACACTTCCTCTCCGCTAAGCTCCAGAATAAGCCAGAGTACGAGCTTCGTAAAAGGGGGGCAAAGCGGCGCCTGGCAAGCCTAAAGGAGACTAAATTGTCTGGTCTAGATGTCAAGATTTACGTGGCCTTAGGCGTCTCCTATAACCATAAAGGGCCACTGACCTTTTATAAAGATCCCGCAGAGCCTTCGGTCCCGAAGCCATATAAGCCACGGAAGCCGCGGAAGTCGTTAGTGCAGACGGAGGAGGAATATACTAAGGCTGTTGACGAATTCACGCGCCAGAGCGCCGGCGTAGAGGTACTACCAAAGGGGAATACTATAACCCAGAAGTTTTACGCCGAGGAGATCCTACCAAAGCATATTGACGAGATTAAGATATTGGAAGAGCGCTATAGTCATAGGTTTCAATTACAGGAGGATAGTGATCCATTACACGGCAATAGGTTAAAGAATAACCTCCCTGCCAAGCTTAAAAGGGATTCAGATCTATTGCTTATTATTCACCCACTATAGAGCCCTGACCTAAACTCTATAGAGGCTGTTTGGCAGATCATAAAGTAACGTTTGCGTGGAGGAAAGTGGAAGACAGTAGTAGAGTTCAAAGCGGCTATTTAGCGTATATATGACGGTATCACACTGGTACAAATTCGCCGACGAATTGCCGAGATGCCTTGGCGATGCAAGCGAGTGCAGGAACTCGAGGGTGGAAGAATTAGAAGCAAGTTGTGGTAGATAAATATAATAATATCGATATGATCAATGTTCCGTTTTGGGCTTAGCGCCCCTGCGCTTCCAATTCCTGCACACCCTGTGGCTTAAAGCATAAGGCGAAATTGGTTTTAGCCTCAGGCATTAGATCTTGAATCTTTTCTGAATCCGGTGTGCTAATCTACTTCTGTTGCCATCACATTTCATCAACTCCTGTCTTCGATTCATTTCACTCCAGAAGAAGAACGATCTTGGAAGGCATACCTGGGTTCAACGCCCTGCTATCCAATTTATCATCGCTTACTGGGAATGATCTAGTGTCCCAACATGCTGTTTGCAGCACTACTGTGTATACGAATACTACCTTTGGTAAGAGAAAGAGCCTGGGGTGACAGGCGCTGAGTTTTGTGCTGCTTTTACGACCTATCCAAACCATGGAATGCTCAAACTCTAACCTTGATTCTCAACACGCCTAGCAATTGTACAGCATCTTTCCCATGCGGTCGGTTCACATAGGCGCGCCTTCACCACCTGTGTGCCCATTCCACGTCAGTTAATAGGTCATGTTCCTCTTTTCAGGGAGGAGGATATTGCTTGTTGGTCCACTAATTCCAATCCGAATCTCATCTCCCAACGAATTCACCCTACTTTCGCTTTGTGCACAACTACTCTTGGCGTAGTATCATCTATCTATATTGAAACATATTTCTAACTGATTTGCCTCCCGTGCACCCCTCGCCCAAGTGCCCATCACTGGCTATCCTATTTATGGAAGACGGATTACTCCGCAAGTATGATTCTGGTAATCTACAGCAAAATCAGCCACACCATCAAATCCTGCATCTTGAAGCTCAGCACGCCTCTAGTGGTAGATTTTCAGTCGCGTTTTGTGCGACCGATCAGCTCTTCAATTTAGCAGCTTATATCTTTGAAGTTCATTATCTAAAGACTGTCTGGCTGACAATGACTAGATGAAAACCTAGGAAGAGTTGCCCTCAGACGTTCGAATGAGCTGGTTTAGGGACTACCTACGGAAAGTCAAGAGGCTTCGCAGCGGAAATGAACAGATTCCGCACCAATTGTTGTGATTAATGATGCCGCTGTAGAGGGTGTACCATCAATCTGCACGTGAACCGCTCAACCAGCAAACTAACGCTAATTCTACTACACCTACTCGCTGGGCTACTGTGTGTGATAATTCCAATGGATTGAACCCGTGGCCCAGGGGGACCGGATTTGTTGAATATCGATCGATCCAAACGCCCCTAGGTTCATGTTCTCTGGCGAGCTTGAGGGACGTGGTATGAAATGGGTAGGCTACTAAGAGGATGCTTATCACGGGGCATATAATTCGTTGAAGCGAATGTATAATTATTCGCTGTGAATAACATCAACTAACGACTTAACCTTCCCACATTTTACTCAACCATAATGAGGTTTTACACAATTCTACTCGCACTTTACGCGTCTCAAGGCATCGCAGGAGCAGCCTTGTATGGTGGAGCATTTACTAACCAGCAGCTTGTTGAAAGCTTGATAGCGCAACCTAATATTGGAACAGAGAGAGGTATCGCGACAGCACTATCCATGCCCATTAGCGAAAAGTTTACTGATAGATACCAGATCAGCGTATGCTCGCTGCACGACTTCAAGAATTGAACCAAACCTTATCGTTATCTAATCGGACCCCAAATCCTCAATTCCCGGCATACTCATCCGCGGATATCACAGCCAGCGACGTATTCACTGCGCTAATCACGCAGCTTGCTGGCACATTGACTCAGTTCCAAGGCTCCTCAGCAGCTCCGGTATCGAAGGTGCCCGAGATTAGCGAAGAAACATCAACCGATTATTCCGAATTTCCAGGTGCCAGACGGAGAAAAATAAGATATGGACCCTATCGTGTCCCGTCAAATACGGTGAGCATCTCTTCCCTCTGTGCCAAAATGTTGGCTGAGAAGAATGAATAGGAAAACAACCTCGAATCGAAAGTCCTTGGCGAAAAGGGTTTGAAAAACTCAATGAAATTCTACGCGAAGAAGCCATGCGAAGGTAATTGCATGCTCCTCAAGATGGAAGCCAGCATGGAGTACGATGACGGTAATCATGCTGACACCAGTACTGGTGCGTGGTTCCACCATGCCGTACTCGTGAACGTAGGAAAGACTGTGAAGGACCCAATATGCGGCTGGAAGTACATGGAGAACGTATTCATGTCTAGCAAAGAAAGAAACCCAGCTCTTTTTACACAGGCACGCCACTCAGTCAAAACTGGGTACCACGTTGTACCCGAGGATCAATTCGTACTCATGACGGAACTGATGAACATGGAGGATAAAGAAAAGTGGCTGTGGGTAACACTGACCTACGACTTCCTCGATGGTGACCACCCAGAATACAAGGACGGAAAAGTGATTTGGCAGTATCTAGGAAGAAACTCCTGCGGGAATGAAACGCGCAATCCTTTCGGTGCGACCAACCTCACTGAGTATCGCCAGCCTACAAGGGCGGCATTCGGAGAACACTCTTATCCCTGGGAAATTCCATACGATGCGGAATTGCTGGGTTCGAATGGACATATGCACGACGGCGCACGAAACATGGAAATATTTCATAATGAAAAGATGATCTGCACATCTATACCAACATATTCCAACAAAACTACTGCGGGCAGTATGGGTTCGCCGTCTGATACAGGAGGAGCTGCCATGCGCCATAGCCACGGAAAACGCGATATTCCGCTGAAAGGTGGCAACTACACCAACACAGAAATACCCCACATCGCGCGGCAGATTCCATGCATATTCGACCCGCCTGTGAAAGTCATGAAGGGAGACAAGATGTATCTCATTGCCAACTATGATTTTGATCAACACCCTGGGTAAGTTCACATCTCCGAGCTCGTCTATTGCACTTGTTAATGCCTTGTCAGTATGCAGAATGAAAAGGGAGAACTCGAGTAGGTAATGGGCATTGCTGGCTCGATATTTGCATTGCCGTACCTTAGGCAGCCGTAGTAGTGGTACTAGCGTACATTCCTAAAATTTCAATACGCTTTCGAATTAGGATGGCGTTCGTAGCTTCTTTCCCTTCCGGTATGATAAAAGAAATTTCCATAAAGCAACGGACATTTCACATCATGGATTAGGTCTCCGTATTGTTTCCGTAACAAGGCTTTTGTTATCAATGCTTGAACCAACAGGCTCACCAACCTGAGCACTTTCTCGCGCAAGCCGTTTTCATAACCGGGACTCAATCCTTCTGTAAGTCAGTAAGACCATTTTCAATATTGCTTTTTTATCTCGAAAGCGAAATGACGGAAATAATTTGACTGACTATATTTTTCAAACAGATAATCACAAATAGAATATGATCACCTGCTAGGCACGGGGTGTTAGAGTTGGCCCAAGCTACAAGTCCTTGTTAGGACCTGTCACAAACAATGGCAACCGAGCTGTCCAATGCGCTGATGTAGTTCGGAAAGCTCGCTCGGGCTACTCACCTTTCCTAAAGCCTCGGAATGAGCAGAATGTTAGCCCTCGTGCGCAGCCGAGGAATTCTAGTTGCTAGTACAATAATGTCATACACGCGCATCTTATAGAGCCAAGATGTCTTCCCTACTTACTACAAGGTTCACACAAAAACTAAATATGACGTTGGTAACAGTTTCAAAGCTACCCATCCGGGACTGGCGCAGCTAAATCTGTCGAATATCGATTACAGAAAGAGTATACCCCTTCACGTGTTTTGAATGCCGGAGAGGCTATGTCCGTAAGCTTCGAAACAGTTGTCGAACCAGCTATGCTAACCTCAATCAAGCACGTTCACATCTAGTATCAATGCACACATCTTTGTTAGAGCAATCACTATTGGTCAATCATTGGGGGTATTTCGGTAGGATTTTATGCACTTCAAGGTTCAAGCGCAGTTCGAGGCAAAAAGCAGGAGAAAGCCTTCCCAATCTCTTAACTAACTGCCAAAGCGTCTTGAATCCTTTTCATTCTCAGCAAGAAACAGCGAGAACATGCCCATCGCCTCCCCTTCGTCACTACCCTGGCCATGGCTATGAGCTTGCCTTATAGGATGGGCATCTAAATCATAGTACGTCGTCATCCTTAGAACATCTCCTGTCTTAATTTGCACTGGCTCTTCACAAGGAGTCATGTGAGAGACGCTCTCCCACTTTTCACCGCCTTCGCGATTGAAGGTGACTTTCGATCCGCCGTATACGGTGTCAGATTTGCAGATTAATTTATCGTTGAGTAAGAGTGTGTTATGAACACCTCCTTCGTGGATGTGACCAACTGCGTATAGTGAGATTAGCAAACGAATAGTTCTAGACTTGTACATCTAGTGGTTCTCTCACCAGCTCGCATGAGTGTAAGGTCCCTGTCCATTGTGAATTTCGGACTCGTCATGTTAAACTGCTTTGCCCCTTTTGGTGGTTTGTAGACCGAACCTGTTGGGGAAAAAGAATCACACGTGCTGACGCTGATTCCTGCCAACGTGACCACCTCTAAACAAAATCATAATTAGTCATTATACAAGATCGAACAAGAACACACCGAGATCACCTACCAAGGCCGGAAGGTTTTGCTGGGACATATTCTATCTCTGCAGCGACATACCAGTCCTGAGGTGTCTTCTTGAAATTGATAGCCTCAGCTTGAAGTATATACACCGAGTTCTTCGGAAGGTAATAGCCACTATTAGACTTTCCATCCGTACTCGTAAACCAGTGGTCCCCTGTTTCGACACTACCAGCGAGAAAGAAGCTTGTCGATAACATCGGCTTGCTGGCTGGTTTGCCTTCCTCGGAGCAAGTCCAAAAAGGACGCTCTAAGCGCGATAGCGGCCTCACAAGAGAGTGGTGAAGATAGGCACCATCTTTCGCTTCTAGGCGTCTACCATTAACGTCGGAGAGATAAGTGCTCCCATACAGGACCGTACAGTCGGAACAAAAGCCGGTCAAGCCATTCCAAATCGACTGTCCTTCGGGATCCATATGTGTTACTATGGGTCCTGAAGCGGTGTTGTCGTTCGTACTGGCATTCTCGTCGTACTAGTAAGCTTTTGTCCTTTGTAAAATGGCGGATGTAATTACCTCTGACGGCAGGACTCTGTATGGACCCCATACTTGTACTTCCCTCTTTGCTTCACTGCGTAGCTGTGGCTGCAGCTGGACTATCTTGTATGGCTTGAGGGGGTTCAGCAACTGGTCGGCGCTCTCCACTAACCACTTAAGATACTGCGAGAAGATAGCATGTGCTGGTAGTGCTGATGGCGAGGGCGTAGGTGAGGTTACACTGCTAGGCTGTACACCTCCTGAAGCCATATTATTTGTGAACTCACTTCACTAAAAGAAAGTTCTTCATACCTAGTGGGTTGCCTGGCGCTTCCAGAGCACCAGGAGCACCCTTTGGAGCACATACTACGACGTGCACTCCAGCCAAAAGCCAAACGCCCGCTAGATACTTCATTTCGCAAACAAAGTGTATGGTTATTGTGTAACAGCAAAAGAAAGGGTATTATGGCTGCACATGGAGCATGAGTAAAACATAAAAAGGCACCGGAATTGCACAATTCCAGACCCGTCTGAATTCATCCGACAGTTTACTATCGTGTCGGTAACGAGGCACGCAACCGCAGAATCTTGCAGGGGGCAATTGATTGCTGCAGAAGTCAAAATGGAAGCTTGATAGACACGACTGTTAGCATGTGCTGTTGTCCAAGTCATCCATTTTTCTTGATCCTTCTAGAACTTAGTGTGCATGTGAACTCATCGGCAGCATGTCCATGAGTCGATGCCATCCGAGCATCGGAAATTTCTCTACTTTCAGCCCTGTTCCGCGGGCGAAACACGCAGATCGGAATTTCGTTTTTGAAGGGTGGTCCAAGAGATATCAATATGCTCATATCGCGATATTATGGCTGATGCAGGGTACCTGACCACGCACTGATCTGTTGCGGGTAGTCGCAATTAGTTTGGAACATCCGAAAATGATTTGGTGAGCTTGTGGCCGTAGGAAACCAAAGGCCAGCAGTAATCTTGAGACAAATACCATGGAACGATATTCTTGGTAGAAGTTCTGTAAGCTTTCTGTTGTGAGAGGCTATGACGATGACGTGCCGATGCCTTGTCTGAGCAAAATGTCGTACAGTATCCCCATTATTTATAATGTGTAAGGGAATAAACGTATAGTATAATTCGGACTCTGGAGTTAGCAGCGTCAGACATAACCGTCAACCAAGAATGACCAAATGGCGCGGCGTCATTTCTCGCGCCATTTGGTCATTCTTGGTTGACGGTTAGGTGAAATTTACCAATGTTGGTATGGGTGGATCTATTCTACGATAAAGGCTGTACCATGTGGTGTATGTTCTGTAGGTCCAGGCGCGATACTGTTCTCCGTGGTATGATTGGCTCTATCATCAGTTAAAATCAGTCTCATATTCATAAGTTGATATAAGCTCACTTTACTCAACGAAAACACAGTCAAAAGCGTTTCCTTCTTGCCAATTTGACCGGTCAAGCACCCCTTGCAGTCGGATTCGAGAGGCAGAACTGACGAAAATGTTATAAGAACGTAAAGACTACACAATTCTGTGAAGTGAGGCCAACAACCCAAGCTTGAGAAAGGAGTGATAACCCTAAATGAATGATGAAGAAAGTGTTCATGAAGGGATAGACATTACAGATCTCGTTGACGAGACAGAGAAAAACCTGTGTGCCACGGAATCAACCAATAGAAGCTCTACTAGAAGGTACTTTATTTCTAGACAGAGTATGTATAGAGAGAGTTTGTGAAGTTAATGGAATGACGAGACCGAGGGAACACTTTGTGAATTTCGTTTACCTATACTGAACAGTGATAGTCGCTGATGTTGTCGTAGCAGGGCCCACAACGAATGGTTGCGCAATGATTCGTACAAGACCACGTGTGTACCACTGTTGCAGTATCGGGACCTATAGGGGGGTGATTTTGGAATGGTACGCGGCGTATATTTCGGGAGGAAAAGATGCTGAAGGAGGACATTGAGCAAAGAATATAGACTGGAACCACATCGCCTGAGTGAAAATAACTCACAGGAATAGCAATATGAGCAAAACTTCCATTCTTCTAATTCCTGATTGTAGCAGAGCTCTATAAAAGCATTGATCCAAGTAGTAAGTAAATAATTTTAATTCCGCAGGAACTACTATGCTCTCAAGCAACGCATTTATCAAACCTGACTTCATCACTCCATGTGTCTACCCTTTGATTCGTATCGCTAAGCTAAGATTCGGGTTGTCAGCATCAAAGCTTAGGCCGAGCAAGTCACAATCTAGCCTTACCAGACGCAGAACCAGCCACTCTAGTCGGACCCAAGTCAAACCTATCCAGATTCATAACCTTGACCCAAGCAGCCACAAAGTCCTTCTTCAATTTCTGCTCACCACCAGCGGCGCCGTACACTTCAGCTACAGCGCGCAACTCGGCATGGGAACCGAAGACCAAGTCGGCGCGTGTGCCGGTCCACTTCTTCTCTCCAGATTTGCGGTCAGTACCTTCATAAATTTCACCGTCGGAGCCTGTGGCCTTCCAGGCGGTGTTCATGTCTAGGAGGTTGACGAAGAAATCGTTTGTAAGTTGCCCGGGGCGTTTAGTGAAGACGCCGTAGGAGGAACCATCGTAGTTTGTGCCTAGCACGCGCAGACCGCCAACGAGAGCGGTGAGCTCTGGCGCTGAGAGAGTGAGGAGCGCGGCGCGGTCGACGAGGAATTGCTCCGTTCGGACTCGAGATGTGGATTTGCCATAGTTACGGAAACCATCGGCGGCAGGTTCGAGATGTGTGAAGGACTCGATGTCGGTCTGCTCCTGTGAAGCATCACCTCGGCCTGGTGCGAATGAAACGGAAATACCAGCGGCCTTTTCTACGGCAGCAGATCCAGCAAGGACAATGAGATCGGCAAGTGAGACTTTCTTGCCAGAGAAGTTCTTCTGTACACCCACCAACGCGCTCAAGACTTCGCTCAGCTCCTTGGGATTATTGACCTCCCAATCCTTTTGTGGTTCAAGGCGGATTCGAGCGCCATTGGCACCACCACGCTTATCACTGCCACGGAATGTGGAAGCAGACGCCCAAGCAACGCGAATTAGCTTACTTGGCTCTACACCAGTGGCGAGAAGGTCTTTCTTCAGGGTGGCAATGTCCTTGTCATCGATGACTGGACCCTCCGGTGCTGGGATTGGGTCTTCCCAGAGAAGGACTTCCTTCGGGATTTCAGGTCCAACCCAACGGGATCGTGGTCCCATGTCACGGTGAAGTAACTTGAACCAGGCCCTCGTGAAGGCATCGGCAAGCTGATCTGGATTCTCAGCAAAGCGGCGTGAGATCTTCTCGTACTCTGGATCGAAGCGCAACGCAAGATCAGAGGTCAACATGCGTGGCTTGTGCTTAACGTTCGGATCATAAGCATCTGGGATAATTTTATCGTCTGTTTTGGCAACCCACTGGTTGGCACCAGCCGGGCTCTTGGTGAGCTCCCACTCGTACTTGAACAGGTACTCGAGATATTTGTTGCTCCACTTGACTGGAGTACTTGTCCAGATGACCTCTAAGCCGCTGGTAATGGTGTCGGGACCCTTTCCAGATTTGTGTGCGTTGCGCCATCCAAGGCCTTGCTCGGCGATTTCTGCGGCCTCTGGTTCTTTGCCGACGTTATCGGAAGGGGCAGCACCATGCGTCTTACCGAAGGCGTGTCCGCCAGCAATGAGAGCAACGGTTTCCTCATCGTTCATGGCCATGCGTGAGAATGTGGTGCGGATATCCCGTGCTGATGCTACAGGGTCTGGCACGCCATCGGGTCCCTCAGGATTGACGTAGATCAAACCCATGTGAGCAGCCGCTATAGGCTTTTCCAATTCCCGCGAGTGTATATCCTTGTGGTCCTTCTTGGGACCCTCATCACCGTCCACAACTCCGTGGCCTTTGACACCTTCCTGGCCATTTTCATAGCGGACATCGTTGCCTAGCCATGTGGTCTCGCCACCCCAGTATACAGATTCATCAGCCTCCCAAGTGTCAGGACGTCCACCAGCAAAGCCAAAGGTCGGCAAGCCCATGTCCTCGATCGCTACATTGCCGGTGAGAAGGATGAGATCAGCCCATGAGATCTTATCGCCGTACTTTTGCTTGATGGGCCAAATGAGACGACGGGCTTTGTCAAGTGAGACATTATCGGGCCAGCTGTTGAGGGGAGCAAATCGCTGTTGGCCATCTCCGCCACCACCACGTCCATCGAAGACGCGGTAGGTACCGGCGCTGTGCCATGCCATACGGACGAAGAGACCACCATAGTGTCCAAAGTCAGCGGGCCACCTGTAGATAGCAGTGATCAGTGTCTAATGTAAAAAGTTGTTGAGTGAAGCTCGAAAACATAAAGAAATCCTTACCATTCCTGGCTATCGGTCATTAGAGCTTTGAGGTCCTTCTTGACTGCTTCATAATCCAAGGTCTTGAAGGCCTCCGAGTAATTAAAGTCCTTCAATGGGTTGGTCACAGCAGTGTGTTGACGGAGAATATTGAGCTTCAACTCATTTGGCCACCAATCTCGATTCCGGGTGCCACCTCCACCGATGGGGCTCTTCTTAATGGGACACTCGGCCATATTTGCGTTTGCGTTTGCGTTTGCGTTTGCGTTTGCGTTTGCGTTTGCGTTTGCGTTTGCGTTTGCAGCTGTTGTGCTGAACTGATTGAAATAGGGTTGACGAAAGGACGACAGAAAGTTACTTCTCAGCAATTGTGGCGTGAGAGGACTTTTATGCTTTAGAAACATGTAGTGACGTTCAGGAACCGAGAGCCAACGGGATTGTTGTATTTATAAGGTGGCACAGGTGGGTCAGGTAGTTCTGCGGGGTCCTTGGGGAATTTCCGCTCTAACCTAGTAGAGCAGAAATAACCAAAACGTGAGTTATATCGTCCCCAGCACTTTTTCATAGGGTACAGCCTACTGATAGCCATTTCTCAGTAGAATCTTTTAATGAATCATTTCATTTCAATTCATATTGCTTATTGCTTCAACAACAATTCATATGCATCAAGCCTCTTGCAGGTACAACGTCTGACAGCCGTGTGGCCTCGTTCCCGGCGTCCTTGCCGATATGACCCACTTTATTTTTGTCTTGGCCTGCCCCAGAATGTTCTTCGATTGCCTGCGACATGAACGGATAACCTCACCTCGTACGGAAATAATCTCAAACCTCTGGAAGAACGACTACGGTCCGGAGACGACCATATCGCCGTCACTTCTCTTTGCATATTTACCAGACCTTATCAATCACATTGTTGTGCTTTCTACAACTTTCCGATCACGAAGTTTAAGCCGAAAATGTCGTGAGAAGCGGAACACTTCCGACCAGTTTCGCGCCGAGTTTCTACCCTAGAACAGGAAAAGAAGGACGAAAAGATATGAGCTATTATAGCTTGAGTATCTTGATTCTGGAGTGTGTGGATCAAATGTTCTAGCTGATTAATTGTGAAGGCCTAGAATCGAAAAATCCGTCGCAACAGAGCAGATAATCGGCCCGCAAGTCTAACATAAACTATTACTCGTACAAGAGCTCTTGCACGCCGCCAGCCATCATTGCAATCCTGTAGCTTTTTATGTGAACTTACAAGGTGAATCATAAACTCAGCTTGTAAACGCGTGGCTTCCTAAACAAGTTGCTGGAGATTGTCCTTCCGCTTTAAACGACAAGCTCTCTCATTTCATGGAACCCAGGAGCATCAACGCTTTCCCTCTAGGCAATAACATATTCCGGGAACATTGGCGATGTGGAGCGTAATTCTGCGGCAAGCAGTCGAAATAAGGTATATCAGCTCCAGTCGCTTCCAAGATACGACCGGACTTCCACGTGCGTTCACCTTTCATCGGCGCCCACCATGAAATCAAAGGGCTGGTTGAGAACGTTGTTGCTTAGCTGCCTCAATTGAGAGCAGCATTTGCCTTTTGCCAGTGAAATAGACTCCGAAATGCGAGGCGTATTAATGTAGGAATTAGCCTTGTGGCAGACTGTGAGAGACACAGCGAATACCGCCAAGGCTGTTACGAACTCTCTGCAATATGAGCTCTGCCTTATCGAAAGCAGAGAGTACTTAGTATGATATCATGCAGGTCTTACAATCCGGCCTTGACGATGGAAAAGGTAAGCGGTTTACCAAATAAATCCTGTCTCGTGATCCAGTGCGTTAAAATCGGGGGGGAGCCTTGCTCAGCCTCGTTGCTCAACCGAAACATAAAATCCTGTCAATCTTTCGAATTTCTTCCATTTTACTCTCAACTTCTCAAACACCCTTCCTCCTCCTGATTAGGAATCATGGACACCATCTCCAATCGTTCCTCCACCCTCTGGAGTAACGACGAGAAATCCAAATCTACCCCTACACCAACATACACCCTCCGCTCCCGCATCTACTGCAAGATAACAAGCTTCCTATCCAAGATAAGCTTCCCCATCGCCATCCTATTAGGCTGCGCCATCACAGGCGGCACAACCTACGCCCTCGTCCGCTGGGTCCAACACCTCATCGCCACCGCAAAAGTGAACGCCGACCCCGTCGTCTGGATGCAAGAAGCCCGGCACAAAGCCTACGACGCATGCTACTACGGCTGTTCCACATGCAGTGATGCATGGTGGGCGTATAATGCGTGCGCTATGACTGCCAAAGCCAATGTCACGGGCATTATGTGTGATGGGAATAAACTTTGGAATTGGAAGGATAGGTATCCGCTCGAGTGTTTGCATGCTGTGGGGGAGTTTTATAAGGCGGATGCTTTGGGGAAGTTGAAGAAGAATTATAGGAATAGGCTTGCTATTGTTATACTTACTGTTTTAGCTGGGGTTGTTGGGTCTATTCTTGTTTATGCGGTTTGGAAGAAATATACTCGAAAACTCAATGAAGCAGCCCAACGACATAGAACGTCTTCAATTGTCTGGACCCAGAAGTCAACGCCACAGACCGACTTCAACGAAAAGGAATATACCACATCAACGACTACACGCCACTCAGGCAGTACAACCAGCACAACCAACCGTAAACTCGCTTTGCTAACCTCCCTTGCAATCTTTACCGCCAGACCCACAAACGCCTACTCCTGCGCCGGTTACTCCAAACCCGTGAACCAATACTTCGTCAACGGCAACCACACCATTTATGGCGTAATCCACGGATACCTATCCAACTGCTACGATTACACCTGCAACTGCTCTACCGTCTGCAGTGGCGGATCTATGCCTTCTTGCTCTACTATCTGTAGTACTTGCACTGGTGTTGATGTTGTGCCTAGGAGTTATGTTAATAGAGTTTTGCCAAAGGTGCAGAGCTGTGGGTTTAAAGTAGTTGATGCTGTGGGGGGAGATGTGAATTTGAGGGTTGCGAATGCAGGGATCGAGAGGAATTGGTGGGTTATGATTAGAGTTAACAAGTATAATCTCACGGAGGGGACGGATGAGGGGGTCGAGTGTTTGCATGCTATTGGGGGTTGATGGTTGAGCGGTGTTATGTGGCGCTCTTTGAGTTATGTTTTTCTATTCCTGTTAAGGGTCGTACGGTTCTAATGATTTTCATGTACGTAGTGATTGACGATCTTTAGGACGTGAGTTTGCCTCTTGAATGGCTATATAGACTTCAGTCTCATAGTGGAACCACACACGTAATACCCTCATACTGGCTTATTCAGGACTAGAGGTTTGAAGGTGAGCCTATCGGATGCGTTTCAATATTACTCGGGAAAGAAGTGGACCACAGAGAAAATTTGGGATGGTTGCTTAGAGAAGTTCTGTCGGCTGGAATTGTGTTTGCATAACTATTGTCGAGGATGAGATGAGCTCTTGGGGAAGAGGCAGTACGGTGAAGGATGTTTTGCGAGGTCTGATCGTGTTAATCATTTGAGAGTTTATGAAAGCAAAACCCGTCAGTTCAATGAAACAAGAGCGAAAGAAGTAATGGAAATTTGCAATTATTCCCGTAAAAACCTTCATTAGTTTTTAGCCCAAGGTCCTGACCATGATGGTCGTGTCCAGCGTCTTCGTTGGTTTCGTTTGCGCCAGGTCTGATTGACATTAAATCGGCGAAGTTTTGGCACCAAACGCTTCATCTGTTGCATGTATGTTTATGCAAATTCACCGCCTAGACATCTCATGAGTCTGCTGAGATGTACATAACTGTCGAAGCGTGAGTAAGATGTGCAAAGGGGGGATGGAAAAAAGATCTAACCGTTGTTCCCTCGAATGAAAGCATCCCCAAATGTGTGGTGTAATCGGCCGTCAACGTACTCCTTGGTCTGTTCAAGCGCGATGTTCATGTATCCATCTACAGATTGAAGTTCTCCTACAGTAGCGAGTCTTAGCTACTGCCTTGAGAAGATGGTAGAGTGCAACAAACCTTTATAGACGACACCTGAATTCAATTTGACGGTGACTGGGGCGCCGATGATGGCTGTGAGGAAGCCAGACGGGTCGCGAGCTTCATTGTCGCCGTTTTCCATCTTTTTAAATTGGACTTGAAATTGTTTACGGCAAGTCGATCTAACAGTACAGTTGGAAGAACCAATTAAACCTGGAACTTAAAGGAATAGTGAAAGTGGATTTGGCTGCTGCACGTGATGGCGCCCAAAACTGACAGGGATTGTTTTAGCGTTTCGCGAATGTCGAACTCCCCCTGCAATTAACTTTCTTGCACTATCAACAAACATAATCGCTCCGTAGTTCTTGTTCAAACAACAAAAATGGCAGACGCCGAAGCAGTGCCAAAAAAGAAGAGTTTCTTCAACAGACCAGCATGGGTACAGAAGCACGTTAAACCAGAAACACCAACTCCAGAGAAAGATGCGACTTCACTATTTAGCAGATCAGTGGATACCCACCCGGATATCTTAGCAGAGCAAAAGCGGAATAAGAGATTGAGGGCTGAGAAGAAGGTGAAAGCTGCGGAGGAAAAAAGCAGAGCGAAAAGGAGGCGTGTCAGCGCTGAAGATGAGGATGGGGACGAAGAGGAAGAGGAAGAGGAAGATCCTGTGATTTCTCCTCGCAGGAGGTGAGTTTACAGATGTAGGACTGTAAGGAATTGGCCCTGGATGACTGATTGTTTTCTTAGACGTACCCCGCCACCCAGTATCTCGCGCACTACCTCCTCACCACGATCTCTAACAAAACGCTTCGAAGCTTCAGCGGCAAAAAGACAAGAGAAACAGAAACCAGTGGTGATAGACCTCGGAGGATCGAGTGACGAAGACGACGAAGAAGAGGACAAACCCGCCGCACGACCTCCAATTGTCAAAGAACCTCCCAAACCAGAACCTAAACCATCCAAGGACGAAATCTACGAAGACGACCCCGATGAACAATTCCCCGAGCTAGCGGCCAAAGCACGCGAACGCGCCCGACAGCGAAAACTTGAAGCTGAAGCGAAAGCGAAAGACGAGTTTGCTGTTCCCACGGTAGATCCAGTGATACAAGTACTTGTGCAATCCAAGATCCCCGACACGGCTCCTCTATTGGTTCGGAGGAAATACACCCAGAATCTGAGGGACATTCGAATTGCATGGTGTAAACGTCAAAACTTCCCCGAGGATGAATGGCCAGATATCTACTTTACCTACCGTGGACATAGAGTATTCGATGTGGCTACCTGCAAGAGTTTGGGGGTGGATTTGGACCGACACGGGATGCCTGTTATCAAGGGAAGCAAACGTGGTGATGAAGATGGCGATAAACTAGTTTTGTGGGCTACCACTCAAGAGCTAGTAGATCAAGAGAAGAAGGAAGCCGAAGCGCAGAAGAAGAAAGAGGAAGAAGAAGCGGAGGGCATATTCAGAGTCCCCGAACCGCCAAAGGGTATCAGACTTGTATTGAAGTGCAAGGGCTTGGAGAATTACAAGTTGATGGCTAGGCCGGTAAGTCTTTACCGTTGTTTCTTTATGTGCCTAGCGAAGAACTGACCATTTACAGCACACACCATTCTCCAAAATCGCTGGTGCTTTTCGAAAGGAGCGCAGTATTGCTGCCGACAAGGAGATCTCCCTTCATTTTGACGGTGAGGTCCTTGATCCGGAGAGTACAATGGCGGACAGTGAGATTGAGGATATGGATAGTATTGAGGTCCACATCAAGTGACTTTCCCGCTTTTTTACTGGACATGTTGGGATTGGCGTTCTCAAGCACTCATATCACGACGTTATGACCTCTGTATATTGAGGGCTTTTCTTGACATGGCAATATTTTAGCAATACCTCAGACGAATCCGTGATGAATGGCGCAGGCTGTCCAGCATATGGCGGAATTTCAACTTCGAGTGTATTGGGGATCCTTCGAGCACGAAATAGTTGGCCATGGCCGCCTTCCTAATGGCCTCTACAAAGCTATCGCGCACACAGAATGAATCGAATTACAAATTCGCTTCAGCTGCATACAACACATTCAAAAGCGATGTGGATCATATCGTTGAAAGCCAGAGATAATTGTAATGAAAGAAGGTTCGAACTGGCGATATCAAAAGGCAAAAAGTTAGGCAATGTTAAGTGAGGGGGCATTCCAAACACGGAAATTATTTTCTTTTTAGAATATTTACCGCATGGGCAACCCTTTTTATTCGGGACCCTAATGCATCTCGCACGATCCAAAACAAAGGCTGGTTTACATCTTCCCACAGTTATGTTTGTAGAGTTACTCTTGTTTTGATTGTCAATAGCTTTCCTTACCTTACAAACAAATATTTACCCCTTCAGCCTCCTCAGTACAGCATCAGCTTCCAATCTCACTTCCTTAGTGGTTTCTCCCGCACCCTGCACTTTCTTCACAAGACCCACACAAGTCCCAGCATACGTAGTCAATCTTCCACTTTCACCCCACCCTTCATCCCCCTTCCCCACAGCTTCATCATACAACTTCTTATTCTCTTCCAAAGACATACCACTAAGCGAATCATGATAACTCTTATTAACAACACCTCTTCCACCATACTCTTTAGGCCACTCCGTCGTTCCACGAAGAGTGTCATACACACTACTCCTCACAGTGGTTTGACCACCATCACTTGCGCGGAGGACTTCGTTCCTGTAACCCGGCGATAGTTGTGCTTCGTTTGCGGCGAGGTAGCGCGTCCCCATTACGACGCCTTCCGCTCCGAGGGCGAGTGAGGCGGCTACACCACGACCGTCTGCTATACCACCTGCGGCGATGATGGTGGGGAGTTGTTCAATGTTCCTAGTTTCTACTAGTGTCTCAAGTGTATCGATGACTTCTGGAAGAAGACTTATCAAGCCGGCGCCATTATTCAAACCATGCCCTCCAGCATCTGCGCCTTGCACGACCAATGCATCAGGTTTACACCCTTTGACAACTTCAACAGCTTCTTTCACACTCCCGATTTGAATCCATATTTTCGTGATACCAAAGGTAGTTTCGCGGACTTTCGTTGTCCATTCCACTAAACCCTCTGTGGAACGAGGTGCGAAGAACCACACCGCGACTGGACGGTACTGTTTTAGTAGGGTGAGAGTATACTCGAGGTCCGCGCCCCAGTTCAGAAATCCAACTCCAATGGGAAGAAATGTTTCGCCTTTTGAGCCTACTATTGGTAATTTTGCTTCTACAGATAGTTTGAGGGCGTGTTTGAGTGTTTCCTCCAAGTTGGATTGGTCGTTGCCGGAGCCGATGAAACCGAGACCGCCTATTTTGGGCTTTAGAATCGTGAGATTGTAACAGAAAAGGGAGTGTCATTTATACCTGCTTTTGATACTTCAACCGCGAGAGGTGCCAGTGATATCAGGCGCATGGGCGCACTTGCTACAAGCGGCGCTTCAGTCCATGGAAATATCTTCTGAAGAGCTGTCTTAGATGGAGCAGGTTTGAATGGGTTGTATGCACCACTGGTCATTTTGGCAAACGGAAAAGAGTGTTTTGGGTTCCTATGGAAGAGGGAAATGCTAATTCTACATATTCTTGCTCCACGGCGAAGAGATGATGACTCCAGTTCTTGCAATAAGCGCGAAGTAATTCCGGAGATGGTATGAAGTCATGGATGAGATGACAGGGAAGACAACCCCCGCGTCTGATGGAGTTCTATAAGCTGGGCGGCCTCGCCCTTGGCGCTGCGCGAATCCCTTTCAGCCACTTTCGAGTTGGGACGACAGAAGATCGCATCAACAACACCGACTTTTACCAACTCGCACTTCGAACGTAACGCACCCCTAGAGCTTTTGTTCCTACTGTCCCATATACACTGGTGTATAATAAAGCGTCTTCTGTCTTGGGTTTGGGATTAGAAGAAGAATTTTGGGACTGTAGAAGCTGGGGATTGTTTTTAACAATTCGAAATGACGAATGCGCCAGAAAGGTAAGCTTTTTCTTCTCAGAGTCACCCAGAAAAGTGGTTGGCCTCGGGGCCACAGACTCGGGCAGAAACGGTTTGTGTCGGTTTGCGTGGCACAATGGTAGCGGGATTTGGTGTAAAGGCAGGATCCAGCTGCCACTGCGTTCATGACCCAACATATCCTTCCGGAATCCAGACTATTACTACACAGAGCGAACACTTTCAACTTCCTATTTCATATTGATATCAAGAAAAAATCTACTTCACTTTCACAACTACATCATCAAAATGGCGTCAGATAAAGCCCTCAATAAAGGCATTAACGAACCCGACAGATACGAACTTTTCCTCCTAGACGCAGACCAAAAGAAAATAACATGGAAAGATGACACACGTAAGCTTCCCCTCCCCCCGCAGTACCCTCCCTACAACAATCACACCTTACTAACCACACCTCAATATCACAGGCGTAACCAACACCGCCATCTTCACCTTCAACAAAGAAGACCACACCCTCGGCAACCTCCTCTCCCAACGCCTCCACAAATACGACTACATACAGTTTTCAGCATACATAGTGCATCACCCCCTCACACCGGCGTTTGATTTACGAGTCACCACCGATGGGAGTGTGACACCCAAGGAGGCGGTCAAGAGGGCGTGCGGAGATATCATAACCGAGTTGAATGTGCTGAGTAGGGAGTTTACTAAGGAGTGGGAGTTGAAGAAGATTGCCAATATGGGGAGGGATGGGTTATGAGTGGTGCTGGTGTAGATGGTGGGAACATTGTAGTTGGTGTGGGATCATGGGGGCGTTTTGGAAGTTTGGATGCTTTATTGGCATCTAAAACATCGGCGAAGTGCGTTAGATCGTGAGTCGGAACCTGCGTTTGACAAAAAATTGAAAGACACCGATTACACGAGGAAAACAATAGCATAGCACACTCTAAATTGGTAATTCATTATATTAGATCTGCTAACAGCCTAGCAGTGATATTACATAACAACCATGACCCCATTTCCCAATGCAGATGCAGCCAAAACTCCCTCGCTATGGTTGGTGTGGTGTAGGTAAAGAAAATAAAGACAATCGCTCAAGTGAGGGTGTTGTGGGGAAATTGCCCATGTATGATGAGGATATTGATGTTCAAGCTGAAGACCGATCAAAGATTTACTCAATAGTAATCTTCCTAGGCTGAACTTTCAACTTGGGGATAACAACACTGAGAATACCATTCTTCAAGCTAGCCTTGACGGCATCCTGATCGATGCGGACGGGGAAGGTGAAGGTGCGGGCGAACGAGCCGACCGAGCGCTCCGATACCCAATATCTCGCCTGCTCAGCCGCTGGTGCTGGTGCCTGTGCCCGTGTTGGTGCAGCAACGGCTTCCTGGACAGGTTTCTTGCCCTCAGCAACAGTGGATTCAGAGTTTGGTGATGCAACGTCGACGAAGTCGTCTGTGGTGGATGTGGAACCATCTTCTTCCTCCACAGAGGGTTTCTGGTATTCGTGCTCGCTTGTGGCTTTCTCTGATGAAGTTGCGGAATCTGAAGCCTGAGCTGGTGTTGGTGTAGATGCCGCAGTCTTTTGTGGTGGCGAGCCCCTTTGCCGCCGGTGCTCAGTGCGGCCCTTGATGGCAAGGGTGGTAGCGTCTGTCCACTCGATGGAGACGTCCTTCTGATCGACACCAGGAAGTTCACCTTGAAGTTCATAAGAATCTTTCAATTCCTTGACATCAAAGGATGGAGTGAATCGTGGTTCACGTGGGACACATCGTGACGCAACGCGGTCAAAGTCATTGACCATGCGGAAGATTGGAGAGAATTCTTGGAAGAGAGACATGTTTGTTGTTGATGCTGCTCGAGTGAGATAAGGTAGTTGTCTGATGCAATTGGTTCGAAGTGATTGCATAAAGTGCTGGTCGAGTGTTTGACTTTCTTGGAAAGATGATGGGTCAAGGACGTGGATTCGATGTCTTATATACGGGTCTAGGATACTTTCTGGAATCTACGGATTGATTGGAGAGCATGGCGTACGTGGCCGTTCTGCCTAGTTCGTCATCGTAATGGAAGTAATCCAAATATTCGAGGTGGTTACACGATCATCGAGAAGTTGCTAGTCCTTTCGATGACTTTCGTCTCATGGTTGCCAGTGGAAGCGTCTAGTGACTTCTGCGTCACGTGACCATTGTCAAAATGATAAATCCAAGATTAAGTTGGATGCAGTAGGACGGGACGGGAGTTTCATCGATGGACGTCCTTGATATTTGGGTCTGCGTAGATTTCCAGCTGTCTGCGGCCCTTGCGGAGGAGAAATTCTATCGTACTGAAATCTTTCTTGTTGAGGGAGAGATTCTTTCTGAACTCGCTTCTTGTGAAGTCGATGAAATGCTTTCTTCTTTCCTGTGATAATTGGTACATTAGCTCTACACTTTTAGACACTGTGTCTCCGAAGGTTTAATACCGGTGGCTTATGCTTCGCTGCGCGAAGACATTGTCTGTAAAGTAAAAAGACATCTCGTTGTATGCCAGAAATTCTGGGCATTGCTTCTTTAGGCTAGGCTCCCTGATGATTGGCCTTCCCAGGTTTCCAACCAATGAAATAATAAGGTCTTCCTCTAGAACTTGAGATGGCCGTCTCGTCTTTGATGCTTCAAGATAAGGGATGATGATGAGGTAGTTGATAGCTCCCGTCAATGAAGACCCTGGTGGGCGAAAAGCCGAGGTGACGTGCCGATGGATTGATCTATATTTCGAGCTCAGGTACACCAGCTTCCATTCTTAATGTCTTTGAATTTTCCAATTGCGCAGTCTTGGACTATCATTCAATAATGACACAATTTTCAGTAGGTCCTCTGGTTCTTAGTTCTAATCTGAATTTCATGAAGTATCTAGTGAGCAGGTGTGAAACAAAAGAGCTTGGTCTAACAACTATCTGATATTCAAGGAATTAGATTAGAATTAAATACTTTCAGATACAGCTACTAATCAACATCAGCGCCTCGTCAGGTTTCTAGCCAAAGATGGAAGGACATACTACGGAGATGCCATCCTACCAGCCGGGATCACAGACATTGGAAAAGCACGACAAGCCCGAGTAATTCGGGGCTCACCATTTACAACCCATGAAGTAACAGACCAGGTCGAAGATGTGCGGATGCTACTATCACCACTCGCCAGGGACGACATCAAGACAGTACGATGTCTTGGACTCAACTATGCGGAACATGCTCGTGAATCGAAAATGCCGATTCCCAAATACCCCATCTTGTTTTATAAGCCAGTCACTGCCGTATCAGGACCATTCGATCCTATCCCTGTCCCTTCCCAAGCACAGGAAGCCCCAAGTCTAGATTACGAGTGCGAACTTGTGACTGTTATTGGTAAAGCTGCGTATAATGTCTCCGCTGCAAATGCGTTGGACTATGTTCTCGGTTATGCAATTGGAAACGATGTTAGTAACAGAATCTGGCAGGCTGAGAGAGGTGGTGGTCAGTGGTCTTTGGGGAAAGGATTTGATGGCTGGGCACCCATGGGTCCGGGGATTGCATCGAAGGATCTCATCAAAGATCCAAACAATCTCAGGATTAGTACCAAGGTCAATGGAAAGACGGTTCAAGATAATAGTACCAAGGATATGATCTTCAATGTGAGGGATACTATTGCATTTTTGAGTCAGGGGACTACGTTGCTTCCTGGGGATCTGATATTCACCGGAACGTAAGTGACACCTTTTAGTACTTACAGTTTTCAGGCGCAATGACTGACAAGCTTCTAGACCACAGGGTGTAGCCATGGGGCAAAAATCTCCTAATTGGCTGAAGGAAGGAGATGTTGTTGAGGTCAGTCTTGAAGGTGTGGGAACTTGCGTCAACAAGGTCGAGTATGAAAAGCAGCGGTCCAAATTATAAAAGGAATTGCTGAGTACAGCTTTTTATGACACTCAAACCCAATTTTAAATAACTTCTGCCATGGTCGCTTGGGAAGTCCCAGTCATCAACGCCAGTGACGCTTTACGAGGCTATGTCTGCATGTAGCACCGATCTTGTGCACATGTTCCAATCGACCTCGATCCTACAATCGTTATTTTCAGCAGAATTTCTTAGCCTTGCACCCCAATATCCTTAAGTAAGTCAAAGAAGTGTCTCGCAACAATAGCCAGAGCCTTGATACATATTTCACACTCAGTCGTACATCAACCTAAAGTATCAAGTCAGCTTGAAGGGCTGTAGATGGAGTGAAATATGCGCACATGATGCAGAGTGCTCTCTTCCCTTTCCTGTGAGTACATACGTATCCACGGCAACTAACTCCTTTGAGTCGGCAGACCAATCGTCTATTCCCATCATTTCTCTCCTTCGTAGCGGTCCTTGACCTCCATTTCCTGCAAGGGGTAGAGCATTTTAGCGACTCCGTTACTGTAATCATGTTGACAAGCACGTTGAAAGATGCTCTACTTAAGGCCACTTTCCAAGACCTTACCGTATAAGCTCGAGGTAGGAAAAAGACGATTTCAGCCGCAGGGATTGCGCTGTAAGGTCTAGCACACAACAGAAGGTCCGATACACAATAGATGGACCAATGTCTTTCGAATCAGTTCGATAATATTAATCTTTGACAAATTCAATATGCACTGTCAAATACCTACTTGACTTCAACCACAAGATCCGAGCCAGTGGCCGACACTCTATGCCAGCCACTGGTCAGATTGCCCCTGAAGTTATAGTGTGCATCGAACGAGTCGGGTTGCGTATTATAGCTCTCGTCCACTGCTTTGACTAAGAAGTACTGATTGACATCACGCACGGGGAAAGCAAGCCGCCATTGCTTCCAGCTCCACGCTTTACTGCCCTTTTCATCCTGTGGTAGAATTTCTGCTTGCTGCCAGGATCTTCCATCATCGGGGGATATGTCGACGCGAACCTGTTTCAAGTCAGCATCATTCTGAAAAAGAAGGGAAAGAGTGGGAGAACAACAATTCTGCGTCCTCCTCCGGCAAAAGCGTAACCCTCGACCACGATAGATTCTTCTTCCAGTCCGTAAACCCTCGCCAGCTTGCTGTCGTTGAGTTTATCCGCTCCTACATGTTTCAAGGACGTAATTGCAGATTGGACTGGCATTTCTTGAATGCTCGCTGCGGCATCCCAGTTAGGGTTTTTGCCTGCTAACTATTAGGTATGTAATTTAGATACTCTCTGATGGACAACTGACCTTCGTTAGGACCGAAACACTTGTAATCTCTTCTTTGCCATTGCGACGTCGACTCTTCGTCAGAGAGGATTATCTTATTCAGCCACTTGACACTACGAGCTGCCACATGGCCTGGTACTACAACTCGAAGTGGAAAGCCGTGATCGCGTGGGAGAGGCGCGCCGTTCATTTCATAAGCTATTATGGTATCTCCACGACGATCAATGGCCTTTTCAATAGGTATTGAAGCGCCATATGCTTCCGCACCCATGAATTGCGCGTGTTTGACGCCCTCAGGTATGTCATCAACGTGAACACCAGCATCCGCAAGAATATCCCGTAGTCGGACTCCCGTCCACTCAGCATTGGAAATGGCACCCATCTCCCATTGAAGTCCGTTGGTCTGGCGGCTCCCTCGCGTCATGTGAGCTCGACGATTACCAGAACATTGTAGTGTTGCAGTTATGGTCAAAGGGTTGAATTTCTTACGCAGTTCGTCCATGGTGTATTCGACCTCGTCGCCATCCATGAGCTCGACTTTTAGAGTATGGGTTTCTGGGTTTATGATTTCGGGGACCCAAAGATGATTGCGCACATAGAAGACCTCATTAGGAGTGATGTAGGTCCCTAATGCTGTGGTCGGTGTTTCTGCGTTACATGGCCGTGAACTTCGCACGATGAGACTTTCATGTCTGTCTGGATCGGTAGAGAATGGGTCCTCGATTGCTTCGGAAGGGAGTCTACCATCCGCTAGATCTTGTGGGTCAATCTTTCCGATGAAGTACTGCTCGAGAATATCATACACGTCCTGTTTTTGATGGATGCTAAAGATGTTCCAGTAGGGATCAATGTTCCCACCAACCGCGCGCAGAATAACTTCTCCACCAGGGTGATTTGGGACCTGGTATATGGTTAGACCGGGTCGTCATTGAATTGTTGCTTACAAAACGCTGTCTTTCTTGATATTCCTCTTCGTTTACTTCCACCTTCTCATGTTCATTTGTTACTAAAGATGGTAGGGAATACATGGATTGAGGAAGAATCAAAGAAAGGCACCACACCAAGTAAGCCGCGGCAATAGTACCCAGTCAGTAATATCATACACACGATCTCCACGGTAGACCCAATATGTTTCAGCCTTTCCATTGTGCTTGCGAACCTCAGCCAGCCGAATAAGTCGCTGCTCTGGAGACGTCACGGCAACAGGCTGCTCCGCATCGACATGCCTTTTGTTTGAAAGCGTTAGGCCGAGTGAAATAGTTGCAAATATGGCGACAGCACCAAGTATTCCATGCCGGTCACTGTATGCTTTTGTCTTGCTCCCTTGAGACAGCAACGGCGCTTCAATAGAAGTATGAGCTCGCCGCGCAGAAATCCATTGAGATGCGGAGGTCAAAGTGCGGAGCTGGGGCGCAAAGAAGCGAGCTTTGCGAGACGCTCTATACATCCATCTTTCCATTGTTTAGCAGATGATGGTCTTCACCAAAATGGTGACGCGATGATGGTTTGGTCTAAAGCGTGACGGGGGATATGGGGCTCCCCACGAACACGGAATATTTCTCTAGTGTTTGGAAAGCCGAATCTCCTCTCTGTGCCTGCCTAAAAACATTAATTTCTATTCTGCTTTTAAGACTCATATCACAAGAAGACCCGATTCAACAGCTTTGATTGAGCTCAAGATGTTCGTCTTGAACTGTTTTATGTTCTAGAGTGGAGAAGGCTGGACAAGGCATTCCCAATTTGGAACAACAGCAGCTCGGAATGGGATCTTACTCTCTTTAGAAGATTGTGACTACTCCCAATCTATAGCGTGATTTCCACAGTATCGAGGAATACATGCTTTTGCTACGTGGTAGAAGCCGTGATCAGATTTGAATTTCTTTGATATTATCGGACTCGGAACATGGGGTAGTAATGCCTAGGAATGTATCAAAAGGACAATCCACCCATCGCTAACATGCTATCGAAACGCCGCCTATGCCCTCGTCAATGTACTTGCTCATCACCAATCCTCGGCGGTGATTTGCTCCTGTCATCCTTCTTCCTATAAGGACTAGGACTCCTACTACGCCTCCGCTCACCCTCCTTTCTGAAGCCTTCTATAACCCGTATCATGTCCTTCCTCCCTTCTCTAGGATTTAAACCCTTGTGGCTTGCTCCTAAGCTCATAGACACTTTGTCACTACTGTCTGCCCTTAAAAGTCTCTCCAAAAGCAGTTTTTGCATGACCATGCATACGAAAACACCACAGTCACTGCCGTTCTCTTGTTGTGGTGCGTCTCGCATGTGTATGAACCTCAGTCGTTTGCCAAGCAGTGCTCCCATCTTTTGAGTTACATTCTCCGCTGGGTATTCGTTGTCATTGCCTAAAGAGTCGTAGTGGAAGGCTACGCCATCTATTGCGCTTACTAAGAGTAAAGACCAGTGGGAGCCAGACTCTGGTATTGTGACTGAAGTGGCATTATTGATTGGAAGGAATATGTGGGTTGTCTTGGAGAAGTCTGGTAAGGCGGATTTGAGTGTTAAGGCGTCGGGAGTCTGGAGAAGCATAAAGGACATTGTAGGTCTTAAGAGAACGATGTTTGCAAGAGGATAGTGGATTAAGCGTTCGTGTTCTAGGTATCTTTGCGAGAGAGTTAGTCAAGGCTGCTACAAGTAATAGAGAGTGGGACTCCTTACTCTTCCCAAAAAGCAATGCCATTGTCTGTCAGCCAGTCGTCTCGAATGGAGTCAACATCGAGTTTGGTGACTACATATCATAGTTCAGACGATATTTTGAGCTATTTCGAAATGTTCGAAATGTATACATACGGCGCACGTCATGGTCTAGCTCAATTAGCTACTATCCTTATAAAATGAGGTAAAGCGCAGACTTACAGCTCAAATAAGCGTCCTCAGGATCCAACTGCGCATCGTTTTTCGCATCAGCAACACGATCTATCTCCTCTACGCATCGATCTTGAAAGCAGAAAAGCACCCGGTTAACAAAGTACAAAGTGAATTGGACCTTACATGATCACCAAAGAGCCTGCTCACTCTCCCGCTGAATGGATGAAAACCGGACATGTTCTCTGGGTATCTGTGACTTTGGTAGGAAAGGTTGTGTTTGTGTTGCTGAAGGTTGGCAAGGTAGCAAGGGTTTTGGCGTAATTGCTTCGGTATGGATGACGTGGGGTTTGGACTTGCCCTCCCCGCGCTGGCGGGTACCAGGGGTGCGATGTGGGATTTAGGAAGGAGGGATAATCTAAGCATACTGCACTCGATTTATATACCTCACGGCCTCCAAGAAACTCGTAATAGATGTTACTAACGGCTGTCGGTCTCCTAAGTAAATCCAACATACTGAGATAGTTTCATTCATCTCAGGATTCCAGCCTCGCCCAAGAAACTAACACCAATATTTCCTCACAAAACAGACCACGAGAACGGCGACGACTGCCAACCATAGTTCCCCTCATTGGTGTCCTATCAGCTTCTCAACTTCACAGTTTCGCCGCATTGACTACACCATGAAATCACCGGATTTAGGGTTTTTGGGACATTATAAGATTACTTTGCATAATATTTTCATGGATTGAGGCCATCGACGGCAACGCTAAGACTAGATTAAGCACAGTACTGATGTAAAATGATGTTTTTGATGACGGCCCCGCCCCTGGCCTCAAACGATGGATGATGTGATAAAGTAGAAAGAAATATAGCCGATGGAGATGAGAATAAAGAGCAGAAACGAAAGAATAAGAGAAAATAGAACCGCACACATGAGCCCGTACTATGCCCCCGAATAACTAACTTATACCGTCACTTCGTCTCCTCTGCTGAAACTCCCTCCAGATCAACATTCCAGCCTCGTAAGCTGAGCCATCTGCTTTTCGCGCTCTTGTTTCCAGTACTGGAGACCAGCATCGACATCAAGCTCAACCGGCATACGTCCACTATACTTTTCTCGAGTCTTCTCGTACTCGTCCACCATCTTATGAGCGGCAACTCGCAATCCACTCAGTAGTGTTAGGCGCTCCTCTTGATGCGAATTCTCCATCTGCTCAATGAGAAATGTCCCATCTTTGCGGTACTGGTCGACGATATCGTCGACTGCGGTTTCGCTGTCCACCATATGACTCACGAGACGGCGAGTGACGCGTCCAAGGACGTCGACTATCCTACGGTGTCGAGGTTGAACAGCCGCTTCCCATGCTCGATCTTCTAACCCATCGACTTGCACATCTGCATCATCGACCTGCATATGTTCTTGATCTTCGTCACAAGAAGAGTCGCTTGTTCCATCACTCATCGTGGCATCAACCATCGGATCATCTTCGACGAGTGTCTTTTCCTCATCTGCCACAAGCTTGGCTCTAATTTCTGCAGCGTCCCTTAACTTTTGCAAAAAGGCCGACTGCTTATCCGAAGTTGCTTGGCCCTGAATGAAAGGGTTGGCAACGGCGCGGCGCTGGCTACGAGCGACTGCCGCTTGGACAACCGACTCAGGCGCGTGCCCAGAAATAGCTTGTGATTCTGCCTCTGGAGAACCAGGAACAGGTTTTTGATTGCTAGACATGACATGACCACTTACAGGATGGACTTCTCGAGGCGGGAATACTGGATGGTTCTGGCTCTGTAATTGAGCCTGAAGTTGCTCATTTTCATGGCTGGCGCCGTGTCCGTTGCTCCTCACATACTCAGTCGTGTCGTCCCGTACAATCAGTGCTTCTCTGGTATTTTCTGTGTGCACTGGGCTACCTTGCCCGTCGACCATGACGCTTCGCTGCGACAACTGTGAAGATCTTCGTTTGGTGATTCTGGACTTACTCACCGTAGCAATCTCTCGAGTGGTCCCACTTGGAGCTTGCGTGCGCTGAGATGCTCCCAGTGTGGCAACCAATGGCGCGGCTTTATTTACTGCAAGCTTGCTCGCTTCTGCAAGAACGACCGAAACGTCTGGGGTCTTCTCTGGCGGGCTCTGCCGGAAACGATGCGCACGTTCACCGTCATAAGGCAACTCTCCAACAACACCCTCAATCTCTGGGAATGCGCTCTCCATTGGCGCGACCGACGATAGCATTCTGTGCCTAGCAGATGGGAGTGAAGGCTCTTCTTGAGGCTCAGTCTCACCACTCATCACAGAATTCATCGTGCCCACCTGTCCATACCACGCCTGCGTCTTTTGAGTCTCATGCTTTTTGTTTGGTAATTGCATCCTTGCCTCATCCTCTCGAAAGGTCTTGGTACCTGATGAGACCTTTGGTGTGGCCGGCGGAATCCCTTGATTCCTTGGCCCAGACCGATCAAAGCTCACAATGGCCGCTTTGCGTACCGACTTCTCGTCGACCAGATGGGTTGAGGTTGGCTGACGTACTCGTGGAGCTGGTGGTAGCTCGGTCTGTTGCTGGTCTGGGTGATCAGGCTTTGGAGGCGAGCTTGGCGGAGGGAGAGAATTAACCTTCGTTACCTCAACCTCATCGTCAGATGAATCACTGTCCTTTTCTGAGGAGAGGACGAGTGCTGCTGCCTGTGAAGAGCCTGGCTTAAGCCGAACTGAACCTGATTTCAACGGGTCTGGCTTAGCCTTCTGGGGCTTTGTATGCTGTACGGCCTTAGCATGCAGTGGCTCTTGCTTAATCCTGACCTTTCGAGTCTTTCTAAACCCAGGATCAACGTCCGCTACAATATCTTCTTCAGTGATATGGTCCTCAGAGTCTGGAATAACTCTTGATTCTCGTGTCTTTCGTTTGCTGGACGCGGGAGGGTTTTTGGCTTGCTTTTCAGGGATTGGTTTTGTCTGAGATGTTTTAGTTGATTCCACCAATGGACCGGCTTGCTTCATGACAAGGTGACTAGAGTCTATATTTTGACTTGCATTTGGCGCGCTGGTGGCTTTCGCTTGTGCTCGTGTTTTTGGGTGCTTTCTTTGGTGAGCGCTGAACGCTGGCTTCACTGGGCCACTTCCCTGAAAGTCATCGTCCGACTCCTCCTTTAATTGCGTTTGAACACCTTTCCCTTTTGATCGTTTGGGCGGGGTATGATCCTTCTTAGCAGTTCCCTTGTAAGTCACAAGCTTCTTGGGTCGGCAACTCTTATTTGGTAGAACTTTCTTCCTCCTCAATTTTTCATCCTCGTCATCCGACTCAATGTCATACACATCTATTCCACCCTTCAGCTTGCTCTTTTGGTTGGACGGTTGCTTCTGTGCTTGTGAAGCACCTGTTGGGTGGGCTGCCGCGCGGTGTTCCGTAGACTTCAAAATCACTACTTTTGGCGCGGAAGGTGGGAAGCTCTGAGTGTCTGATACCGTGTTCGAGCGACGCGACTCTCGACGAGATGTTCCATCTGGTTTCAATGGAACTGGTTCATGACTTCCCATTTTTGCGGCAGTTCTCGTTGATTTAACAGGGTCCAAATGACGAACTTCCACGCGCGTAGCACTATTATCATCCGCTATCTTTCTTATTTGTGAACCTTGGTCGTCAATATCGTTTGGCCCTGACTGTGGTGGTGACCCAGCTACTGTGGCGTTTGGACCATCCTCGTCAGTCCCGACATGAATCGACTGACTGCCTACAATCCTGTGGCTCGATATCGTTTCGGTCTCCACAGCCTGGCTACTCAAGACTTGGTGCACATGGTCACCTTTCAGATGCTCCTGTAGGGCGGCAGCCAGTGCTTCAACCTGATCTACGGTGTCGGAAGCGAGGACAATTTTGTTGAAAGTAGCTTCTTTTGTGTTCAATAGACATTTTCCGGCCCCTGAAGTTGACTTAAGTTTGATCACGAGTTGAGCTATTACTCGTTGAGACGGTATTTGTTTCTTGGGGCGTTGGGAGTTGTGCGACTCAAGCAAGATCCGCTCTTCAATCTCATATGATGCGATCTGATTAAAGGGTAGATCAATGAAAAAAATCTTTTTGCGATTGGGTGGTGTCAAGGTGATGGTAATCTCGTCTTGAATGATGAAATAAACAGTGCCAGGACGGCGAGCTACCTCCTTGTCGTCCAATGTCAGTTGCTGACCATGGCATAACCCAGGCGCGGTAATGCTACCTTTTGTCAGTACTAAAATAAAGAAAACTACGTGTAGGCCGAACCTGTTAGACGCCGTTTTGTTCTGCGACTGGACATCGTCTTGGAAGTGAGACAGCTTCTCCACCCATGAGGACGACTGACTTCCACCTAACGGAAATCTCTTAACAAATTGAGATCCTAGTGTATCAGTGGGCCAGAACAAACGCAACAAGCGCTGTGAGTTTGTGAGTGCCCGAACGATTGTTGCGGCGACAAGCTTCAAATCCTCCGCGCCTTCAAGTATCTGTGCACCAAGCGCAGGTAAAGTCTCTTGCAGCCCTATGATATGATCTCGAAGTGGTGAGCAGTTGCTAAGGAGGGCCTCCAGTAGAATCCCAGCCTGTTCTCGTCAGCTCTGAGTTTTAGCCAGCGGGATCTGCACGGCCAAAGATACCCATCGTCGCGTCTTTCTCGGCTTGTCTTCCGCGATAAAGAAATTGAGAAGTGTTTCCATTGTAACAGTGTTCTCGATGCCTTTGAAATCGCGTGGATTATCGCCTTCGAGATATTGAAACTTCAGGTGGTCAGTCGGGCGTGTGAGAGAGTGACCTAATAGTACGTACCGTAAGATTGTGAAGCCGTCGGCAAGCCTCATTCTCTTCACTAGAGAGCACCTTGTCAATCATTTTCTCCATTATGGAGCATTAATAGAATATTTGAGAGGAGCAGTACGAGATGCGTCAAGTTCAAGACCAAGGCCACAGGAAGTTAACGTGCCTTCCAGATTGAGAAGCTTAATTACCTAAGCCACGCAGCAAGGAAGGTACGACCCGAACCCATATCGTCCCTCAATTCTGTCATGAGACAGAGGTTTGCTTTAGACACCCTCCCGTACCAGACCATATACGAGCTACGTTGAAAGCAAATAAGCAGACTCACAATTCCAGTTTTAGTCCTGCATGTTTATTATCGGAGTGAATGAGTACATAAAACTGTTCAACCTCTCGAGAGTTTATTCGGACAGTAATAACCCCTTAGCTCTTGTCAGTCATTTGAGAAACCCGAGAGTAATTGTACTTTTGGCTCCATGACACGTCCACTCTCACATCTTGAACAGGACCAACGATATCCGTGGCTGCTCGAAATGCTGGCGATCTGACTGGCAAATCTTGTGAATGTAGCATTCTGTTGTAATCACGAGATTTTATGACTGTACTACCTGATAGAATGCTGGTTATAGCTAGATTTACAGCTCATACCGTTGACAAACTAAAGTTCGATTACGACTTGCCCGTAGTAAAATGAGGTCTTTTCTTTTGAGGAAATTCGGAACCCAAGGATGTGAGTACGAGAGAAGCGATGAGAGTTGAAGATATGACGATGAATGAAACGATGAGTGCAAGTACGTCTGGTATAAGTGCAATGATATTTGCTCTTATCACCGTGCCGCATAGGATTCCACGGCACGCTTTATCTGTCATTACTGTCGTGTCATCCTCAGAGCAATTAGAACTCATTCATCGTCATCGAACAGTATCTGCTAGGCGCGACCTGCTTTGAACAGGTTTTTGAAACCCCAAGCTATACCGACTATTGCAGCGATGCTCAAGATCACTAAGCACATCATTATGGTGCCACTCCTTTCGAGCGCGTCTCCACACTGCATCTTAGCCATCTTCCGGTGTTTCTTGCGTATGAACCATCTATTCGGTCGGGACGTTGATCTATTCTCATGCACGCTCGGCTTGTAGCTACTATCATCATTGGCGTCTACCCATGTGGAATTGTTTGAGTCTTGGTATGGTTCTGGGTCTAGCCAGTTTCGAAGTGATACCGCCGACCAGAAGCTGTCGGTCGCGCGAACTGATGCATGCTAGGCCCGCCAGGATCGATTACGACGTTCTACGAGGAAAAGAGAAAGGATGAAGGATATGCAAATCAAAGGTGTCATAACAATCTGGCGCCTTCAGCATTTTTCAGTACGTTAAGTTTTGAATCGATCAGCTTTGTATCGTTTCATTACCTTTTTGACCAGACCTTGTTCTTCCGGCTCATGTCGCACTCCATCAACCGGGCCAGTTCCATGTGGTGGAAGTTCTAGGAAAGGGTCTGGTCGTCGCTTGCGCACCTTTCTTGATGTAGAGGACGATTGCGATCGTCCCGCATGTGACACATCCGGTGGAGCCATCACAATTGTATCAGGCCACGAAAATCACGCCGAGAAACCACGATGCAATGGGATTCCGGAGCCACCAGTTGCAGGAGATCCTGCACATCATTTTGAAACAACCAACCAATTTGCTCTCGGTTTGTTGTCAGAATTTTAGGCCAAAAAATCCATGATGATGCACGCCAAGGACAAGACCAAATATGGGTTAGCTCCGGAGTTTTGGCGGGCTTTGCAACACACGAGTATCCTAACGCTTGCAGACTACAACTCCATACAACTCCTACAACTCTTGTAACCTTGATTATGGTGACTATTGCACTCTCACTGACTGATGCGAAAAATACAAGCTGTGCGAGCTTTTAGATCGGTAAAAGTCAGATCCAGAAGGAGGCTGTGTTGTACTTCTTAAACCAATGCGAGACAAGTACTCCTTTATTAATCAGCCGAAGTACAAAGTCCGTTGGCGGACGAATCTTCCCGGACGGGCGGTTGAGCATCTGAGTTGGAGGAATAAGCACCCGGCACTCTTCGAAAGCTGTTGCCTTCCATCGATCATCTCCTTTCCAATAATATTAAAAGTCCTTGCCGAATTTTCTTGCTTCTTGTTCCCTTTTTGCCGCTTTCGACCCACTGCCCTTTGCAATACTCATACTCAATCGCGCGTTCCTCGTAGGAGCAGTACTATAAACTTTATTATTTACATTCGGGCGAAATGCCCCCTGATCGTTCCTCACCCGAGAGCGGAAGTGGTTCCCGCAAGAAGATGAGAAAGGGAACACACAGTTGCTTCGAGTGTAAGTGATCCGGAGTTTCGAGATCTTTTGGTCCGCTCCTTCCCTACACCATTTCAAGCTTTACAGAATTTCAAAGCAAACCCTTTGATTCAAAATCAACTACTTCTTATCCTTTTCTGTTTCTGATATCGTTCCGTTCTTGAACTATTGGCCCATATTGTCCAAAGTTTTTCAATGTCTGATGGCCTGGGTGCCCGCATGTTTGCATGGTTGACGACCAACTGTGAAGCATGTTCAATTTGTACGGCTCCATTGGCCAACATTTCTTTCAGACTTCTTTACAATGATAGCACTTACTCATATATTCTAGGTCGCCGGAGAAAGATTAGGTGTATCTTCCCGCCAGATAATCCAAATTCATGCACGGAATGTTTTGCCCGGGGTTCCCGTTGTGTGGACCAAGAACATGCAGAAACAGACATTGTAGTCGATCATAGAAAGAACCTGCGTGAGCGCGTTGCGCGACTGGAGGCTCTGGTTGAGACTCTTGTCGACGACAAAACATACGACAAGTCTGAGAAGCATGCTGCAGAAGCATTACGTAGCTTGGGGGGCGAATTTCCTCTCACACCCCATTCAGAGGATACTCCATCTTCGGCCGGGCCGGGCGGAGGGCACGCTCCGATACTATCTCTCTTCAACAACGATGTTATAACCAAAGCGGAAGGTTCAGATTCTTTGGCTATGGGCCGGCCCCCCTATGTGGACATGAATTTACCACAAATTCCGACCATCACTTACACTCCACAAGTCAGTGACAGAGACCCGACATCAGCAGCAGCGAGGCAGAAGGACGAGAGAACTCGGCAAGCCTTAATGAGTGTTTTACCTAATTGGGAAAAGCTGCGTGTTATTTTACGAGGCAATCATCATGCATGGGCCGTCTTTGAGCGGAAATGCCCAGGAACACGAGAGGCAGGAGGCATTGAGCAATTCGCTCACAAGTCGCTGACGAATGGTGGACCGCAGATGCTCGGACTCCTCGTCCTCCTTTATGGCTCTTGCATAGAAGGTGACATCCTTGATCGTTGCCTTGCTTTGGTGGATCGCTGGATTTTGCAGGATGATGACTATATGGGGACCCTGGAAGGTCTCGAGTGCGCTTTACTGCAAGGAAAATCCTATGCAGATATTGGCCAAGCCAGACGCTCATGGCTGTGCTTTCGACGTGCACTTACACACGCCCAACTCATGGGACTCCACAAAAACCACGCTATGTCAATCCCACGTGAGACCATCTGGTGGTCGATATACGGCGCAGACAGACTGACGAGTCTGATGCTGGGTATGCCTTATGGGATTCAAGATGCCCACTGCAACCTTGACTTCATGGGTCAGCATATCGGCAAAAGCTCACACCCCCTTTCTTTCTTCGCTAAGATTGCATACTTTGCGGGAAAGGTCGTCGACAGGTCACAAAGTCTCAACGAGGCTACATACTCGTCTGCGCTCGATCTGGAACAGGAACTCAACGAATTTGCGGGTTTCATGCCGCCGGGTTGGTGGGATGCAAACCCGCCAACACCCTCTGACGATCCGAATGTCTCCTATGAATGGCAAGAGAAAGTTCTCGGTCAAATGGCTTTCCAACAAATCAAAGCTTACCTCCACATGCCTTTCATGCTCAAATCAGCTGTGAATGCAGGCTATGACAATTCAAGGATAGCATGCATTGATGGCTCGCGTGAGATGCTACGGCTTTATCATATGCTTCGGGCTGAAGGTACTCCACTTTACGAATGTAAAGCTGTCGATTTTGTTGGCTTTACTGCTTGCATTTTCCTGGTCTTGGGTTTGCTGGGTTATGGCCGCAAAAATAATATTGATCCGAGCCAGGCGGAAGGTGATTGGATACTCATTGAACGTTCAATGGATATTTTCAAACGAGCTTCTTGTGAGAAGGGGGGTAAAGTTGCTGCGCAGAGTTATGAGGCTTTGGCACAATTACATGAAGCCAAAAGGCTTGATTGTGTTGGTCCGAACCCTAGTCCAAACCAGACAACCAAGATAGTGATTCCATTCTTCGGCACCATCTCTATTCAACGAGGGCAGAGCTTTCGACACTTCGCATCGCCAGGAGGAGGAACGCCAAATTGCCTAAGTACACCAGCATCGAAGTCGATTACAACCTCGAGTACACCAAGCTTAGGTGATATTTCTTCTCAAGCGGGTGCGAGACTGAGCACGATGGACCCTCAGATCATGTACGATGGATTCTATATGCCTCAATCAGCTTTCGATCCACAACTTGCAGATGAGACTCTAGCGTCCTATATGTCTGCACCCGGTGCTGCGGCGGGCGCAGCGTTTAATTGGCCAAATACAATGGGCAATATGGATATTGATCAGGACTGGAACTGGTTTATGTCGGACATACAATTGCAACAAGGTGCGCAACAACAATATGGCCAGCAAGTGCCAGCGCCAGTGTGGGCGGTTCCAAAATGATAAGAGTTCTCGTCGAGCTAGTGAAGGAGCGGGATTCTGGCGTTTTGGGTACGGCTTTGGATCGGTGAATGCTTGAACAGTGTCTTATATGCTCATCTAATTGCATGTTCCTATCGCCGGATTCCGGACATCAGTGGGATTCTGGCCGTCGTAAGCGTAATGCCTCCAGGAAATCTCTACTTACAAACAAACACAAACGCGCCTTCAGGCAATCCTTGTTGATATCTCACGGAGATTTGCTGAAATCTTCACTTACATGATATGCTTTTATGTTACCACGGTGGAACATGATAATACCTCCATCGCACTTATTAGTTCCCCCTCTCGAAATACAACGCCGAATTAATCTCACTATTTCGCTCACTTCATTCCAAGTCGCGTCCAAAGCGAATCTCTTGTTCCATACCGTAATGAAGGAAGAGTTCGATGCTCGCGATCGCCGCGTGAAGAACTCCTCAACGTCCACTGGATATGAGCCAAATAATTATCCATTTCCAATGTTCATCGAAGGCCATCGTGGAGATCTTTTCAACCACCTGAATCATTCATTCGATCTCCAATCCTGAAAAGCGACGGACGAATTAACCTCAACAGCACAGACTGCGTCACAGAAACAAATCAGGAATATGGCGCACGCACACTGAGACGTCAGCGAGACCCTGGAGTGATTTCCCGACATTCAAAGAATATCTTAAGTGTCGTTCGCGACAATTTCATGGAGCAGCCGTTCTACAACATTCTCATTTTGTGTACCTTCGTACCTTTGGCTCCTCACTTTGCGTTCTTGTTCATGCTGAAGCACCAAGACTCCGTTACATACATTGTCGGTTTTGTTGACATTGCTTGCGCGATTTCCTACTTCGTCTCTGCTACATCGGCTCTAATCCTGATGGTCGGAATTATGTGGTGTAGTTGGTTTCACGACGATGAGCCATATGAAGCACTAAACGCTCTCGGATTTGAAGAAGACGACTGGCACAAGAAGACCGTTCAAAAGGATTCCAGCGACCCAATCGCATTTCGCCGCAAACAAACAGAGTACATCCAGGGCCACTGCATCACTGGTCCGAGTGCTGAATTACCCGGTGTCTCCAGTCGTTCTAACACGACAACTTGCGAAATTATGTCTACGGATGCTCGTCATGTTCTGGCTGGTACTAGTCTCGCGTATCTGTCTGCTTTATTCACTCCGAAAGCTTCAGCAGCGTCGTCCTCGACCAATCTCGCACACGAAAACGCTCCGCCAACAGTACCAACCCGCCGACCATCGTCACCCGGGCGTGTCCGTCCAATCACTTATCCAAATATGGCTTCAGAAGGAGAGAAGAAAGAGTGGATGGGTGAGCTCTCAAAGCTGCTAGTTTCAAGCAAACTGGTTAAGAAATAGGATTTTGACTGGGGATCAAGGCAACTTAAGGAATACTGGGGGTGTGAAGGATGAGTCGATTTCAAGGTGTAGTTGTGAAGTCAAAGATGGCTTAGCGGTCTGGGAACGAGTGCCCAACGAAAAGCTCCTTCGCAAATCCGACATCTTAATTGGCATGTACGTGATAATCGTTTAATTTGCATCTTGTCTTTTATGCTAGGTTACCAACTGGTCAATGAAAGTGGCTGGTGCGCATGCTGCCATGTGTCTGACGTGCTATTCATAGATGCAATAGAGCTAACTAAGCAGAGTAGGTAGATCTAGCAGTGCCAAATCCCACACTTTCACCACGTTTCTGGTGCAACAAAGGAAATCAATATCAGAAGTGCTTGCAGGTGATTAGGCCTATCTAGGATCAACTAAATAGTACTAAGCATGCGGTTACTTTCCTCCATGCAGCTAGCATAGCTAGGCGAGAATTACTCATCCAAATAGTACAACGGGACACACCGTTCCACCACCACAAGTCGCAGTATCCCAATTGTAAATATCTGAACGCCAAATAAGTAGCCGAGCCATTAGAAATGTCAAAACAACCGATCTCGTAATCATGGCGGCCGCTTCGTTTAAAAGCCATGCCTTTGCTCATTTCTTTCCTCCTCTCGATCGCTCGGGCTGCGTGAAGAAAACTCTTAATGTCACCCATGACGTCGATCTCGACTTTCGACTATGCTATCATCGGGGGAGGGACGGCAGGATTGACTATTGCAGCGAGGCTCACTGAAAATCCTGCTGTTACTGTCGCGGTATTGGAAGCCGGCCTCGACAGGTCGGACGATGTCACAGTTCTTGCTCCTGGGTTGGCTACGGTGATGTATGGCAATCCGGAATACGATTGGATCTATGAAACCGTACCTCAGGTAGTCTAACCCGGATGTAGAAGAAAAGACCCCTACTGACAGTACTTAGATCAGTGCCAACGGGCAAGTGATAGGCATGCCGCGCGGGAAACAACTTGGTGGATCAAGTGCCATAAATCTCTTGTTCTGGACGCATTCATCTAGAAAAGATATCGACAACTGGGGAAGATTAGGAAATAAAGATTGGTCCTGGGATGCTATCCTGCCATACTTTGAGCGCTCAGAGAAATACATAGCACCTTCGGCTGGCACAGCACGAGACCTGAACACTTCTTATATCAATTCAAGCCTTCATGGTAGATCAGGTGCCATTGGCAATGGTTTTCCCGAAACTCATGGAGAATTCGATGTGGCGTGGCCGCAGACATATGCAAATCTTGATCTTGGTGTGGATGGCGATCCAAGAGATGGTGTGGCTCTTGGGGGATATACGAACCTGATCAATGTCGACCCAATTGGGAGCAAACGGAGCTATGCAGCGACAGCCTACTATCTTCCCGCAAAGGAGAGGCCTAATTTGCGAGTTATTACCAATGCGATGGTATCGAAAATCCTCTTCTCCAAAGAGCACGCGCCAACCGCTACTGGAGTTGAATATAGCATCAATGGTACGAACTATACATTAATGGCGAAGAGAGAAGTCATCCTGTCCGCAGGATCGATTGGGTCACCACAGATACTCGAGCTTTCGGGCATAGGGGCCAAAAATATCCTCGAGCCTCTCGGCATCAAATCTGTCATAGACAATCCAGGTGTTGGCGAGAATCTACAAGACCACATATATATTCCGATCGGCTACGAAGCAATGGATGGCATTTTCACTTTCGATTCATTCAGAGATCCAGCAGTAGCCGGTGCAGCGTTTGAGCGATATATCTCGAATGGCACAGGTCCTCTCGCGACCGGCGCTACAAGCAGTGCTTTGCTGTCATATGCTCAGATTTTAAGCTCTGGAGAAAAACGATCAATACCAAAGTGTATGAGTAGGGGACTGCATGGTCTCAACCCTGGATTGAGAGAGCAGTATGCCTTAATCTTAGAAGACCTGCTCGACCCCAATGAATGCGTGGCGCAGGAACTGGATGTACCGAGTGGGATGAGTCCGCTACTTGCCAACGACACCACGAAACTCTTCGTCACATCGTCTCCAGGCAATTACTTCTCACTCCTTGGGGTGCTAGAACACCCATTCTCGCGTGGCTCCATTCATGTTTCATCTCCAAACGTGAATATCTATCCGACTATCGACCCTCGATATCTCTCTCATGAGGCGGATGTTGAAATCCTTTCGAAAATAGCTTTACATTTGCAGACAGTTGCTACGACCGCTCCACTATCGCAAAAGTTGAAGGGGGGCGGAACGGTGTACCAACCTGGGTATTACCACCTAAATGAGACGAATGTGGAAGACTTTGTGCGCAAATATGTGCAAAGCGAGTTCCACCCAATTGGAACTTGCGCCATGTTGCCGAAAGCCAAAGGAGGAGTTGTGGACGAAAAGTTGAGTGTCTATGGTGTAAAGGGCCTGAGAGTGGTGGACGCCAGTATCTTTCCCATACTTCCAAGAGCAAATTTACAGACTCTCGTGTACGCGGTTGCCGAGAGAGCTGCTGAATGGATTCTGGAAGATTTGGAAGGCAGATGAAGTAAATAATATAACAAGTTTTGGCTGCTATTTGCTTCACCTTTGTGGAGAATGCAAAGGCTGGTCAGCTAAAGGAACAGACTTTGATAGCCTTGTTGCTCGTCGGTCTGACTGACCCACGCCTAAGATTGCAAGAAGAGAGAAGGCCAGACAAGCAGAGGTACAGCCGGCGAACTGTTAACCGCTTTTCCGATTATGGCGATAGAGCAAATCTAGCTTCTCGATGCTACAATCACAAGTCAAAACCCACATACGGCCAACACTAGCATATACATACACAGCAGCCAGACTCTGCTCGACGTGCTAACTATCATCAGGTGTGAAGCAAGGTTTCAACCTTTGACGATGTCTGTTGCGTGCCATTCTTCCGCTATGATTCCGGGCCACTTTTATGAGCCACCGCTCTTAACCAACATTCAACGAGCTCAGCGTCATATAGTAGGCTTTTCTTTTGTTTCCTCGCGAGTACGGGATCATGCTTTTGAAACTCCATCGGTTCATGGTGTAACGCTTGGCAATATTTACGAACACCTTGGCCATTTCAAATGCGACTTAAGTCTAAATAAAAGAGGGACGAACGTATGTTCTTACGCTCGATGATTGAAGCCTGGTGTTCGTGTCGCAGAACGACATTTAAAACAGGGAAGAAGAGAAACCCTGCCCTGAACGCCAAAACTACTTCTTTCATGGCCAGATGTTCTATTAGAGCTTGTGTCCTGAAATCCGAGATCTCGAATACCACAAGAAAGCCAGCAATCATTAGCAATCGTATTTTCGCCTGAATCGGCCCTAATCCCACTTCTTGAAACACTTTGCCGCGAGTCCGTTAGACACTGCGAATGATGTTGCAAATGGACGTCACTCGCGCCCTCAAAATGATTTCGGATTCGTCAGACTCCGGCTACTACGGAGTGTCTACCTTCGAATCGATAGGCAGCACGTTTTTTGGAAGGTCTCATAGGTAGCATTGCGGCCAGAACAACTTTTAGAAGAATAACAGATGCTTTTCGACCCAGGATATGGTTATGTTTGCACCCCGATGACGGCCTTACTTATGGGCTTTCTCGATTCTCGATGAGATTGTCGCAACAAGTGCTCCTGTTAATGATTTGACTATTTCTTCTGGTTTCCTCATCATCCATCACAACGCCAATGGTCTACAACAAACGAAGGATATCGACCAACGTTGTTCTTCTCCGCCAGCGATAGCATGATGCGATGTTTGAATATCTCTTTCCTCTGCTTTGCGCTTTCGCTCTCTTCCGCCGCCCTGTTCTCCCATGAAGTGGTAAATCTGACGGGCCCAAAACCATTGAGCAGCATGACTCAAGACGATGTTCTCGACAGACAAGGATGTAGGTCAATGACGATTCTGTTTGCTGCTGATAGTCAAGAGTATGGCAATGTCGGTTCATGGACAGGACCGTCGTTCTTTCAAGCTTTGGCTTCCAAAATCGGCGGTAGACAAGAATTGTCACTTCAAGGGATTGACTATCCCGTAGACTACCACGTGTACAGCGACGAGTGGGATTACTTTGAACTGAAAGATATGGAGGGGCCTCGAGTTGTGGCGAAATTGGCAGCACAAGTTATGGAAAGCTGCCCACTCACGCACCTAGTGCTTGGAGGCTATGGACAAGGCTCGGAAATTATGCATAATGCGGCAACGCAAATGCAAAAGAATCTCTTGGACTTTGTTCGCGCTGGTAGGTTATTCGAGGTACTGGAGCTTTCATGATCAGTCGTGTAGCTGATGGTATCACTTTGTAGTTGTCATATTTGGAGAAGGTAGCCATACCAAACGAGTCGGATACGCGGGTAACGGCAAGGCAGGGCAAAAGATAAAAGCGTATTGTCGCGGTCTGGATCCTTTTTGTCTCGGAAGGGAGGCCATTGGAGATACAAGAATCACATATACACGAAATGCAGCACAGGCAGCACATTTTGTATTGCAAAAAGTGATTGATCGCCGATGAATCGGTGGCCACCTTGTTCATGAGGCTTATCGTCTCAGCTCCGCCCTTTGAGCCTCATGTATCCAACAGCTAGCTGATATTACCCTTCTCCATTCCACGAGCAATCTAGATTGAGAAAGCGAACGGGTTTATTTCCAACATTGTACCATCAGGATCGGTCGCAAAAGCTGTTGGTAGCGTTTGGTTGCCCAATTTCCCTGCGCCAGGCTCAAGCGTAATTTTCATGCCCGCCGACCTCAATTTCTCGACCTGCGCTTTCACGTCGTCCACGTAAAACACCAGCTTGATAGGCAGTCTCGTCACGTTTCGGGTGTCTTTCCATTCCATCAGTACTAAAGTTGCGCCAGTTGCCGGACTCGGGAAACTGAGAATCATCTCGTCAAATTGAGGTGTTCGAATAGTTTGCGTGTACTTCATTCCGAATACGTCCTCGTAGAATTTGGTGGATGCAGTCATGTTCTTGACGCCGACGCCAATGGCGACAAGACTGGATTGTCGTACTGCTGCCGTTGAAGAGTCATCTGCCCGTGCAGCTACGGCGATGGCGAGAAGTGTCGAGACTAAAGTGGAAAAGTACATGGTGGTAAACAAGAAGGAGCACAATGAATTTAGTCCTCGGAATGTATGATTGAAGTAGAAAGCTGAGTGGAAAGGAAGATTGACACCTAGAGCGAGTGGAGGCCTATTAAAGAGTATATTGGGTGCCGCAAATTTCTTTCAGGATAGTGCTCTCAAATAAGTGGGTTAATCTTTGATCCATAGTCGAATAATTCCGAAGAAGTTGCATTGCTCACTGTATAGTGCAACTCAAAATTTCGGGGAAAAGATGATAGGCAATCTAAAAATATAAAGAGAAATCTCGGACTATTGTGATGGGCTTTGATTGTCTGCACAATCCAGAAAGATATGCAGATCGGAGGTTGTCGAACCAATTCCAGCAGAGCTGGTACCAGTCAAACCGTGGGAAAAGCACTTATTGTCTGAATACAATACTGTGCTGTTCACAAATTCTTCGATATAGCACTAATCACCTCCTCGAATGAGCTAGCTTAGCGAATTCGGCCGTTACTCTACATACGGCAGTCCGGCGCATACCGAGGTGCTTGTTTATTCGCCAGAAGTTAATAGAGCTGTCCAAACAGATCGGCGCAAGGTGTGCAATCGCAAGAACGACTGCTTGAAGACCTTACCACGACGGTACTGTATTTATGCCTACAGTAAAAATCTGTCCTTGTTTCTCATCTTGCAGGTGGCTTAATTGAGTGTGGTGACTTGAATTGCAAAGTTGAGCATGTAAGTTCATCCATTGTAGGAAAATACTACGGCACACAGAGTTTTCGCAAGGGGTCCGTCTGTGAGGACCAACTGAGAGTGAACGACCATCTCGATGGTACCAAGAAGAAAAGAAAAATGGGTGAGAGTATCAGGAGTTCCCTTCAGGAGCGACGCAGCAGCAGCGACATGGCATGTATTAGGTATTTTATCTTTCCGGACTATGTTCAAAATAGATACCTATACATGTAGATGATCTTTCCAGAAAGTAGCAACTACATGGTCCTTGTGGGAGTAATCCATGAGGAGTTCCAAAACGGTAGTGGAATAGAAATAACCAGGGACGATGAAAAGAGATCGACAGGCTATCGCTATGAATAGTCAAGAACGGTGATGCATGGCCAAAATGAGAAAGTATTGCGAAACAGACGATATGGACGCATTCCCCAATAAAGAAATATCGGATTTATTGAAACAGGAGCAGAAAAATACACCCAACTCGTCTATTTTCGTAGCCATATGCGGTGACCATAGCTGCGCATTTATCTGAAGCTGTTATAATAATGGATATACCCGCTCTTGTTCATTAGGCTTAGTCTATCTCATTTTCTCCTTTCGAAGTGAACGTTGCTTGGAGTTTTTCGGTTGCGGCGCGGTTCTCAAGGACAATTGCGTTCCCAGCCACCCTCAGTTGCGTTCCAATTCAGTCATCACGTGCATATTACCGCTTTCGGACGAGGACTGGAGCAATTATGACGTTGGCTTGCCACGTTTTGCCTATATCGTTACACAACACTACAACCTCGTCTCTCGAATTTCTCCAAGATCAACTCTGCGACTATACACTGTTTCTTTCGCAATACAGCAACTCACTCTCAAAACCACCACCCGACAACGTCAACCTCAAGCTACAACTAGAAGAAAAGGACGAAAACTTATCCTGGCGACACCAACTACAAAAAGCACAGCCTATCACCTATAATATGTCAAATCAACAATCAAGTTTCCAGTCCCAAACGTACAGCAGCTCCACATTTTCAAGCTCCTCCAACGGAGAAGCGCCAAAGACATGCAGTCAGACAGAAAGCACATCCAGTAATCCACAAGGTACCATTGTCCACAAGACTAGCGAAAAACCTGGCCAGGCTCCAATTGAGCAAACGTTGCGATACGATAGCTCTGGGAAAGCCATTCAAGATTCAAATGAAACTGGTCGGATTGAGGATGTAACCGATGCCGACCGCGAGTATTTGGAACGCATGGAAGATGAGTACGCGAAGAGGGAGGGTGGAGCTTGAGTGGGTGGTTTGGGAACGTTGAGAGGGCGTTTTTCCGGGGAGAAGAAACCAAAAAGATTATGCTATTTGGGGAACAAGGACGACGCAGCCGACATTAAGTCCGACTGCAGTAGCGCAATAGATGTATCAACCTAATCAAAGACGAAGTACTTTACGACAATATCATTGCGATCCTTTGCTTTTTCCTCTTCCTGGAGTTTCAACCCTACAATCCGACCTCAACAGCTTCAAGCCGTCTCTTGATCTCTGGGTTGAGGCGGGAACGGTTAAATCAAGCATCTCTACATCCATGACAGAAGTTGTATAACCCCCGGATCATGACCTCCTATTGTCACCGTGTGGCGCTTGTTGTAAGCCATGGAATTGAAGTAGGAGTTTGCAATGATGTATTGTATCGTACTTCAGAAACCACAACGGCCAGAAAAGCCTGCTGCTAAGTCAGTCCAGTCCGACACTTGAAATCACACGCCATAGCAATCAGAATTTCAGAAAGGAAGACGAAACATTACTTCAATGGGAAGCGCCTTAGAAACCATCAATAAATGCTAGTATTATTAACAAATAATAAAGTAAAAGGGGTATCCACTAAAGCCCAATGTCAAAGCCTCGAAGCTCCCAAACACCACGCTGATGTCGCATAAGCCAAAATCCAAAAAGCTGATGAAGCAAGTCAGTCTTGAGTGGGGGTATCCAAGGGAAAGCGAAGGTCAGACGTCAAGGGAACCAAAACCTCAATCCCCATTCCTCCTCTTCGCCTCCTCCAACGCCCTCCTCATCCTCTCCTCTCTCGCCTCCTCACCTTCACCCTCACCACCACCATCTCCTTTCTTCAACCCATCTAACCTCCCTAACGCCTCCCTCAAATGCTCCCCAACAACTTGAATCCTCTTCCCACTCTCCTCTTTCAACTTCCCATCCTCAATCCCCTTCTCCCTCTCCAACCTGTCAAAAAATGCCCTATCCCCACCCTTCAACTTAGCACTAGCAACACTAACGTCATACTCACACTCATTGAGTTGCATATCTGCCTTTTCAAACACCTTCATCAACTTAGTCGTATGAGCGTACACATCTTCTACCACACCTCTTACGCGCTTAATGAGGTCATCCGATGGTATCGGAGATGATGACTCAGCGGCTGTGAGGATATCTGCGGCAAGGTCTTCGTTGGTGGAAATACCGCGTTCCATCCCTTCTTCAATGGTTTTGTAGACGCGTTTACAGCGTTCGGCGCGCTCGACTTGGGATTTGACGTCGTTTTTGCGTTCGGACACTTCGAATGAGCGCTCTACTTGCTTCATTTTTGCGATGTCGCCTCTTGCGTAGAGTGGTTTCGTCTGGGTTCGCTTGTAACGTCTGTCGCGCTCTTTGACCGCATTGGCTACTTCCGCATGTTGTTGCTCGAGTGCATCGTAAACTTGAAGGAGGAAAGCCATCGCTTCGGCCAGGTCCGTTTCATCTGGTAGGAGTGAGAGTGCTTGACGGCCTGCTACTGCGCCTTTGACGAGTCGTAAAGCATTATCGTGTATTCCCTGCAATGCTCTAATTTGTTCATGCAGTTTATGAAAGATGGGCTCAAACACCTCACGGCCATAGCTTTCGTACTCTTCCATATCTTCTTTGGCTTTCAAGTCCATCTCTTCCTCCTTGGCCTGACTTTCCAGATCCTCCAAATCACCGTAGTTAATTTCTTGGTCATCGTAGAGTTCATTGGAACGCCTCTCGGTCTCTGCTTGGCGTTTGCGCCTTTCATTCTCGAGACGAGATCGAGTTACTGCAGCTTGCGTTTCCCATTTCTTGGTGAGGTCGGGTGCACAGTTGTAATTTGTGGGCAGTGAGGTGAGTGCGCTTCGTATAGCTTGGAGGTGTTCCGATTTTACCGAACCAGGCATCTGCACAGGAGGGAGAAGTGTCGCAAGGTCATCTAAGGATGTTGAAGCAGTGGAAGATTGATTTCGTTGGAGTTTGGGGGCAATGTCGTTCTTACCGAGAGCTGTCGAATTTCCAGGAATCTTGGGTTTCAGTGGTTGAGGCAGTAAAGGATCATCTCTCGGTGCCGCAGCTGGTGACTCCCTTGGTGTCGATGATTTCGACTCGGACTTCTTTGGTTGTGTAAATGTAGCAGAAGCTGGCTTGTAGATAGGTTCGGGAGTTGGAGTTGATATTGGTGTTTGAGATGCTGGAAGGGGAACAGCAGCTTGCTCGCCTGAATTGTAGACGAATGGAGTATAAGCCGGCTTATCGATAGGCGGTTGAACAACAGGAGCTTTCTTGAGATTCTCCAAAACAGGTGGACTACCACTTGTGCCAGACGTGCCAACCTCCCCACCACGGAAAGGCCTATACGCCTCTGGCTTTGGGGGCGAACCTGAGGGTAGCTCCACAGGCATGATTCTCGTGGGTGATATCTCTCTGGCTGGCTGTTTTGTGGGCACTGCAGCCTCTTGTGACCGTGGTTTCATGATCGGTCTGCCACCAGGACTATATTGAAATTCATTGTCCGAATCAACGAAGATGAAATCGTCTGAACCCTTGAAAGATGTTTTTGGACCAGTCTGAATCGGAGGTGGCATATCCCGTTTCGGTGCGGGACTGCTGGACCGCTGCTGCTGCTGCGGTGGTGGTTGTTTGAGACCCAAGACTTGCCCTTGAGGTCCGAAGGGCATCTCGATGCCCCTTAGCCTCGCCTCAGCGTTGACAAAATCCATGAAAACCTGCATCTTCTCCTGCACGGGCAGCGGTTCCGATTCCAGCTCTAGCATATCCAAGCATCTCTGTAGCGAGCCTTTGAACCATGGGTCAAGACCAGGAGCAATGTCAACAGGAGCAGCAGTTTTCTCCTTTGCTTCCTCCAACGCTTCGTCAAGTAACTTCTTCAGGATATCTGACGCTGTCCTTGCAGCAGCTGACGCGATAATAGATTCATCGAGCTTCTGTTGCAAATCGCTTTTCTCACCGTTGTAGGTTTGCTTCGAAGCAGCTAAGGCAATAATAGACTCCTCAAGTTTTAGCTGCAAGTTACTCTTCTCGCCGTCGTGTGTTTGCTTCGCCTCTACCAAGCCAATTTCAGCCTGCGAGAGTTTCTCCCTCAAAGCAGCATGTTCCGCATGCGCATGCTTTAGTTGATCATCCGTCGATAAAGAGAGCTGCTTCTGTGCTTCCAATTTCTTCTTCATTTCTTTCATAGCAGTTTTTGAACTGTTAAGCAAGGCCACCTTCTGTTCCAAATACGAGCTCAATTGCGCAAACTCGGTATTCCTTTGAGCGAGTGCAGTTTCGGCTGCTTCTAACCGCCTGTTAATTTCTTCGAGCTCACGTCGCGCTTGCATCAGTTCTTCTCCATTTTGGGATTGGAATTGATTTTGGGACTGGCTATTAGGTGCCTGCAAAGCTTGATAGACGGGCGTCTGTTCCGTCGACTGCGCAAAGGGTTGACTAGGCGGCTGTTTCGTGCCATCAGCCATATCAAAGCCGTCCGCGGAAGGATTGACATGCGGCTGCACATGAGTCTGAGGATGCGGCTCACTCGTTACCGCTTCTTGCTGTTGCGCAGCCGGCGCATTCTGGACATTCTGCTGCCATCCACCCTCATCCATAACAATAGAGGTGGCATGGGGTATAAGTCCTGGTGCTTGGGTTTGACTGGGTGCAGTTCCTCCGATAACAATGGGTCGATTCGTTCTCGCGCCACCAACAGGCGGAGGTGTTAGCGGCATAGGAGGAATGTAATCGGGGTCATCTAACATAGGCTGCGGCATTGCCTTTGGTGGCGTTTGCTGTTGCTCATTCCCATGGTGTTGAAGCTCATAAACACCATGCGGTGGCGGCGTGACTGTCTGAGCGACGCTATCTGGTGTCCTACCATGACTTTGTAAAGGCGCTGGCATGACATCAGCGTTCACGACCGCAGGCGAGGGTCTCCAACTCCCGTCATCCTCAATCGTATCAACTGAACTTCTCCTATCTCTCTCCCTGACGGGACTAGCAGGCAACTCCACAGAAGCAAAATTGTGTGCCGCATCCTCTTCAGGCGATTTCGTCCCATACATGGCCGTATCATCAATCTCATCGGCGCCATGCCCAAAGTGTTCCCAATCAGACGGACCCCCCAAACCCAATGCCGATACCCCAGGAGTACTAGTCCGTGGTGGTGCAACAGGTTCCGGAGTTGTCGTTCTTTGCTCTGCGAATGATGGCTCTTGTGCTGAGACTGCTGCAGATATTGGGATAGATTTACGCGATATTTGGGACTCGCTCCTCGAGGGTACACCGCTGATGCTTTGGCGCTGGGCGCTGGAGCGGTCAAAACTTATGCTTTGTCTGCTGTTAAAGAGAGGGGAGACGGGTTCGTCTGGGCGGGTTGGCAGGGGTGGGGCTTGGTTGTATGGATCGTGGATTGCTGATACCGAGTGACCATGTTGGGTTTGATTGGCGTAAGGCGCTTGAAGGGGTTGAGGTGCATTAATTGGTTGATGTTGTGGCCAGCTTGGATTTTGAGCGTTCTGTGCACCTACAGGAGGGGGAGGTGGAACGGTGAATGCCTGCGCTGGGCTTCCATGAGTTGGATGTGGCTGATAAAGAGGGGCATGCTGCTGCTGAAGTGGGGCATATGGATGTTGCGCTGGTTGTGCAGGTGTTTGGTGCGGAGATGGCGCATCATATCCCCCTTGCTGTTGTTGATAACCAGCCGTCGCAGGTTGCGGCTGGTGTACATGCTGTCCATACGGTTGATTCGCTTGAGCTTGTCCTTGTGCTTGGTGGTACTGTTGATGACCATTTTCATAGAATGGCCCTCCTTGAACATTTCCAAATTGATTCTGCGAATGCCCGGCCCCGTATATTTCCGTCTTCGGTGGCGGCGGAGGTGGAGCCACGTATGAGAACCTGTTACTGGGCTCTTGACTTTGCTGCTCTCCATAAGCTAAAGGGGTTTGCTGTACTTGTACAGGCGCGTAAGGATGGCCTGGAGGTGGACCAGCAGGTTGATTTGGATGCGACTGTCCTACTCCCCCTTGTTGTCCAGAAGAAGAGAAGTACGAGCCTCCTGGCGTTTGCAACGGCTGAGGTGGTGCCGTACTATTATAATGTACTTGGTGTTGTGGATACTGATATGGCGGTACTGCTACATCTTGATTGTCCTGTCCATATCCTCCACTCTGTTGAGGTTCATACCTATGCGTAGGAGGCTGCTGCGAGTAAGGCGGATGCTGAGGCCATTGCCCACTCTGCGCGGCTTCTGCTTGGTATCCTTGTGGTAGAGAACCTAATGGTGGTGGTTGTAATGCTCCTCCTTGTCCTCTGTAAACTTGCTGCGAAGCTTGATATGGCTGTGGTATTTGAGGTTGAGGATGCCGAGGAGGGAGTGGAGGGCCCACAGGACTCCCCTGCGAAGTCCTACCGGGCATAACACCATAAGTATTGGGGTTATACACCGAAGCTCCCCCGTCCTGTACATTTTGTGGGGAAGCATATTGTCCTTGAGGAACATCCTGCATGATCTGAGGTGGTGCCCATTGTGATGTCTGGTTCATAGGAGGAGGAGATGTGTATATAGAAGCTACAACCGTAATATTCCAATCAGTATCATTTCAAATACAGCGGAGGTGTAACTTCAAGAATCTACTCACCTCCGCCCGTAGCTTGCGGCTGTCCATAAGTAGTACTCCCTGGTCTTTGGTACGGATCTTGCACAGGAGGCTGTCCATACCCGTGGGGAGGTCTGTAATTACTCATAGCAATTGCTGATGGCTGTTACCATCTAGATTTATGCCATGGAGTTCGTCTGTAAGGGTAATATCCAACGGGAAAGCCTTTGAGACCTTTTAGGAGGCAATAGAAAGAATAGAAGATATAGGTTCAGGAAGATGAAGACAGCATAATGGAGAGAAGGATCAATTAAAGCAGTTGAATGAATACCAAGATGCCAATAAACCACTGTACCAAAAGTCGTTACCTGAGGCTGAGCTCTAGAAGTAGCAGCCGGAGACCCCTGTCCTTATGCGATCACGATCCTTGGCACTAGCTATTCCTTCCATAAATGGCAATTATAGGCGGTTAGTCTTGATGAGACACTACCCATTACTTTTTGAAATAGCACAATTGGTGCTTTATACAGTGATTCTTGGAATTCTTCGATATATAAGCACTAGCTATCAGAAGCCAAAAGAGCACGCAAATGCAAAAAGTGTCCAGTCCGATCAAACAGATCGGAAACCAACCCAACCCATCCACGACGCATAACTGTACAAGAAGAATTGCAAATGATACCTCTCCATGCCGCTCTGCCCTATCCATTGATCTAGAATTTCAAAGTCTACACGTCCCACATTCAATTAAGCTTCTTAGCAAATCCATTCATCTCCCCCTTCCCCTCCTTCCCGATAGTAACAGGTTTAGGAATATAAATCGCCCGTTCCACAAACTTCAAAACCTCATCAATGCCAATAATAGGCAAACTCACCACCATAACCGCCCTCCACTCATTCCAATTAAGCGGCACAATCGAGAAGAGCGATTGCAAAAATGGAATGTAAAGGAGGGCAAAGTGCAGAGCCATGGAAAGACATATCGCATAGACTAGCATCATGTTTTTCCACAGCGGTAGAGTCAAGAGAGATTCGGAGGATGAGAGGGCGTTCATGGCGTTGAGCATCTCTATTACTACGAGGATGGACAGGGAGACGGTGGAGGCGGCTTTGGCTTGCGAGTCGGAGAACATGGCGCAGCCTATTTCGGGGAAGGAGGAGGAGCAGGAGTGGAAGTGCGTCTAGTCACATTACATTAGCCCTTGAAACGAACAAAGTTGATTTCTTGCTGCAACTTACAAGCTGGTGGAAGCTAATTTGCGGGCCTTCGGGGTTATACATGAACCACCATGCATATCCAAAGACCGTAGCCGCACCCACATAAGTTCCGATAACCATATACCTGAAGAACAACCATCCACTGATGAGAGCCTCATCCCGCTTGCGAGGTGGACGCCTCATAATGTCATGATCGGCTGGATTGAATGAAAGCGCCGTAGCCGGTAGACCATCAGTCACCAAGTTAACCCAAAGGAGTTGAACAGGAATAAGAGCTTCTGGCATGCCAGCCGCCGCAGTGAGGAAGATGGAAACGACTTCTCCAATATTTGAAGAGATGAGGTATCGGATGAATTGCTGCGTGTTGTTGTAGATGGAACGTCCCTCTTCTATGGCGCTTTCAATGGTGGCGAAGTTGTTGTCCACAAGGACCATATCAGCGGCTAAGCGAGCGACATCAGTTCCCGAACCCATAGCAACACCAATGTCTGCCTTCTTTAACGCGGGTGCGTCATTAACACCATCACCAGTCATGGCAACGACCTCACCTGCTTGCTGGAGAAGATCTACTAGTCTTGACTTGTGTGTTGGTTCCGTTCGAGAGAATAGAGAGGCACGCTTCGCAGCGTCCAATTGTTCCAATTCGCTAAGGGCGTCGAATTCGCGTCCAGTGTAGCTTTTACCACGGAGGTCCTCATTAGGCCCGAAAACCCCAATCTGACGGCAAATGGTTTCTGCGGTATTTTGATTGTCACCAGTAATCACGACGACACGGATACCAGCCTCTCTACATTTGCGAATAGCTTCTGCGGCTTCTGGGCGAGGAGGATCCAACATGCCAACCAATCCAATCAAGGTCATCCTTTGTTCAATTTGTGCGTATTCTTTGGTGGTCTTTGCGATCTTGAGCAAGCTGTGGCCTCCGATGTCCTCAACGCTGGCTAGCGCGATAACACGTAACCCACGGTTACCATATTCGACAATTTCTCTCTGAATAAGCTCTGAAAGCTTTGAGTTGATACCAACTTTCTTTCCCTTGGCCCCAACGATCGCATGTGTGCATCGGCTGAGGATGGCTTCGGGCGCGCCTTTAACAAGGAGTTTCTGTTTGTTATTTGATCCTTCAACTACAACAGACATGCTCTTGCGATCGCGAGAGAACTCGTATGTAGCAACCTTTGGAGCCTGATCCTCGTAGAATTTGCTGTTATAGTGAAGAAGCTGTTCACGTGACAGCTCCCGCCTAGCAGCATTGAATCCAGCGTGCGGAGTTCCAACCTTCTCAACCAAAACACGTAGAGCTCCTTCAGTGGGTTCCCCAATAATGCTATATGTTCCGTTCTTCACATCAAGCGCCAATTTGGACTCGTTGCAAAGCGCAGCAACCTCTGTCAACTGCAAAAGAGTTGGCATTGAAGATGCTGCGTGCTCCAAACGGTTTCCTTTGTGGTATAGAGCGCCTTCGGGTGAGAAACTGGTGCCTTCAACATCAATCTCCTCAAGTGAAGTGCCATTCTCACTAATGAAGACGATTTTGTTCACGCTCATCTGGTTAGTGGTAATTGTTCCAGTCTTGTCAGAGCAAATGACACTGCAGCTTCCGAGTGTCTCGACCGATGGCAAACTTCGGACGACAGCGTTCTTGGCGGCCATCTTGCGCGTTCCTAGAGCGAGACATGTCGTAATGACAACGGCAAGACCTTCGGGAATGGCAGCAACTCCGAGTGATACGGCAATTTTCAGGTAGTAAATTGCGCCCTTTGTCCACCCTCCGTGAGAAGGATCACTGAAGTTCTTATAGTTGATAGCCCAGACGAGAATGCAGATAACTGTGATAACCTTTGCCAATTGATCGCCAAATTCATTCAGCTTCTCTTTCAAGGGTGTTGGCTGTGAAATTTGTGAAGTGATGCTGTCGTGTATATCTCCGATCGCGGTATTTGATCCGGTCAACACTACAACGGCGTGAGCGTGTCCTGTAACCACAGTGGTGCCAGAGAACAGAGTATTGATCTGATCCTGCTTGACTGCATCTTTGTCCTTGACTGCGCCGGTATCTTTTCCAACACTCTCGCTTTCTCCGGTCAGAATCGATTGATCGACGCTGAAAGAATTGCTTTGTACTGAGAGTAATCTGCAATCTGCTGGAATACGATCTCCCACTGCGATTGTGACGATATCTCCCGGCACCAGCTCATCTGCCTTGATTCTCTTTGCCACCCCTCCTCGCACAACACTTGCCTCGTTCGCCGAATATTCCTGTAAGGCTGAGATGGCCTTCTCGGCGCTACTCTCTTGTGACACTCCAACGATGGCGTTGAGCACCAGTATTGTAAGAATCTAGAGATGCCCCCATTAGCGTAATTTTCAATACCGTAATAGTCCGGCCAAACGTACAACTGCAGGGTCAACAAAAGCAGCCCAGCCTTCTCCATCCTCAAACAAAGCCAGGACAAACGACACAGCCGCAGACCCCAGCAATATTATTACCAACTGATCCTTGAACTGCTCTAGAATAAGTTCCCATAATGGAGTAGGAGGTTCTTCCGGTAATGCTATAATGTGGGTTAGCTGATGAAGAAGATATATGAAAGTAAGGCTCTGCCCTGCGTTGTACTTACAATTAGGACCAAACTGATCTCTCAACTTCGCGACTTGACCATCAGACAAACCCTTCTCTTCACTGACTTGGAAATGCTTCAGCACTTCCTGCGTCGACTTTGTGAAAGCATCGTCCATTTTGATATCAATGCGCTCCCCACCAAATCGTACCTCGTTGACGGGTAGCTTGTGGTATCGACACTTTCTCAAAAGAAATCTAGGGTATGGAAGAAGAAATCTATCGATTAAGAAAGGGAAGTCTCCGAGATGAAGATGAAGCCAGCTGTTTGAGTGAAAAAGAGTGTGAGTCTCTCAAGAAGAAGTGCTCTAGAGAAGAATGGAAGTTTCTATTCGCCGCCCCACGCGTTTTAATACAATCTAGGTGGCCTTCTTGAGGAATCTGTGTCAATCCGAACGTATCCTCAAAAACACCCCTGTCTAGCGTGTTTTGCGGCTTCCCCAAACCTCGACCGTCGAGACCTCCGGGCGTCTCTCGGCCTTCCTCCGAACAACGTGTTCTTCAAATGTTTCGCCCTCTTGCCATTACTCGTAAGATGTGAAAGACAGCTGATTGAAATAGAGATAGCTTGATATCATTTTAGACCCCGAAGTCGATCTCAATATATTGTCATCAGTCCAGAAATAGTGCCACGACTATGGCCTACAACAGCTCTTCCTAGGACCCCGCAACATAGTCCTCACAAGGTGGCTATCCAATAGCGAGTATACTTCGTTGTAGCAATCAACAATACCCAGCTGCTAAGCCAAATCTTTAGCAGTAATTCAAACTACAGGATGCCCTATCCTGTTAAGAACGTGGAGCTAGCAGCGTAACAACTGGAAGCCGCACAGCTACCGCGATATACAGATCCTAACTTCTAGTATGATGGATCAAGTTATAATGAATCGTTTTCAATACTGAGCCTACACCTATTCATCCCTCTAGTCCTCTCGACTTGGAGAGTTGTAGAGTTACACCTTCTGCATAATTGGCGGTCTACAACGACTTCCGCTGTGTCAATCGACACACTAGTTGTAGAGCTGGAGGGGACTGTAACTAACCGGCAGGTCAGTTGGGAGGAATTTTGAACTATTATCAATACCACCAACATGCTCTCAGCGTTGGGAAAGCTGGCGGGGTTAGCTTTGCATAAGTTTGATCACCATGAGAAAATTCAACACTGGGAATCTTGTAGTCAAAGCACGTTTCGTTATAAGCCATGGCTTCGTCAGTTCCTCATCCGAGCTGTAATTCGAAATGAGATCGATGTAGCGTTCACCGGGCTTTATCGGGGTGGGGTATAATCCAGAAAATGGATTCTCTGATGGAGCATCCGCATATGTAAAGAAAGAGAGTCATATTAGTGCTTCAGGAGTCGATAAGGTTTGGCGCAAAAAGAATCGCACAACTCAACAGGGTCGCGCCTTTCCTCTCCATCAAACCACCCCACATCTCAAACATTTTCTCTTCGCTCTTCTGATTTTTCCCATTATCGCCCTCATTCGCATCTTCCTTCACAAACCTGTTCCACTAACGACGGTAAAGGTTGGCGCGGTTTTACCTGTCTATCCACGCAAGTTGTGGTTGAGATACAAAGGCCACGCCGAAACGGCACCTGGACCATCTACACCTGAGCAGACGCGACCAAGAGTCTTTGACGAGCTTTTACCGATCTACTCGAGACCTGCCCTTTTCTCTCGTCGTCTCCCCGACAGACACTAGGCCAAGAGCTTGAACCAATTTACACTGGCCCCGCCCTCTTCCCTTCACCCATCCGAACTCTAAGCCAAGAGCTTGTACTCATCCGGCTGTGCAGCCCGATTTCCTCGCCTATACAGTCATGGAGCCAGGAGCTGGAGGGCGTAGAGTTCACTGTCCCTGTTGTATGGCTCAATTTTGACACTGATGCGGATGAGTTGGAAGACGACAATGAGATACAAATATACTAATATACTACTTCTATCCTAGAGTAGGAGATCTTACAGCTATATCAATGGTAGTAGAGAAGCTAGAAGTGTTATGCGAGGTATAGGGAGGATTCTAACGTTCGGCTATGAACACTCGCCAGTGGACGAAAGAGAGCACGGAAAGTACAGCTCAGCCCTAGAAGCTGTCATTCTAGTGGAGTAAGACTGTACGATATAACCAAGTTCATCTCACCAGGGCCCAAGAGACTTGTTATTAAGTCTAAAGTAAAATACTATGGGGAAATGGAAAAGACGGGAGAAGTATCTGGTCAAGCATATGAGCAACTGCGGGAGCGTCACGTCACGAAATTATGTGAAAAGAATTAGACATTTTGTCTAAGAAAATGTATTGAACTATGAGAAGGGAAAGCTAAATAAAAGCTTGCAAAAGTCCCCATAACGCCGTCCACCTGATTTGAACTGCGAAAGTAGTGCGCCGACTACCTCCAATTGGGGACCAGCTTCGGCAGGTCCTCTAAGACTGCCAAAGAAAGAGAAGAGAAAGTGTATATTTGATTTTTGGGTGTGTACAAGACATGAACCGAAGCGATCATGAACGTGAGAACACAAGAGTAGGTACCGAAAGGTAGGAGGGAGCAAGCGATTGCGCTTACTGAGTTGTCTCTGGGGTCAAGTCCTCAGTGACAAACTCAACAGCCTCATGAGCGTCATGCTTCAACCCATCGAGAGCACGCTTAGCTTTTGTGCAAGCACCATCTTGCTTCCAGCAATCTGCGTCTGGATGAGCTGGGTTCGTTTGAGCCTCAGTCCACTCTTCTGGCTCAGGTTCGCTGACCGCATGGGCGAGATTCTCGGCAGCGCGCTTGACCTTCCCGCAAGGTTGTCCACGGCGGAAACATCTCCATGGTTCTGGCTCCACTTCAGCCTCTGGTTCAGCCTCCGCTTCGCGCTTCGCTTTGCCACATGGCTGGCCACGACGAAAGCATCTCCAAGCTTCCGGATCCGCCGATGGATCGGCCTCCGGGAGGGAATTCGCAAGGGCAGATCTCTTGGCCTTTCCACATGGCTGGCCACGACGGAAGCATCGCCATGCCTCTGGATCGGCGTTAGGATCCGCCTCTGGCATTGGGTTTGCAATAGCAGCGCGTTTGGCTTTGGAGCATGGTGAACCGTTGCCGCCGCAGAATTAGGGCTCTGGGGAGCGTTCAGCAAAGCTGTTGAAGTCGGTGGGGTTGGCGGCTGTGAGGGCAGCTATAAGAGAATCCTCGGCACGCTTGGCTTTACCGCAGGGTTGGCCACGGCGGAAGCATCTCCATGGCTCGGCGGAGCGTTCAGCGAGGATGGACTCGGTGCTTTCGATGGCACGCTTGAGTTTACCGCAGGGTTGGCCACGACGGAAGCATCGCCATGGATCTGGGCTGGCGTCGGCGACGACGGCGGTAGCGAGGACAGCGCTCAAGAGGACGGATGTAAGTTGCATCTTTGTTGATGTGATGTGAGGTTTGTATTTGACTGAGTATGGCAGTCGTAAGCCCGTAATTGATTGTTCCTTGTGATTTGGTTGTCTTAGGAAGGATTTCTGTGTAGGGTGATGAGCGTAGGAGAGGTGGAGATGAGGTCTTTAATTACTTTTTGTTGCAATAAAAGGTCATCCTATTCGAGGTCTCAATAAGAAATTCTGGGCGAGCTGATTGGTTGAGAACACCACATCAGACTGTTCAGTTGCCGACAATACTCTTTGTCAATAGGACGTATGCATCAACATGATCATGGTCAATAAGAATTTCGCTTTGATCTGTTCTCTTAGCTCATCTGGGTATCGTCAGTGGCGAACCATAACCCGGGGACGCTATGCTGTCAAGCTTGGGTTGAGGAAATCACTCGAGCAGTGTAATTCCTTGGATATCGTAGTCTTGCGAATTGTAGAGAAGAGGTCAAAGTCTGCCAAAAGGTACCCTATACGGCCGTAGGTAAATCCAGGGCTGATTAGTGGGGAGGCAGCTAAGTCTTTGATTATCGTTTGTAAGAGATAATTTCCAGCGATGTCTGGATGCTTGAATAGTGTCTCGAAGACAAAGATAATACCTGAAGTGGGTCACTCGGTAGTGTTGGCCGAAAATGGGTGTCAATAAGAATTTTGAATAAGGAACTTTGTGAAGAGCGCAAATGTGAAAGAAAGACTAGACACGCGCGGTAAGATAAGTGGAACTAGAATGAGGGAGTCTAGAGGGCTGTAATTAATTTTGTATTGCAGCAGTAGCGAGTGACGCTGTAGGAGGGAACAACTTGGGTTAATAAATGGACAGCAGTTTTTGGAGCAACTGTCATAAGAAGAGAAATTTGCCTTCAAAAGACGCGCGCGATCTTCTCACCAAAGAGAATCTTCAAGGAAACAGACCTCTGCAAAATAGTTTATCGTTGAAGGTTTTACCAAGGGCTGACGTCCGAATCCAGTGCAGAATTGCTTGAACGGTGAGCAAAACGTTCGCTGTTGAGTAAAATTTAAAAGAGACATGGTGGACAAGTTCTCCAAGACATAGCAAGCCCGATATCTCATACGTTGAAGTTCGAGCGGATTTTTGTATGGACCTCTTCTTGGTGTTGAGTTTCGAGTGACGTTTGAATTTGGATGTCGGGGAATTTTGGCCGACTTTCACCTTTCACGCGAAGCTCTTCAAGATGCGCGACGTGAATTGAAGTTCCAATGCGCCCATCTTTGATATCGAATTCTGTTCGCTCGAGCGTCAGGAGAAGCAGTAGAAAGCTAAATTGGATATGCCCATCATGTCGACACTCATCGACAACCGCAACAATCACCTCAGATCCGCGCCCAGTAGAGAATCTGCCTCCAACTCCTTCCATAAAAAAGCCATTCTACATCACAACTCCAATATTTTATGTCAATGCCGCTCCTCATGTCGGACACATGTACTCAATGGTCCTTGCGGATGTCATCAAACGCTACCAGCAACTTCGCGGGAAAAAGGCCATTCTTTGTACTGGCACGGATGAGCATGGGATGAAAGTGCAACAGGCAGCTGAAAAAGCATTTACTTCACCGAAACCCTTTTGCGATAAGGGAGCTGAAGTTTTCAAAATTTTGGCTGCACGTTCAGGGATATCTAATGATCATTTCGTGCGGACGACGGATCCAGATCATAGAGAGACAGTTCAGTATGCCTGGCGGTTGTTAAAGGAAAAAGGCTTGATATATACGTCTAAACACGAAGGATGGTACTGCATTAGTGACGAAACTTATTACCCCAACTCTGCTGTCCACCTCATCATCGATCCGGCTACAGGACGAAAGCACATGGCTTCAATGGAAACTGGCAAAGAAGTGGAATGGACGGAAGAGCCAAACTATCACTTTCGACTTACAGCTTTTCGGGACCGACTGTTGGATTTCTACGAGATGAATCCTGGTTGGATCATACCTGCTGAGCGTCACAATGAGATGTATAACCATATCAAGGACGGATTGACAGATCTATCCATCTCAAGGCCGTATGGAAGGTTGACTTGGGGGATTCCCGTGCCCGATGATCCTTCTCAAACTATTTATGTCTGGTTAGATGCGCTTGTGAATTATATCACGAAAGCTGGATATCCATGGAGTCCAGACCGGGCATTTGCTGAGGGTTGGCCGGCAAATGTGCAGGTCATTGGAAAGGATATTATGAGGTGGGAACTTGTCCAACTTCTCGACCGTAAAATCTAAACTGACAAGATCGTATTCAGATTCCACTGCGTCTACTGGCCTGCCTTTCTCATGGCACTCGATGTACCACTACCTCTCCGTATCCTCACCCATGCCCACTGGACTCTCGGAAAGCAAAAGATGGCAAAGTCGACGGGGAACGTAGTCAACCCGTTTTACGCTATCGATCGCTTTGGCCTGGATACGATGCGCTATTATCTTATGCACAATGGCGGCGTACTTCATGACGCGGACTACAGTAATTCACGCATAATCTCAACATACAAACACGACCTTTATGGACAAATAGGGAATTTAGCTAGTAGAGTTACGCGAGGCAAAGGTTGGAACGTACAAAACGTAGTAAGAGAAGTGCAGTACGAGGGCTGGTTGGAGACGGGTCCGGCGTATAAGGCAGATATGTTGCAATGGAAAGCTCTTACCGCAGTAGAGCACGAAGTTTCCCTCGAAATGGAGAAGTACAAGGTTGGTACAGCACTGCAAAGCATCATGAATATGATATACAAGGTAACAGCTCGACTCTACGTTCTCAGCATTACCTTTCTGACATGCACACCGGTAGACGAACCAATACATCCAACATCAAGGCCCATGGTACATGGCCCGCAAAGACTCCAACGCACCATACGACCCTCGACTGAACACCATTATTTACCTTTGCACAGAATCCCTTCGTATTGCTGGAATAATGCTTCAACCTTATATGCCTGCCAAAGCGGCGCTTTTGCTTGATATGCTCGGCGTTGATGAAGCAAAGCGCACTTTGGAGTACGCCAGAGTGGGTATGGATTTTGAGTATGGTACTTCAAAGGTTGATTTGGGGAAGGGTCATAAGGGAGTTTTGTTCCCGCCACTAATTAGTGATGAATAGAGGAATACTCCAATCACCAAATTTCTAACGAATTAGAGTGTAATTCGCAGTGTCCGTTCACGTATCAATAACCACTAATGGGGCATGATTGACGATACCAAGAGCAGCTCTCAGCATCGTTCTCTTGGCCAAGGTGGAGGGGACCAACCCGTGGGTCAGTCCAATGCCAGCAACTTAGATGTAAGTGCATGGAAGAATTTCTCACTTGCAACGATCACGTCCCCGCCCTATCCCCAAGATCATGCCTCATGAGTCTTGAAACTTGCCACTCCCTCAGGTTTTTTGTAGCCAGCTAGACCATTACCAGAATCCTAACTGATAGGCTTCAAGAAAGCTATAATAAAACTATCTAAGTTATATCCGCGACTTCCAGCGCTACTAAAATTATCATCGACTAGGGTAGGTCTATATAGTTAACTACGTTCATCATACTAAAATGGTTCCAACCTCTAGGATTCTAGATCTTTGCCCGGCCTTCAAAAAATGTTGAGGAGTATGCCGGGTATTATGGACTGGATCACATTTCAGCTATGTATATCAAGTATCTATCCTGCATTCTACTAGTATTACACGTCATACCACCATCAAGGCACAGGTACCACCAACACGGCGAGAAGGCGCAGAATATTGACTGTTCTTGTATACATGAAATGTCTACAGTGTGCAAAGTATTGACGATTTTTTATTTTAATTCTTGCTAAATTACAGAAAAGGAGAATGGACGTAAGGCATCGTCAGCCAGGTGAAACTCCTTCGAATTTTTTGAATCGTGTCACCCACCCAACCTGTGGCATGATATGCAGCACGCTCACTTCTGTGTGAATTTTCGAAATTGGGAAAGTAAATTGAACTGATTGGGGAGGTAGAGTGGACTGATTGGGAAGGTGAAGTGGGCTGGTCTGCACAGGTTCAGAGAGAGAATTGCCAGGTTGAAAAGATTAGGGACACGATTGAAGCAAGCTTGATGCTAGCCTCGATGAATGTCTGTGTCTCGGTGCAATTGGGAAATGTGAAGGATCGAATGCGTTTTGTTCGTTGGAGATGTGAAGAGAGTCCAAGCGATGAGTCTGAGCCTTCTCACGCTAAGAGATGCGTTCGTCCAGGATTTTTGGGTATGGGTGGTTCTGTAAATGACTGCTTGGGCGAGGCGGGCGGATCGTATCCGCCTTTTTGAGAGCTGGGCTTTGGGTTGTTGATGAAGATGAGTTTATTCACCCTTGATTCCCAATCAATATGACCACTCGTGGCCTGTAGGAGCAAATGGAAGCTCCATAGCCTCAGCGGACCCAATTTCGTCCTTGAATGTTGCGGTACGCCAGGTAGCATACATAGGCGATGCATAGAAGTACTGCACGGCCCAACTATTGTTCGACGCTTTGCTCAATTGCCATGTACGCAGCGCGCGCCGCGATCCTCCGACACAAAAGTCCATAAGGCTGACGGTACCTAGTTGAAGGCATGTGGCGAAGGCTCTTTCGAATAACACGTGCGGGAGAGTCTCTGTCCTATTGAAACTTGCACCACGAGCCGACCAGATACTCAACTCGAGTCTCTCCAGCTTTGGGAATTGGGTCAACATCGAGGTCAATGCAAGTGTGAATTCTGATACACGCTTTTCGATGATGTCCGGTGTAGCCATGTTCCAGTGGAGTTCGAACTTGCAGGAACGAAGAGAGTTTTTCAAAACCGGCGAAAGTGCACAGTAGGGTCGAAATGCTTGGTCACTGTTGCTGAAGGTGATGTTGCTTAAGCTCAAGTGAAATGTTGGTCCAACGTCTGACTTGTACAGGATCTCAGAATATTCGTTGTAAGTCTGCTTACACGCGTAAAGCAATCCATGCGTTTTCAATTTCTTTACCTCCTTCCATTTGCCTCCATGCCCTGGTCTGTTGAAGTTACCAGTTAGAGCCTTTTCAGGAAGTGCATTAACGACGTGACTGTAGATGAGGTCGCGAAGCTCTCGAGGCAATCCAAAGAAGTCGAAGTTCTTGAGCTTGATGATCTTGGGCAGCCTTATTTTGATGCTCTTCACTGGCTGTCCGCTGGTAGGTTGATTCATGATGTGTGAATTTAGTCTGAAGGCAGTGTGCTGGATGTGTCCTTGCCACAACAGCACAAAAGAAGAAGCTCAGTTGTCGCGAAGGTAAGGTAGAAGTAGGAGATTGAGAGTAGAAGATTCATGAAGTCAATGGGATGTCTGCCTAATGGGTAATGGATAATAGGCTTCCACAGGCTCTCTTCACTTTCTACGAGCCGGGTTAATTGCGGGTCGAATCATCGAAAACATTCTGGAGTTAACTCTTCTTACTTATCATAGTGTACACGTTACCTATTACCTTTCATTCTCATCGTTGACTCGTTGAGTGCTCGAATTAGTCAAACACTGAGATAAACTACTCCCTCTGGCCAGTTGAAACTCGGATGGAGCCGAAATTCTTGAAGTCTATAAATTAGATTAAGGATTTCATAAAAACTTTGTAATACTATCGTCTTCTACTCTTTAATGAATTAAATAGAAAAATACCAGCGGCTCTTCATATACTAGAAACCTCACTAGTATAGAATCTTCAGCTTAATGTCCATTACAGCCTATCCGAGTTTCAATTGACGTGAGGGAATATTGAAGGGAACAAACCGCGAGCTTAGGTGAACCAAATATTGGAGTCACATTTTAGAGACGTGCTCTTAGATCAGGTCTCGAAGTTCGCGAAGAAGATTTAGAAGATTGAAGTTGGGCGTTTCCTTCGTCTGGCGGGATTTGCATAGAGCGGTGGTCTTGGCCATTATTGTAAGTGGTAGTAGTTCGATGATTTGTCGGTCTCCTTTCTTGATTAAGGTGATGTTGATGTTTATTGAAATGTGTGAGAGGGTTGATGATAAGGAAGATTTTGGTTGGTTCTGGCGCTGAAGATGAAGCTTTTGAATCTGAGTGGTGCGTGGGTGCCACAGTTTCTAACACAACAGGAACACCGATAATATCTACACCAAGTGAACGATGGATGTTATAAAGACTGGTGCCTGCCTAGAGGTGTTGAATCCATACCCGTTGGTTAAAGAATATTCGCAATCTCCATTCACAGGACGTGGAGGGGCCTCTCAGGCTACGTTGGGAATCTCGAGGTCATCGATGGTCCGAATTTTGAGATTTTCAAATGAGGTTTTACCACCTTCACGCATCTGGAATCCGCGACGAATCCTGGTCGATTGAAGCTGTCCAAGATGTGCTTTTCAGAAGATTTGGTCCAGTTCAGTTATATATCGTTTTGCGGAAGCCTCCAAATGAATAATTTGCGCAATTTGACTGGCTTGTTGGTAGTGGAAGACTCTTGCTTGCATCTTGGGAAGTTTGTTCGAAGTGAACAAAGCAACGCTGAGTGCTGATTTCAAGGGCAGGGCGTCATTTTGCAAAGATCAAATGAGAGGTTCGGAATATGAATATGGCCAAGCCATCCATCAAATCTTGCTTCCTTATATATTGAACACAGTCTGTATAACCTTGGTCGTTGGAGGAAGGAGATGGTGTATAGATTTGGGAAGTGGCCCGACTTGGCCTTATCTTTCCTACGCTCCAGGAGACCATCACGATGATAACACGTTTCCCTCAAGGTATATGTGTGTTTTTCCTGGCTTCAAGGGGACCTGAGTAAAGCGTAATGAATGATGTGTTCCTTTCGGAACTGATTGGCTTCCAAGTCAGAGAGTCCGGAGATAAAACTCATTACCATTCCAGGTTCTTTTCTGGTCGGATTGAGCAAGGTAAATAGAGGCCAAAATTGCGTAAGCTACTAGTAACAATCAAGCACATCCTCCGCAAACGCAATCAATTGCGCTTGTCAAGACAACAGAGCGCGAAAACTATAATCAGCATACACCTGGAAATTTCGTAGCCTAGTTAATCTATTTTGACAACCTCGCGAAAGAAAACCGGGGTTGAGACAGTTTACATGACCACACTGATACAGGTACCCCAACTTGTTGCAAGAGCAGTGACAGTGTGTCGAAACGTACCAAGACGAGTGACGAAGTCCAAAGGTACGAACAAATCGATGTTTCTAAGCCGTTTCCACTCCTTCTGCGATCTGCAAAAGTGAGACGAGGAACAAGATAACAGAGTATTCCGTCGACAAAAAGAGCGTGCACAATACAGCTACGGATCATCTGATCATTGTAGTTGTCTGAATGTGGTATGTTGTCGCGCGTATGTGACTCATTGTATACATAATAGTAATACGACATTCATGTTATCCTCGTGTTGGTCGGTTTACGCCGAGGCACGGGACGCAACTTTGTGAATCGCACACATGAACTGTCTCCTTTATGGATGGTTTTTGAAAGTCGGATACAGAATCCTGACCTACACCTATTACATTGGCTATATTTAAACTGAATAGTTATACTTGCGACTTGTAGTACTGTTTAAAAAGTTATATATCCAGCACAAGTCGGATTACTCTTTTGAGTTCGATATGGTAATCGATTGAGACCATTCCAGGAACATGGCTTTCATAAAACCTCAGGAGTAGAATTTGTTCTGAAGGCCAGAGATTCCTGCTGGGGCATCCTGGCCGCTGGAGGAAAAAACTCGGCTGATCCACGCGACCGGCGAGATCGTGCCCGAGATCCCTGAATTTGATGTACATCAATTGCACTTTTATGCGAATGGAATGCGACTGATGATGCCTTCATATTTTGGATGCAAGATGGTAGCGATGAACTGCAAATGGATGTTTCATCGTTGATAAAGCACAAAGTAATATTTGGCGGCTCCACGCAGTCAAGCACCAAAGCACATTACTCCTATTAGAGGTGGTTAGAACTTAGAATTGAGTTGTGGCCAGGTAAATCGGACTAAACAAGCGAAACTGGCCCCACTCGTCGCTTGCGAACGTAAAAGGCTTGTATTTGTTTGGAAGCAGGCCTCTGGGACAAAGATCTTATTGGCTGTACCAGCCGAGCCAACTCGTGTCAAGAACTGTTCGCTTTCGTCGGGTTTGTTTTGGCAACCTGTTGCGGCTCGTCTCTTATACCGTATTTCGGACGGCGGTCATTACGTAGTTGCTGCCTGAGAAGCAATAAAATAATGTCCCTTTCTTTACATAACTGTGCTGTTCCTAACCTCCATGTGCTACTTTTGACTTGCGACTTCCTTGACCGTCCCTCCTTTGCCTTTCACTTCCCATAGCACGCCTTCCTGAAGGAATTCCTTCCTATAGGCGTTGGTTGCTCTTTCTCTTTGTCACTCACGCAACCCTTAATATTGTACCGCTGCTTTCGGAGAAGCAAACACATTATGGGCCTTTTCTCATTGAAGAAGACGGATCGACCGTCGAGCAAAACTTCCGGAGATATCACCAGCATTGAGCCATCCGTGATGGAAAAGACCGAGACGCCTTCAGAGGTCACCGCTGAGCAGAATGGCGCGTCAAAAGAGATGGAGGCAGACGGCGGAGAACTGGCGCATACAGTAACGAAGCAGTCGGCTGTGGAGGGAGATCCAGACTACGTTTATCCTAGTGGACTCAAGTTAATTCTGATCACCATTGCTTTGTGTCTTTCTGTTTTCTGCATGGCTTTGGTACGTACGCGAGAATCTGATAAGCAAGGATTGGTAGTCGTACCGACCGTTGGATACTTCGTGGCATCCCTAAGCCAAACAAGTTCTGGCCGATCGAACAATAATTTGCTATCCTATGTCAATTCTTATGATATACTAACCCGCTTCTTAGGATAACACAATCATTGCCACAGCTATCCCCCGTATAACAGATCAATTCAAAGCTCTCAACGACGTGGGCTGGTATGGATCTGCCTACCTCCTCACCACCTGTGCCTTCCAACTCTTTTTCGGCAAACTATACACATTCTACTCTATCAAATGGGTATATCTCATTGCTCTCTTCATATTCGAGCTTGGATCCCTTGTTTGCGGTGTGGCGCCGAACTCTACCGCCTTGATTATCGGTCGCGCCGTAGCAGGTGTAGGATCCGCTGGTATCTTTTCTGGAGCAATCCTTATCGTTGCTAAAACGGTTCCACTGCGTCAACGTCCTACGTATACAGGCTTTATTGGAGCCATGTATGGCATCGCTTCGGTCGCCGGACCTCTAATGGGAGGGGCGTTTACCGATCGCCTCACGTGGAGGTGGTGTTTCTACATCAATCTACCATTTGGTGCAGTCACTGCATTCTTCATCGTCTTCTTCTTCAAGTCCCCTAAGCAACTGAGGCTTGCAGAGACGTCGTGGAAAGGTAAATTGGCCCAACTTGATCTCCAAGGAACAGCACTCTTTCTCCCTGGAGTCGTTTGCTTGCTTCTCGCTTTGCAATGGGGCGGGACAAAGTATGAATGGAAATCAGGCCGCATCATCGCTCTCCTCGTGCTCTTCGTTATTCTGGTTATCGGATTCATTGCTGTTCAGATCTGGAAGCAAGAAGAAGCCACGGTTCCGCCGCGGGTACTAAAAAATAGAAGTACATACTCTCCAGGTAAGAAGCATATATGTCTCAAACCGGTCTTAGTCAATTCGCTGTACATGGGCTTCTGTGTGTGAAGCCTTATGTGATTTGCGGTTGACTATTAACGTGGGCAAGATAATATGCTTCCCTTCTCCCTTGCGGTCAAAAAAAACTCATTCGTTGGTTTTAGATATTTGGGGCTGTGCCTTCTATGGCGCATGTTTAGGAGGAGCTTTCTTTGTCTTCTGTTTCTACGTAAGTCTACTCCTTCATCTCATTCGCTTTTATACTCGAAACAAACCCTGGACTTATAACTGACATTCACATAAGCTTCCGATTTGGTTCCAAGCTATCAAAGGAGCTAGCGCCGTCAAATCCGGCATCATGAATTTACCCTTGATCTTGGGATTGGTTATTGTGTCCGTGATCGCTGGTGGTTCCGTCACAGCGATTGGCTATTATACACCTTTCATGTACGCGGCAGTAGTGTTCATGGCTATTGGTGCTGGACTTCTTACCACGTTCAAAGTCGATACTGGCCATTCAAAGTGGATTGGTTATCAGTTTCTCTTCGGTGCTGGTGTCGGATGTGGTATGCAGCAAACGCTCATTGCAGCGCAAACTGTTCTTCCAGGCCCTGACATCCCCATCGGTACGGCGATCATGATGTTTGCGCAAACGCTTGGAGGTGCGCTGATGGTCTCGGTGGCCCAAAACGTCTTCTCGAATCAACTCGCCAAGAACTTAGGAAAGATCGTGCCAGACTTTGACGCCAACATCGTCCTCGCTACTGGAGCCACAGAATTGAAGAAACAAGTTGAGGCGAAGTTTCTGCCAGGTGTTCTTACTGCTTACAACAACGCTTTGACAGAGACGTGGTACGTTGCTCTTGCGCTCTCCATTCTTGCTGGCGTGGGTGTTTCCGTCGTCCAATGGAAGAGCGTTAAGGGCAAGAAAATTGAGGCTATTGGTGGTGCTTAGTATTTTCAGCGTGTTAAATGCATGGTGTTCTTTCAATCACAGGCAGAGGATACCCCACAAACATGGTTTGGCGTTATTGTCATTATACTCGTTTTAATAGACAGGCAGTTGGCAAGCTGTCTCGGATTGATCTCCACTCACACCATCATGGATAGATCTCTACTTTCATTGTATTATAGGTTGAATGGGGTGTTAGATGCGTCTCATGTAGCGCCAGGATGGATCATTAAAAGCAGAACCGCGAGTAATAGACCTTTGTAATGATTTTAGCGCACTGAAGAACATATTTGGGTCATCTTCCTCAACGTGAGATATATTCCATAAGCGCACGCCCCACCACAAGAGTTGGCCTAGCCAAATGTGGTTCTCCAAATACGTGGTCATTGAATCGGAACCAAGGGTCAAACTGACGCGTGGTCATGCTCTACTTCCTCATGCTGTTTCCAGGTTGAACCTCGAACAAAATTGGATCATTGAGATTTGCTCAACTATAAGAAAACTACTTCAGTATACTTATAAACTCCTGAAATAGATATATTAATTATCACTAGGAGCCGTTAGTATATTGATTCAAATTTCAATAAAGCTAAGAAGGTTTTTGTGTCTTCGAATTCTAATACTCCCTCCCGCCAATCGAAACTCGAATCGCGCAAAAGTCCGAGGTTTCAGGAAAAGATAAGTCAAGACTTAGTATTATTCTAATATACTTAGAATCCCTGGTACCTATAATTAGACTACTAGCTAGAAATCTATAGGAAGACAGTTCCTTTTCAACTTCTTAAAAAATGAATAAAGCCATCAAGGATCCCGAACACGTCCGAGTTTCGATTAACGGGAGGGAGTAATTGCCTATCTCGATATCATAGCTGGGAAAAATATTTGTAGGACTTTCAGCTTCTGGCTACTGTTATGAAAAGCATGAAAAAGTCTCAGGTACATCAAAGACTGGCAGCGCCCCTTACATAATGCGTCAAAGATAACTCGACTTCAAATAGCGAGAAAGAACGCTCGAAGAGTACGAGTACCAAAAGGTTCAAGCACAAAAGACATACAACAATAATACCTGGTTTTAACGATATCTGAACATAACGATAACCTCCACTTAATGATAGATTACGGCTGTTTTTTTTTGTTTATAGTGGGTCATAACGATAACCTGGACAATAGCGATATCGTAAGCCTCTGTCACCAGTATCGTTATAAATAATAGGCGGTGGGCCTCTACTGCTTAGTGGGGGACCTAGAGGCGGGCCGGGAAAAGTCGAGTTTTAGTGGCTGTTTAGTGGGGGCCCCCTAATTTAAGGTACTTGGATACAAGGATAACCTCTACTTAACGATAAATATGGCTCAAATAAACCATATCGTTACAACCAGGTATTACTGAAGTAGATCTTTGGCGCCAAGCCGGCTCGGACCGAGCAACCTCTTAACCCCGTAACTACTTCTCAAGGCAGCACCACCGCCTCTCACTTTACGAATCTTTTCACGTCACTCCCTCAAAAGTTATTGCCATCCTGGTCGCTACCTCACGGTCAGTGACAATGGCGATCGTAGAGCTCCATGGAGAGTTTTCCATAGTTCCGGAGAAATCCAAATCGAAGTCGTCCAAGTTGACTCCCCACGATTTACTCTCCCATCTTCTGTCGCCTCCCGCCAATGAAGGACTGGAGCCACCACGGAAAAAGCAGCGTGTCAATGAAGGTGGTGCGTTTCCTGCGACTGCGGTCAATGACGAGAACTCGGTTGTTTTGGCCTGCATGGAGATGCGTCTTGTATGTACCCAAATCTGCTTCTTCGCTAACAGTCAAAAGTTTAATTCCTATAGCGTACACCACTTGTGAAGAAGATTGCGAAGCAGAATCTACATTCTCCGCCTTCTCCCATCGGCATCCTACAAGTAAAGATTGGGAATTCATTTCAGCTAGACTTGAGAAATTTATCTTCATTGGCTACAAAGGTTATAGCGATTGTCAACTTTGACAACTTGAACGAATTTAGCAAAGAGAATCATGAACTGCTCAATCGTATAGTCGATCTACGCCCAAGTTCCACAAGTGGATCACAAGACGCCCCACTCGTATGGTCACGGTGCACTCTTGAAGTAGAAAATGGAGCATTACTAATCCGCGCGCGGCTTCTCTGGTCAGTAGAGCGCTCATCCTTGGATTTCAAACATGTTTCATACTACACCACTCTACTAGATGCATACATACCACAGGACAGGGGTGCAAGTACGACCTCATGGTCACCCCAGGATTTTTACGAGAATGTGCATGTGCCCTCTACAGACTTAGAAGTCTCTTCGCACGTTCAAAACAGCAGACTGGAAAGTGTCCTGTACCCTTTTCAGCAGCGTGCTGTTGACTGGCTTTTGAAACGAGAAGGGGCTGTATTCGACCAAAGTGGAGTAGTAACAACACCATCCATTCAACCCTTAGCTTTGGAATTACCTCCAACTTTTTATCGGATGCAGGATGCGCACGGAGAGGAATGTTTTATAAGTTATGCACGAGGCGTTATCGTCAAGAACCCCAGTGCTTTGCCTAATTATAATTCTGACCTGAGAGGTGGAATTCTTGCGGAAGAAATGGGGCTGGGTAAGACTGTGGAGATCATTGCGCTTATTGCGCTCCACAGACGATCGAAGAGTTCTCTGAACCCGAGTCAGGACGGATTGGCCATGTCTGATGCCACTTTGATCATTACACCAAATCATATTCTCGCACAATGGAAGAATGAAATAGAATCTCACGCACCGCATCTAAGCGTATTTCATTACCAGGGACTGTCTGCAAAGGAGACGAAGAAGACCAAAGGCACCAACACGGTGGAACATCTCCTGAAATACGACATTGTGCTAACAACGTATAATGTACTTGCAAAAGAAATACACTATGCACAAACTCCTTCGGATAGAAGTTTGCGCCGAACTCAGAACCGTCAGACAGAAGAACATGTACACCCCCGGTCTCCTCTCGTGCTTATCAATTGGTGGCGAGTCTGTCTTGATGAAGCACAGATGATAGAAAGCGGTGTTTCCCAGGCCGCCAAAGTTGCCCGTCTTATTCCACGCTTGAATGCATGGGCTGTTTCGGGGACACCCATAAGGAAAAATGTTGACGATCTTTTGGGACTACTCATTTTCTTGCAATACGAACCCTACTGCAGTTCAAAGAAGCTATGGAGCAGGGTGGGCAAACTCGCTTCCAGCCAGATATTTGGACAAATTGCGCTTCGCCATACAAAACATAAGGTTGCTCACGAATTACGGCTACCGCAACAGAAGAGAATGGTCATTACCATGCCTTTTACTGCTGTTGAGGAAGAGAACTATCACGACTTATTCAGCCAAATGTGCGAAGCAGTTGGTCTGAATCTGGATGGCGCGCCTCTTGCACAGGATTGGACTCCAAACTCAGCACACGTAATTGAGCAGATGCGCACGTGGCTTCGACGCTTACGCGAGACTTGCCTGCACCCCAATGTAGGTGCCAGAAATCGAAGAGCACTTGGTCGGAGGCAGAAGAAGGGGCCGCTTCGAACAGTGGGAGAAGTGCTGGAAGTAATGATTGAAGGCAACGAGACCGAACTCCGAGCGGAGGAGCGCAAATTGGTCTGGGCGAATATCAATCGTGCCCACATTATCGCAAACGATAAAAGTAATTTCGAGCGAAGTAAAGAAGCGCTTGTAATCTACCAAGTCGCTCTGGAGAAGGCGAAGACGTTTGTTGTGGATTGTAGGAGGGAACTTGCTGCCGAGAAGGCTCGAGCTGCAGTAGACGACCAGGAGCTTGGGACAGCATCACCTACAGAAGATAGTGCGGATGAAACGGACGCGCATGAGAAAGTAGAAGAGAAAGGTGGTCGTGTCGCGAGTTTGCAGAGACACCTCCGTTCAGCGTTGGAAGTACTACATGTTTGCAATTTCTTCGTTGGGACTTCGTACTTCCAGATCAAAGGGAACGAAGAGCTCACTATGAGAGACTCTCCAGAATCTCTCCTTCTCGAGGAGCTTGAAACAAAGCATTACGAGGAAGCTAAGCTTATACGCCAGGAAATGTTACAAGAGAGCCGCACGAAGGCTACTGCAGTCATGCGCACAATCTCCAGTAAACAAAATGCGAAAGGCAAAGGGTCAAAGAAAGGGTTCTCGAAGCTGCCATTTTCGCAGATGGCCGATGTACCTGTGTTGGACGATTTGGGCGGCATCGAAAATCGCAAATTACTGGACAGGTTGGATGAGGTATCGCGCCTCCTTGATACCCAAGCCGCGCAAGCCTGGGAGTGGCGAGCCAAGATCGTCGATTTCCTGCTGAAGCCCCTTGTCGATGAGGACCTCGATGGGCAAGAGAAGACTGGTGACGAGTACGAAGATTCAACCAAGCTGCAAGACGACCTTTTTGTTTACGTTTTAGCATTCCGAGCATCTGCCGCCGATCGGCATCGTTTGATCATGGGGCAAGAAAACCTCCTGATCGAAAATGAAGTAAAAGGTGCCCTTATTCAAGCGACCAAGGGCCTAGGAACTGGCCCGCCGGAAACAAGAAACTACGGCCACGCACCCGCGCTTATGAAAGAGGTACTTAATATTCGGAACAAGATAAAAACCAAGAAGGAGGTTACTTCACTACGGGGAGTCATATCTGAGCTCCGCTCCTTGCACGCCCAGTTGCAGTGGCAAGGAGATGGAGGCTCGTCTCGTGCCCAAATTGAGGTATCGATTGTAGAGCGACAGCTTCATGATACTCAAGCCATCATGCTCAACCAAACACAGATCCTTGAAACTCTCGAGAAGGAGCAAGAACTTTTCCGAAAAGCTATGAATGAGCGAGTAGAATACTATCGTCAACTTCAGGCTATTTCTGATCAGGTTGCTCCGTATAGGGAAGAGTTGAATGACGAACTCGATGCTGGCGCACTTGCTGATGCAACCAAGAGAGAAGATACCTACGCCAATAAATTAGCGACCTTGCGAACCAAGCGTAGATTTCTACTACATCTTCGCGCAGAGTCTACCAGCCAAACCCAGGGGCGTATTTGTGTCATCTGCACAGACGAATTCGAAAACGGCGTGCTTACCGTGTGTGGCCATCAATATTGCAAAGAATGCATTGGCGCATGGTGGAGGGCGCACCGCTCATGTCCTGAATGCCGCCGTCAACTCAGTCTCGTCGATTTTCACGATATTACATACAAGCCACAAAATATACGCGCGCAAGAAGAGTCTACTATGACGGGCTCTCCATCAAAGTCAGCTCAAAGTAGTGGTGTCGGCTCGCCCGGGTCATCCACGGCATCAATCTACTCGGATATCAGCTCCTCCACCATGGACGAAATCAAATGTATCGACCTTAATGGATCCAGTTACGGGACGAAAATTGACACAATAGCGCGACATTTGCTTTTTCTGAGAAAAAATGATCCTGGAGCCAAGTCCATCATATTCTCACAGTACTCTGATTATCTCATGGTTCTCAGCGACGCGTTGTGTCATTTCAAGATCGGACACGTTTCTATTCGTACTGCTGGTGGAATTGAGAAGTTCCGTGCGGATCCGGCTATGGAGTGCTTGCTGCTTGACGCGAAGAGCGATTCTTCGGGATTAAATCTGGTGAACGCCTCGCATATCTTCCTTTGCGAGCCTCTTTTAAACCCGTCCATCGAATTGCAAGCAATCGCCCGTGTCCATCGCATTGGTCAGTTCAGAGATACAATGGTGTACATGTATCTCATAGAAGACACAGTCGAAGAGGCCATTTACGACATTTCCGTCGCGAGACGACTTGCGCACTTATCAACCACATCTACTCTAGCCACTGCATCCGGACGTGCTACGCCAATGGTAGATAGTATTAAGGAAAGCGTCTTGGACCACGCCAACTCGCTGGAGCTGCAGCAGAAACCGGTGGGAACGTTGTTGGACAAGGGTAAGAGTGCTGGAGAGATTGTAGAGAGGGATGATCTGTGGAACTGTTTGTTCAGAAATGCGAGGAGGAGGAGGGGTAATGTCGCAGGGGAGGCGCTGAGCAGGGAGGTTGGCAGGCATCTGAGGGCGGAGGCTGCGGAGGAAAGGTTAATGACAGATGCAGAAGCGTAAGGTTTTGCTGATAACACCATTACAAAGATATCAATCGAAAACGTTTGGCATTCTTCAAACAGATTCTGGCATTTTCTCCTTCATACCAAGTGGAACCTGCATGTGTCCGGGATTGCTCAAGGCTTTATTCTATGTTTAGAACTATTAAAAGAAGACGTTTTACTTTCAGCTCCTAGCAAGAGCTTTGTCATGTAAATTATAAGAGTGCTAAGATATATTTGGCACTTATTCTACTTGACGGTCTTGCACAACCAATCTGGGTTCCCCACACTAAGAAGACAGTACGGGGCTGTACTTTTGCTTCGAACGGCGGGAGAAGTGTTGGAAGTGATGATTGAAGGCAACGAAACCGAACTACTAATATTACCATTGCGTCTCTGATTGGCTCTACCATCGTGTTTAGATGTTAGGTTCGTAGCCCGCGCCTTGTACAGGCTCAGAGTCCGACTTTGCGAGCCTATCTGGAGAGGTGAATAACCAGTAGTTGAGGGAAAGGACTGGAGAGGTGGATAACCAGTTCTGCAGAAGTTACTAACCAGTAGTTAAGGGAACGGACTGGAGAGGTGAATAACCAGTAGTTGAAGGAAAGGACTGGAGAAATTACTAACCAGTAGTTTACGTGAAAGTTGCTGTTTGAGGTTGTGAAATGCCAAGTTAACTAAATTTTTACGCGAGTTGGGGGGCCACGTGACTTTCCAAAGCATGTCTCAATTATGCCATTTAGGCTTTTTTTTCAGTATGAGCAGTCTAAAGTGGACTATACTGTGCGAGGAATCCTCAAACTCTACAGTGCTTTTCTTGAATTCTTTGCTATCCCGACAACATTCCTGTTTCTGGTACTTCAACTCCCTCATCTCTTTGACAGCCGACTACGCGTATCGTTGACATCCTATAATACAAGAATCTTTTTAGCTATTAAAACTGAGTTAATATACTAACGGCTTCTGGCTTTAAATAATGTATCTATTATAAGAGTGAGTAAGTAGACAGAATTGATTTAATTGTGTTGAAGCGATTTTAGGTACTCCATAATCCTAAACTCTCTATCTGTCTTTCGTAAAATTACGGTGTAAGTCCAATATAACTCACAGGTTTCGTGGAACAGTTTCTCGCGCACGCTGTTGCCATCAACTCAGGAATGATCTTCAGCTTACCACATCATTTCCTTCTTTGATAGAGCCTCACTCAATAAACGACCAGCATAGCAAGATCGGAAGACAAGAATAACCATTTCTTACAAGGCGAGTAATGGTGTGATATGGCACAGATACGAAAGCCGAAAGGGTCTGGGACCCTAGACAGGGATGTGCGTAGTGCTTAGTCCACCAAGGTTTCTTCTTGCATAACTTGGCTAAAGCTTGAAATCATAATTAAAGGAGGAATCGGCTGGTGACATCGTTTACTTTAGAAAGTTTGGGTAGCAGTTGCGCAATTTTGGGAACGTTTCTTACTATTGGGACGCTGGTATTGGTGGACATACTCAAATTGCGGAATCGACCGTGGTAGTGGGATTAATCTCGGAAGGATCATAGGTTGCTGAAGCGTGGTTGACATGCAACGGGTACAGCTGTACGGAAACAACGCTATGGTCGGATAAGGGTCAAACGTTCTCGTGTGGAGGCGAAAGTAACCGCTTTATCAGCCTATCCAACAGCAGCTGAATGACTTTACGGCGACACCCCCTCTATTTTCTTGTAACTGTATCTTTGCTCCTGCGATCTGATCTCTCCTTTTCTGAATAGCATCGTCACCGCGCCTGCATTCTGATTAAATACATTACTACGCTGCTTCTTTCCGATCGCGTTGAATCCGTTGTTGTCCTTCTACTACCTTGCTCTACACGAGTGTCACTCCGCACTCTTGTTCTGTTCATTGATCACTTGGCAGACCTGTTGGCAGACCTGTTGGCAGATCTGCCAAGGTGCTCTAACTTGGGTTGCTTCTATTATCTGGTTCCCCACGAAGTACAAAGTACGTCAGTCATCACCACATTTCTTAAGCTTCAAACCCTCAATCATTTTATTCTTGTGCTACTCCACGATTTCGAGTGACGGCACGATGGCGAATCATTGGCCTGGACGCCGTCGAGAATTCGATGGTTGCGATTCCATAGAGCCGTCGGAGTCGTGCATTGCACAGCCCACTCCACCCCTCCTGAAACTCGGCCAACGTCAAATCAGCAGAACATTGTCGCAGAAGAGGAGAAAATACTATGACAATTCTCGACCAAATCATACATACACATCATCTAACATTCTTTCCGATAACAGTCCTTGTGCCGTCCGTCACCCTCTTAGCGCATCCAATTCCTTGTCAACTCAATATATACACCCCTGGGCATTCCGAATATATCCATCCTGCCCTGCGCTTACGACTTCCCGCCACTGCACATGCGAATTGCACACGAGACCAGAACATTCTCCTACACTTGTATACATTCCTTGGCTGTGTGTGATTGCAAAGTACCCAATTGTCTAGGCGATTCAAGTCCGAGGTCACTTCCTCCGTTGGTCTCGTTACTCGAGCTTCGCGAATACACGAGCTTCGTTTGTAGCGGGTAGCCGCGTCATGCAACCAAGCTGAACGCCGACGATGCCTGCGCGTTCGGCTGGCAGGTCGCCCTCGCCCGCGGCGAAGAAATCACTCTTCTCACGCATAAAAGCGCCCTTTGGACCGAAGGCTCGCCATATATCCGATTTCTACGTTCAACCGGACGATCCGCACAGGCAGTATGGGCCCGGAGATGTCATCACTGGAAGCGTGGTGCTGAAGGTGGTGAAGCCGTTCAGCGTCACGCATATTGTTGTGTGTTTGCATGGATATGCGCAAGTGTACAAGACACCGAATAGTCCTGGGGAGGGTTATCGCATGTATAATGCCACTCTTGCGGCAGGAAAAACAAAGAAGTCCGGAGGATATTATGGTAATGGGTTTGTGTCGTTGTTTGAGGATGAGATTGTGCTTTGTGGAGAGGGGAGGTTGGGTGAAGGGACCTACCAGTTTAACTACGAGCTGGGTTTCCCCAAGGATCACATGCCCAGCAGTATTGACGTGAGTCGTGAATGGACCACTTCGAGAAGCAAAGCTGATATTGATATCATCTAGTTTGAACGAGGTACAGTAACCTACATGATCACCTCTACAATGACGCGTCCAACCACAATATCACCTACCACGACTTGCGACAGGAAAATAAATTTCGTTGAAGACATAGATATCGCGCCTCTTACAGTCCCAAAACCACGCATCATATCCTTAGAACCCATTCCACGCCGAGCAAGAACGAAAAGAGCGAAGAAATCAACAGATAAACAACCCACAACAACAGATGAAGGCCAGTCAGTCGATTCCAGCGGCGTTCCAAGTCGCGTACTGGAGATAAACGGCAGTCAGGCTGACAGCGAACCGCCTCAAAGCCCGGTACCGAGCGATGTCAGCTTTGACAGTTGTCTCAGCAGTGGTGGTACCGGATCCGCAAACGATTCCGCTGCACCGTCCGCCCGGACAGGCGAAAGCAGACATACGAGCGCGACACGTACACACACCCATCGTTCGCGACGGCCGATAACAGCATCGGTTGAGATACAAAAAGCTGGATTTCTGAGAGGCGATACCATACCAATCAAAATTGGTGTCACTCATACCAAACAAATCAAGAGTCTCCAAGGGGTGATTGTGACGTTCTACCGACAGGCGCGCGTGGATATGCATCCAGCGTTGCCACTTGTAAAAGGTGGAGATGACGACGTGTATCCGAAATCGCGGACTGGGTTGAGCGGGCTGTCTCTTTCATCGGCTGGGTCAACGCATTTGTTCCGCAAGGATCTGAGCCAGTCTTTTGCAAGTTTGATTATTAACCCCGAGACTCTTACTGCAGAGATTAAAGCAACGGTGAGAGTACCGGAAGAAGCCTTTCCGAGTATCGCATCCGTTCCTGGTGCTATGATTAGTTTTAAGTATTATGTTGAAGTCGTGTTGGATTTGCAGGGCAAGCTTTCTGGGTTGGACAGATTTTTGCCGAACTCGGGAGTTTCTGCCATGTCGGCCGCGAGTGCTATTGCGCCTGGAAGACCTCCAGATGCCAATGGAACCATATTTGCAGCTTGGGGCGGCCATTTCATCAACACGGAGGAGATACGGCGGGATAAAAGTGTCGTTTCCTGTTTATTCGAAGTGGTTGTAGGGACAAGAGATAGTGAAAGGAAAAGCGTGTGGAAACAATGGCCTCTTACACCCGAGTACGACGTCAACGATTTTGCCAGCCAGCGCGATCAAGGTCACAGCGGCGGTATTGCGAATAACGAATCGCAGTACTACGGATCGCACGCTGGAGGACATTATCATGATTATGGACATGAAGTCATGTCTAATGACATGCAACATCCAGAATATCACAATGTGCCATATTACCAGCAACCACCGGAAGAGCAACCTCCGCTGATTGCACGATTCGCATTACCTGATTTTGAAGAGGAGGAGCAGCAGTTACCGGAGAAGGAAAGGTTACGGAGGGCTGAAGCGAGGTTGTTACCATCTCAACCACCGGAGAATGGAGTGGAATCTTCTGCTTCGGCAGGTGCGCACGCCCCGTCAGCGCCTGTACTACCAGATCCCAGACTGCATGAACCATCAGCACTGTCCGAAGGCGATGTACTTCCAGTGGGACCCTCCGCACCTCCATTGTCAGCATTCCCCTCAGGTCCACCAGAGGAAATTGACGGACCCAGCGCTCCAGCTTATCATCACCACGCACCACCCCCAACAGCTCCACCGATCACAGATGATAAGCAAGAAATGCAAAGGAGACGGCTGGAAAACGAACGATCAGCGCCGGGAGATATACCAGAGAATGAAGACGGGCCTTCTGCGCCTCCCGCGGTCCTTGCCCCATCTGCACCAGTACTTAATGAGGAGGATGAATTTGGATTCAATTTTGCAGCGTCGACGCAGGGACCTTTGCCCAAGTATGAGCGATAACGACGGTTGGGGCTTTTTGAAGGTGTTTTGGAGTATGCCATTGTCGGCTCCCCGAGGGCGATCAATTTGGAGTATGTGTCTGGAGTTTAATCTGCTGGAGATATTTATGATACCTATGATCGCGGGATGATTTTTTGGGTATTTGCGTATGCACCGCTGCAGTGTGGTCCCTTTTGTTCTCCTCCGCGATATTTTTGGATATACACCTTGGAGGCATTTGAATTGTATGTTGGAGAAGATAAAGACACCTAGGTTTGTGGCGGTACGAGTTGGCGCCGACTGTGCTGGCAGCCTCGCAGGAGGAATACAGGATAGGACTAATTGAAGATGTACCGTGCAACACTTTTGTCGCTCCTCTGTTCTTTGTCTTTTATGTACTCCCTCTTGCCAATTGAAACTCGGATGTAGCTGGGATCTTTGAGGTCTAGAAACTACTTTAAGAGCCTCAAAAAAAGCTTTGTTGTATAATCAGCTCCTAGATATAAAGTAAAAGCTTAGTTCTGGATACCACAGCTATGCTAAAGAGCTCACAGATATAGTTTCTCCAGCGTTGAACCCATAGAGCCTGTCTGAGTTTCAATTGGCACGAGGAGTAAATGGCTGCCACTTACGCCTCTGAAGAATCACAACCACCAACCAGGAGTGGCCTACCATGACGCAGTCTGACGAGGCCGGTACTCTCTGACACTCTCTGAAAACTGGCCACAATCTAGGAATTGGAAGTGTCTTACGAAAATCATACATCTCTGAGACTGATTGAATAAATATACCTGCTCTGGGAGAGATCGAGTACGGTAATACCACGAGCCGCGTGCATGCTTGAATGTAAATACGTGTGTAAGTCGAACTTCAATCGGGAGTCTACCGATTTTGAGCATGTCTACGAGAGACACACAATCGGAAATATTGCATCAGCTTATATTGTCCACAAAGATTTTTTATTTCGTAAAATCATATCCGCCGAAAGAAGACCTAGCCCTTATCCTCATTCCACAAACTACAATAGCAAACAGTACGCAACAGGCTAGGAAAGGAACAGTCAGTACGCCCGTCCAATTGGAGGAATGCTACTATCACTTCAGTCTCATTTCTCCTTCTTCAGTCTTCACTGATGGAAAATATCACCCTCATCTCTGTTGCCGTCGCCTTCGTAAGCTTTTCCACCTTGATTGGTCAAGACATCGTGTTCGAATGTGGCAAGTTGCTCTTGATAAGTACCAGCGCCGACAAGGTAATTTGAGGGCATGCCAAATCCATAATTGGTAAAACCAGCATTTGCGTTCAGCCCGTCGTAACGGGTTTGGTTGGTGTTAGAGTTCGAATTCATGATACCGTTGTCTATGTAGGTAGTGGAAGGACTGAAGTTGCTGGCTCCGGCAAGGGGACCTGTAGTGGACTGAGCGTAACCTTGAGCATTGTTTGCGTTGTAGGATATGTTGTGGTTGCCAGTGAGGTTTGGGAAACTAGTAGATGTGTTTGTATAGCCATTTCCAGTGGCGTATGATATGTCATGGCCGTCAGTAGGTCCTTGTGCATGTGCAGATGTGCTTGCGTAGATGTATCCGTTCAACCCATTGGTTTGAGCGAACGCGTCCATGGCTGGTGGATTTCCGTAATTGGTGTAGTCCATGGCACGGCTGTATGCAGTGTCTGCAACATCGCCATTGTAGCGGAGATGGTGTTCAAATCCGTGTGAGCTTGTAGAATTGGCACCCAGATCAAAGTGACTTCCATCGAATAGAACCGTCAATGGAGAACTGTCCATATAACCGTCATTGGGTGCAACAACAACGCCAGGGACATCGAGCTCATTTCGAGCATATGCATCTTGAACCTCAAAAGCTGGCAACAGCGCAGTGAGGCTCGAAATATTGGCATCGTGTGCAGCCAAATCGCCATCGTAGTCCTTGTGAACTTTACGAACATGCTCCCCTCGCTTATCTTTACGAGTGAATGCTTTCCCTAGCAGATGTTCCGTACCACCAAGGCTGCGTTTACACCCATCAACAGGGCACCAAAATTCCTTCAGTCCAAGATGGACGGATTCAATATGGCGCTGCAGATCCGAAAAGCGTTTGCATATAACGGTGCAATTTGATTGGGGACACAGATGAAGCCGATCCAATTGAATGTCATCTAATTTCTTTTCAACTAACTCCCTTGCAATAGAGTTAGCTTCAAAAAAAAAAAAACCTACCCAGCAGAGCCGAGTTTGCCTTGATGCAAAGCAGTTGGCTCTGTGAGAAGTGATTGGCCTTCGCCAATGCTAGTGTCCAGATGCTGCATGGTGGCTGCAGAAGAGGGCGAGGAGTGCGACATGGTCGCGACGAGGCTGAGTGAAAAGAGGGCGAGGAGCGGTGTATTGTGAACGAATCAACGACGAGATGAGGGATTGAAAGTGGAAAAAGAGTGTAGGAAAAGAGTCTGGGAGAGGAGGGGACTATATGCTTGTAATGAATGCGGGTTCAAAGGAATCGCCCTTTCCAATCTGGTATGTAGGGCTGGTGCCATGAGGCTGATGTTTAATTTCTCAAAATAATTCTATTTGTACTCCTCCTGCTAATTGAAACTCGGACAAGCTCTAAAGGGCTCTAAACTAGAGAACCTATATTTGTTAAGCCTTTTAGCATATTCAGAGCTGCTAGTATCGAGCTTTTAGCTAATATCTAGAAGTCAATAAGATAATAAAGCTTTTCTAAGGCACCTAAGTTACTTTATAGACCTCAAGGATTCCAGCTATATCCGAGTTTCAATTGGGAAGAGGGAGTATTCCTGAAGGATAATGGTTGATATCCAGCACTTGGATTATCCTACCAACGCAGTTCTATTATTGCTCATTGCATCTTTCTCGCCATGATTGAGCTCATTCGCTTCCCAGTCGGTCGGTGTTGTAGCTACCCAAGCTAAATGGCCGTCTCTGAAGACGCGAGCCTGCTCAAACTTAGACCGGGATTGGAGCTCTATGCTGATTTCTTCAGCATATGGTGATTGTGATGTCGTGAATGATCTCGCTCCTATAATTACTCTTATCACCTCCTCGCGGCCCCAAAATCCAATTTCTTCGCCACTTTACCACCCCTTCCTTCACCCAACAATGTAGCCTTCCTCTTCAAATCCTCCGCAGCTTGTTTCTCCCCACCGCCCTTCTTCGGCAGATCAGCCGCTTTCGTAGGCCTCGGCGCAATCTTGAAGAACTCATGCTCCAACACTTGCTTAGAAGTCAAGCGTTTTCTTGGGTCCAACGCCAACATAGCCATAAGTAGATCCACCCCTACAGGCCCCAATGTCCCAAACAAATTCATCATTTCAGCCTTTGAAGTCAAAGGCCTGGTCGGAGGTTTCATCATAACGTAATTCTCCAACTTTGACACCCCCGGCCAGTTTTCTTCGGTAGGTTGACCTAGAGCTTGCACAATAGCGTCGAGGACTTGCATATCTGTCTCACCGTGTATATATGCCGACCTCAACACCAACTGCGCAAGAACACAGCCACAACTCCACACATCTACAACACCAGAGTAATACTTGGCCTTGTAAAACAACTCTGGCGGCCTATACCAATTCGTAATAACCAAATGCGTCATTGGCTGATACGGATCAGCAAACGACCTAGCAAGACCGAAATCCGAAAGTTTAAGTTGCCCATCCGCTGCAATAAGCACATTCGACGGTTTGATATCCCGATGCAACACGAAATTCTCATGACAAAACCACGTCGCCCTCCCCAGCATCCCCATCCAAGCCTTAACATCCGCCAACCCATACGCAACATGATCATGATCCTTAATCACCATCTCCAAATCCCCATGCGGCATAAACTCAATGACAAGATTGATATTTTGATCCTTACTCGAAAATACAGAATGCAAAGCTATAATGTTTGGATGGGATAATTCCTGCAGGAATTTGATTTCGCGGATGGAATCCATGGAGAGGCCTTCTTTGTAGTCTGTTTGGACTTTCATTTTTTTGATGGCGACGAGACTGGAAGGGTCGGCGCGGAGGTGGCCTTTGTAGACGTTGGCGTAGGTTCCGGAGCCGATTTGCTTGAGGCGGATGTATTTGTGCTTTTCTTGCTCGTTGAGGGCGGCGGCGAGGTCGGCGGGGGGGGCGTAGTCGTTTGAGGTGTCTGAGAAGGGGGAGTTGGCGGTGGAGATGGTACTTTTGTTGTTTGAGAGGAGGGTGAGCGTCTTTTCTTGTAGTTTTGCCATCTTTCAGGGAGTTGATGGTGGTTGTCGAGTAGGTGTATTTGAAGATGTGGAGGCACGAGGGATTTTTGGAGGTTTGTAAGGTAGAAAATCACCAGGCCGCTGAAGACCACATGACTGTATGACTCGAATGCCTTGGTCACCTCGATATATTTTGGATCATGGCGTTGATGTTATTTGAAGCTTGGAAGGGCTAAGACGGTGGTGTTGCGGAGACGAAATGCGGCTCCGCAAAAAGGTTACGACAAGGGGATTCCAAGACATCACCACAACACAAACCATCTCAACACCACTCCTCATCACCGGACTATATACTCTTCAAGTATGACATTGCAGATCTCACTGTCTTCATAACGTAAAACCTAATAAAAAACCCAATAGTCTACACACCGAAAATGATACTCCGACGTCCAATCCTCTCCCTAAAACCCACCACATCATCATCAACGCAATGCCGACGCCTCCTCCACAACCGTCTATCAACGCGCCCAATACCGCCACCCACACCATTCGTCCCAGACGTAGAAACCTTCCTTAAACTAATAGGGCGCCAACTCTCCTCGCACAAAGCTAAAATCCCCTCCTGGTCCGCTCTCTTCACTCTCTCATCTGTCGAACTGCGAAATCTCGGAATTGAACCCGCGCGTTCAAGAAAGTATTTATTACGATGGCGTGAACGTTTCCGGCAGGGCAAATTTGGCATTGGGGGTGATATGACAGAAGTTACCGATGGGATTGCAGAAATGAAAATGTACGAAGTGCCTGTGCCAGAGGAGTGGTTAAAATCGAATCCCTCGTTAGCGGAAGGTACGGCGACACGATCGCCCGGTATGAGACGCGTAGCTATCAATGTACCACTTGGACTTGATGAACCCATCGGACCACTCGACGAGGCGAAACCGGTGGAGGGTGTGAAAGTCAAGGATTCAAAAACGATTGTTGGGCCGCACGTATTTATGGTGAAGGGGACTGGTGGGTTGAAGGCGCGGATTGCAGTCAAGGAGGGGTTATGGGAAGATAGGAGGGGTCATAAGGTTGATGGTGGTGAGAGGAGGAAGGCGGAGGTTAGGAGTAAGAAGAGGGCGGAGGAGAGGAAAAAAGCTAGATCTTAGTGGGACAGTTTGGTTTAGCATAAGGTAGTTGAGATGTGTATTATAAGAGTAGAGACCGTGTAGCATTCAAGGCATGTACAAACATTTTCTAATTACTGGATTCGAAACCCCCCTCCAACCACCTCATCCCCTTCTAACCGCCAAACACCATTCCTACCCGCTACTAACCACTCCTCACCGCCCATTCCCATCCAGCCCCCCTGCTCTATAATTTGAACCCCCGAGAAATATGTCCCTAACGGGAACCAAGTGGCGTAGTGTTGTAAGTCAAGAGTCGTTACGAACAAAAAATAAAACTACCACAGGCGCTAACCAATGCGTCAAAAATAAGTGGTCCTCACTACGTTCCAGGCGGGAAACGTAAAAAATCCCATCCTTCGCTATATGGGTCGGTGGGGTTTCCTGGACTGATGGAGTCGCTTTCTCAGAAGAACATGTCTAAGACGTTTCGGAGAGATTGCGAGTCCCCTAGGTTTTTGTATTTTTGGGAGGCCAAGTCCTTTCTTTGTGTTTTTGCTGAATGAGGGAAGAGATGGGTAGGTATGTTTTGGGGTTTGGTGTTTTGGGGTTTGGTGTTTTGGCATTTGGGGGAAGATGAAATGGGAAGAGGGGATGGCGGCTTGAGGAGGGAGGATGGATGGGTTCGATTCTGTGAGGTACCTCAATTGTTGCCTATTCTTTAAGCCCCCTTCTCTGATCGATTTCTCTCTACAACATTGTCTTCTGATGATGGTGTAAGTATCATTTCTACGTGACGTCTCGCTTTGAAGCTCAACCGACACTAGAGTGCGCAGCTCATACCCGACGCAGGTCTCAAGCAGGAACGTTGAAGTCAACGACATCTTCCTGCCTCATCTACCTTTCTCTTATCACGCTGAGCATTCTATCCCACTGCTACTGTAAAATAGGCAGGCACCGCTATTCGGTACAGCAATTAACAATCACTAGGCCTCAAAAGCAGACACGCCCAAATGATTGCCCTCGGCGGGACGATAGGAACAGGATTATTCGTATCCTCAGGACAAACGCTCGCCCGTGGCGGCCCCGCCTTCATCCTGGGATCCTACCTCATATTATTTTTCTTCGTCTTCTGCGTCGTGACCGCAATTGTCGAAGTAGGAGTACCTACCCACACCAGGTAGTTTCATGAATCCCTTCAGCTTCCGCTATGTTTCTCATACTATGGAATTCAGTCTGGGATGGCGTTGGTTTTACTCGCTAGGGATTTTGGTACCGTATGAGATTTCTGCTGCGGGACTTGTTATTGATTATTGGCATGCGGATGTGAATATTGCTGTTTGGGTTAGTATTATGATTGTTGTAATTGTGGGCTTGAATTGGTTGCCTGTGCAGTTTGATGGGGAGACTGAGCTTTGGTATGTCTAGTAGGGATGAATGAAGGCAGTGAAGCTAATGGTTTCCAGGTTTGCGAGTACGAAAGTGGTATTGATGCTGGGTCTACTCATCCTCTCCGCTTGTGCTGTGCTGGCGAGGAGGGCCAAACCACGATCGCTTGGGGTTCAGGTAGTACGTGATTCCCATTTGTCACCTATCAGAGTGAGCACTACTGACCAGCACATGCAGTTGGAAACACCCCGGAGCAGCGAATACGTACCTAGCAGAGGGTAACACCGGTCGATTCCTAGCCCTGCTCCTCACCCTCGTCCTACCAGCCTTCCCCTTCACCTTCGCACCAGAATTTATGATAGCCACCGCCGGCGAAATGCGAAGCCCAAGACGCAATCTCCCCATCGCAGCTAGACGTTACATCTACCGTCTCTTCTTCTTCTACCTTAGATCCGTCTTCGCAATAGGTGTCACATGCCCGTCCAACGACCCTGCCATAACATCTGGAGGGTCCGGTGCTGGCGCTTCCGCATTCGTGGTAGCAATCAAAAACGCTGGTATACCTATCTTGGATAGTGTCATCAACGCTGGAATTATAATCTCAGCCTGGTCATCCGGAAATTTATTCTTATACCTTTCTAGCCGCAGTTGGTATTCACTAGCTTTATCCGGAAATGCCCCATCTTTCTTCAAAGCCTGTACGAAGGAAGGTGTACCACTCCGCGCCGTCGCGTGTAGTTTCCTCTTCTGCACGTTAGGCCACCTCAATTGTGCAAATTCGGGTGCTGTGGTGTTCAATTGATTTGTAAACCTAACTGATACGTCTGGCTTCATATCCTGGGTATGCTGCTACATAATCTACATCCGTTTTGATAAAGCGGTAAAAGTGCAAGGCATCACCGATTTACCATATCATTCCTTCCCACAACTATGGGGCACTTGGGCGGCTATGGTCTTCTTCACATTTCTCACGTTGATTAAATGGCTTCAGTGTTTTCTGGCCGCAGAATTGGTCTGCTTCTTCATTCTTAACTGCTTACATCGGTAAATCCTATCTTTATGGGTATCTCGGCCATCGTATTTGTGCTAGGGAGGACCCCTGGGCGCACCCGTCGCAACTTGTGGATTTGAGTACGGGAATGGATAGGGTTCTTGTGGAGGAGAAACCAGCGAAGACGAGGAAAATGAACTGGTGGTTGTATCCCACGAAGATTTGGAGTTAGACTCGAATTGAAATGAGAGAGGACTTGAATAGGGTAGAGTTTATTTCGCCCAAATAGGAAAGTCAAGAGTGAATACATCGTTCGACGAGTGGCCAATCGACGCGCTTAAGGCATGCGTTGAGGAGGTGATAGCACAGATGCATTGTCCTACTTGTGCAATTTTTTTCGCTCACGCGTCCATTTGTGATCACTACCGCTCTCAGCCATGCGACAATAGAGTTGAACGACTTCAAACCGGTCAACCAGCCGGACCACAGGGATCGAGTACCAAAACTTGTCAAGAACAGAGTCAGAGAATAGATCACACCGTCGCTATCGTATTTACAGTCGTTAGAGAATGATGGGAACTTTCATTCCTGTTGCCCGCGTCTCCTACTTTGGTCGGGCAATTTTGAAAAGAAAATGGATCTCCGGTGAGCAAAGTAGAAATGCGCCAGGTACATCATGATAGTCGCGTTCGATATTTTCTATGTCCGGTGTTTCTTGGTATACAAAACATGTGACCACACATGGCTTTTCCATGAACCGGTCGATGTCATTCCTGCAGGCAAGGCTCGCTTTATACCTAGCAGACGGGACCACGTACTGAGCAGCGAAATTTCCCGGGCTCTTTTCCTAAAATGGCGACGTCATATCTAAGATTTGCATTGTGTATCTATAAAGACTTTAACTCTCCACTGCAAAATCTAATATGGAGTAGTGGTATCGCAAATGCGGTGGTCGGCTAACGCTCGTTCATGGGCGGACCAGACCGGAACATATTGGAGGAATATGTAGGAGTGTGGTGAGAGGAGATGGAGCGGATCTGAGGGGGCCCCAAGAGTTAACTAGAAGGTGACCGGTCCTCCTGCATACAAGCCGAATGCACGAAGATGACCTTTGACAGAACCGGTCATGAATTAAAAACAGCAAAATAGTGCGAGGATAGCAGTACTATATGGCCGGTCAATCTCTCGTTCGATTGTCGCGCAGATTTCTGGTAATTCGAAAAGTGTACAAAATATAGCAAGGCTTGACGTGATAGAGAAGAGGCGTGGCTATGCTGCTTTTGTAGAGTCTCTGGAGATGGCGGTGTGAGAGCAGAGCAGAGCAGGCAATCCATCAACAGGGTGCTGTTATTGCCCTGCTGCCAAAAATTGCCATCACGGAAGTACGAATGTCCCTCTCAAGAGGTGATCTGCTTCTGTTTTCATCCCCTTGACGATGTATGTCATTGTTGAATACGAGATACTCGTGTACAAGTGAGCATGAAGCTGGCCGCCGGTAATTTTCTGTGCCAAGATCTCCCCCACCTTCAGGGAAACGAACTTTGACCGCAGATTCTTTCAGATTTCCTTGTCGAATAAACAGTGCTGCGCCTCGATAGAATTGATGCTACTGGCCTTTGTATGTACGTCTCTAAGTCTAAAATGGTTGAGTGCAGGTATTGTGCAATTAAGCTGCATAGTCTGGCTGCACATCTGCAGTCCAATCGCCGTGCAATGTCCGATCCAAGCTGACCGGTCAAGCTGATGGGAACGCTTCGAGGAAACCCCGCTGCGTTTGCCAGCTCATCCCACCTTGAGGCTCTGTTTTGATTGCTCTTTATGATCTCTTTCGAGGGCTGAGGCAATGATCTTATTAACAGCTGCTGCTAATTACGTTTTTCGCCCTTCTTTCCAAAGTCTGCCTGGTTCTCATACACCGCAAGTCCCTTTCAAAGATCAGCCGCAGGTAGAGCTGCCGCAGGAATCACCATTGAGGCTGAGGCCACTCAACCTCTGAGGTCGTTCAAATCGAGGAATTATTCTTACATCTCTAATATTTATACCATCTTTGTTCAGACTTTCGTTGTTGAGATTTTCGCTGCCGGCCGGACATGGCAGAGGTGTTTGATTCAGCGCAAGCCAATTTTCTAGACCAGAGTGGGCAATCCCGGTCGAGCTGCCCGAGTGCATTTGGTTATTTTGGCAGAAATGGAGACCGGTCAAGGAATCCAACAAGCTCATTTGTCACTTCTATGGACTTGTCGCCCGGCGCTGCTCCTATGGAGTTCGCCTTCAGCGACTCCTCTTTCTCTGAACCAGATATGGAGTGGATGAACCTCTTCGTTGATGGAGACACCACCTCTCCACTTTCAAATTCAATGTCTAACCAAGATTATACCCCGTGGGGAAACAATAATAACACTCAAACGACACAAGGCTACAGCAATCCTGCGGTGCAGAGAGTGGATTATACCTTCACTCAGTATCCGCAGACCTCACGAACTTCTAATCAGTGTAAGGCATTACTATTCTCATAAAACAAAATTCGCGTGTATTTACTTTGGTCCAGCAATACCTGCACAATATGCATCTGGAAACTTTGGACACTCGGACTGGGATTTCCAGGAACATCAGAACCCCCCAGAGATATCGTTCAACACTGTTCGTGACGAGGATCCACCTTCTGCCTCCTCTGTATTGACACATGCATCCATGGAACCTTGGTCGCCTATGGCTGGACAACGATTTGCTGGACTTCCTGGCGTGACCCATGATATAGCTATTGGTCCTGCCGTTGATGAATCCTATATGAATTCTTATCCTGCATCGATATCCATGTCACTAGAATCCTCTTCCCCTCAGCCTCAAGGTCCAAATACCCCAAGCTCAACTCGAAGTCCATCTTTCGCAACAATGAATCTCCATTCCACTTCGCCGCACACGAACTTAGGAGCCCTGAGTTCATCTCGATTCAATACAGACCACGACCAGACACCAAGGGCACCGCAAAATGTATTTTTGCGAGCAACTCACCAAACGGCAAGGCCTGTCGCGATGAAGGCACCCCAGCCAGTTCCCAAGAGGAAACGCAACGAGCAGGCTCGACGCGAGCCAACACATTCGCCCTTTTCATCAGGATCCGAATATGTTATCGTGGAGGCTAGTCCCAAGACGGCGGCAAATGCTAAGCGCATGAATACTAAATTATCCAAAGACCAGCAGCCAGCAGTCTTCTTTCACGAGAGCCATCCTCCAGCAGAGGAGAAACGATCGAGAAGGACGGCCGATTATGCCATACGGAAGACGAGCAACGGCCGAAAGTCCGGAGGAAGGCCTCTTGGGTCGCATCTTCCATCTGACAAGGCAAACAAGGCCAAGGATTTGAGAATCGACGGCGCATGCTGGATCTGTTGCTTACAGCGTGACTCGGTAAGTTGTAACCAGTGGAGTCTCGTGCAAGTGCACACTGATAGAGGCGATCAGTGTACCGCAGGTGTCGTCTGCGACCGTTGCGTCAAGCGCACTCAGCGCGCTCAGATGGAGCACGGCCTCGGCTGTGACCGAACCAAGCTAACTGAGTTGAAATCAATCTTCATTCCTGGTAAGAGGCTCGAAAGTCTTTGGGTTCATGCCATCGCTAACCAGCCCAGATATCTTAAACAAATTACATGAACCACAAACACTCAAGGCGTTTGTTGGGGAGCATATCAGCCGCTGGTCAGGATCAGCTATCAAGCTGAAGTTCACCTGCATCTTCAAACTCCCGCCCATTGAATGCGAGGTGTACGAATTTGAGCCGAGGACCTCAGAGCTCTTGAGCAAGATTGAATACTTTCCCAGTACCACGAACGGACCTCGAAAGTTTGTCGAAACCCATAGCCCACCTCTTGGCATGGTGCAACTCGAGAACGTCGATCGTTCGAGGTACGACAAGTACATTAGCATGATTGTCGACAAGCACCTCGACAAATTTGCTGACCGCGTATTCAAATTTGAAAAGGATGACTTCCAAGGGCGCATGTTCAGGCTCATGGTGAGCTTACAGCCTGATAAAAGAGATGAGGTAAGTCTAAGGGTGTATGTTGCGATCAAGCGAGCTGTGTGCTGATATCTCGACCACCATAGATTGCACTTCTTCGCGACATCTATCGCCTTCAAGTGGTTACGTACATGATGGGGCGTGCGCCAGCCATCCCAAGATCACAACACAAAGCCCTGTATAACCTTCACTACGCAAACCTCCACCGCGATATAGTATATTCTGCGAATTGCTCATCCAAGATGGTAAACCGGCAATTGAAGTTCCTCTTCAGTGCGCTCTTTAACCAGATCATGGAGAGTGTCCTCAAGCGACTCCAGCAGATATTGCGATCTTCCAGCGGTGGCGCAAAATGGACTTCAGCATTCTGCGCAATTCTTGGTCTAGCCATGTGCTTTGAAACCATCCAAAAGACAGTGCATGGAAACCAGGATATCCAAGCCAAGAAGGGCCTCATGACGGAGTGGGAAGCTGCACAGCGCGCAGAGGAGAGTTGCCGTATGATTGACCAAAAATTTGGCTTCATCACCAACTTGTTTAGGTGGAAATACCACCGAGGCTTTAATCCTCTACGGGACTGGGAGGATGGAAAGGTGCAGAGCACACTAGGCGATTCTGGGACTGATTTCGTCCGCGCGGTTGCTGGGCTTGTTAACGAGAAGTGTAAGTGGTTACGAGTCGTAAAATGTGCGATTTGCCCTAAGAACTATCCTGCTAACAATTTGTAGATGATTTCCTTTACGAGAAGCAGCACATTGCCATTTTGAAAGACAACCAGGACAACTACACATCGCGACTGGTAGCGCGTTTCCTTCTTTCCTTTTGGGGTCCGACGACGTCGTGAGAAGCATCACAATACGTCAGCGACGGTTCTTGGCCGAGGTCAAGATCCCATGACATTATATACGTCCGGTTCGCGAAACGCGTTGTTCGTGGTAATGTCCCTTAAGAGTCTGTTGCTGGCTCCATCTACGATTGAGATGGTGTACCGCTCTAGATCCCGGGTGTGGATAATGACTGATGACCTGCTTTTAAAAAGGCATTGCTCCGCTTCGTACAATTGTACAAGTTATGAGTGTGTATTGAAATAACGACGACTGTGTTTGTAATGATTCGTCCCTAGCATAGAACCAAATAAAGCCATATCTTTTGATCCCTTTCACTCTCTTTCAGCGGTAGTGATTTTCTCGCGATCAGATTGCATGTCGAAAATCTTACGTATCTTCCCCGTCACTCTGCTCTTCAGACACATCAAATGCTACTCGGAGCCATAAGCTACAGCCACAGCATCCCACAACTACCTCCCTGCCATTCTTTCTCTCCTCCCCTTCCAGCTGTGCTTCTGTGACTGTATACCCTTTTGACTCGCCGCAACGACAGGCACGAAACCACGATCCAGACGTGTCGTCATATGCCATATCGTCCAGATCGATAAGCTCTTCTCCAGTTCGGAAGCCATGACGTGTATCCGTCGAGATGTGCTTCGTGTTTTCAGTACCTTCAGATATACGCTCTAAAAGTAATTCTCTATCGTATTCCTCCCGCAGTTCTGGATCCGAAAGAATTTTGTATGCAGTTTTTATAGCATCTACCGATGGCTTGCCTTTATTGGTAATGTTTGACACAGGACTCGCTTTTGTTTTGTCTGGATGGTGCATGAGTAGAGCTGCTCGGTATGCTTGCTTCACCTCCTCCGGACTGCTACTTTTAGTTCGAATTCCATGCTGGTGGCGCGCAAAGGGTACTGGCAGATTCAATATGGTGTAGTGGTCCATAGAGAGTTCATGAAGGCATTTAAATACTGCCCAAGTCTTCATGTAGCATCTAAAAGTGGGCAATGTGAGGAGTTTCATCCGCCTATGTGTGCCTGAGCATGTTGCAGCCTCAGGCGCGCGCAAGCTAGGTAGGCAACAAGAGGAAGGTTTCCTTGTACAAATTGAACCTTAAAACCAACATAGAGAGAAATGGACCTAGGATCTCATTGAAAGCAAAATATCTGCCCCGCACTGAACATTACACGCATCAAGATCGCTGTAGAGCTTCGGTGGTAGGAATCAACTCCTTCACTACAGTCATTCAGCGTCGCCATACTCTACAAGAAGGACAACATTCCCCCAATCAATCAGCGATGGGAGGACCGCACCTACTGGACCTTCCGAACGAAATTCTGGACCACGTCTTCTCATATTTAGACCCTATCGATAACAGAGGTACTCTTATTAAGGCTTGCTTGGTTTCCCAAAGATTCTGTGCAGCAGCTCAGCCTTTACTCTTCAGTCATTTCAAATTCTTGGGCGACCTGGAAAGAATCAGTAATGAGGCTTCTTACCATTATTACCAAACGGCGCCGAAAACTCAACTCGTCCTGTTTACTCGTACCGTCATACTTCGACCAGACCTGGCGGCCAATGTCAAGATTTTAGATATCGCGGTCTATGATGGCGAAGAGTACGAAACGTACGAAGACTACGTTGACGAAGTTGAGGATGTATTCCCCATGCCCTTGGATGCTGATATGGCAAGATACACACAAGCATTGCGAAAGCCATGCTATACAGCAATTTCATCAGACTGGCTTGACTCTATTGTACAAAACAGTGCGGTTGCTTTCATTGCCCTTTTGGTATCCCAGACACCCAACTTGGAGCGCTTGTCTATTGTAGTATCCAACGAGCCCATTTTCTATCTCCTTGAGTTGGCGCAATTAGCATCAAATTCAAAGGAGGAGACCAAAGACAATCGCACACCACTATCTACATTAAAAGAACTGGAAATTTCTTTCTCTCCGAGCGCCAATGATTGGGCGAAGCCTGATGTTGATCAACTTACCTTGTTGTCCTCCCTTCAAAGCCTGCATATATGGGGTTATCCGGAAGTTGACTATGCAAAATCCATCCTCCGTGGTTCCAACCTTTCCACCCTGATTCTCTCGCATTGCTTTCTCGGCATCGACAGCGCGATGAACTTGATCAGGTCTTGTAAAGCACTGAAGGTTTTTCACTATGCCATAGAACCTCTTCTTTATCACGGCACTGTACACCCTGTATCTCCTGGAATGCTTGTGGCGCTGCTCTCTGACTACCACAGTTTTTCGTTGGAAGAATTAAATCTTGATTATCATGCGGCAAAGGAAGAGGTTTGGGCAGAAGACGGACCGTACGCTGTAGAGACCCTCAAAGGCTTTATCTCCCTTAACAAAATCACGCTTTCGCAGGACACGATACCTCCTCCATCCATGTGGCCTGCAGCTACTCGGTCTGTGACCATCACCGAATGCACGGAATCTATAGCAGAGCTTACAGCTTCTCTGCCTGCGCTCAAAGACTCAGTACTGCCCTTATTGGAGACAATCATCATCTACGTCGCCAATCAAAACCACTACAAAGTCTTCGGTCTGGAAAAAGTTAGGCACGAGAGGTTTTTCTTCGACAGAGCTGTATCAAAATTGATGGCAGATATGGTGAAAGGAGGCATCGTCTTTTCACTTAAGCTTAGCTGGAATCATGAGCTCGACTATATGTCTGGGCGGTTGAAAGACGGCTGGAGCTCGGTCAGAGATGATCAGGGATCTTATGATCCGGATGGAGGTTGCGTTGTTCTTGTTAAGGAAGATTCCGACTAAACGAAGGATATACTCCTCAAGTTTTTTGAAAGCCGGTAAGGGTCCAGGATCCTGTGGTGCTTCAAATCGATCCATAGTATTAAAGCTAATAAAGTATTCCTACTTACTCTTATAAACAGATATATTAGATAGTGCTAGAAGTTGTGAGTATATTCATTTGGTGTTAATAACACTAGTATTATAATAGTAGGTCAGGATTCCAGCGTTGGCCTATCCGGCTTTCAAAAAACCTGAGGAGTATATGAATTTTTCGGCGTGATAAAAAGAGGGAAGCGTCTACCAGCACATAGATATAACGCCCCACGGTGCGGAATCAAGGAATGATAACATATTTGCATACTTTCTAACCTCCATACTTTTACGTCCTATTCCATGCTACTCTAAATTTACACCTAAATCCACCAGTAAAGAAGAAGTACATCACGTGGCAAATTTCCTAATTTCGCTACCGCCGAGTTCGGGACTGGGCATCACTACCTTATCTCCATCTTGAAGTCCCTAACTTCGAGGACTTTAGGTCAATATACAATGCTCTCAGCCCGGACACTATGCTTCCTATCATCTTCAATCATAGCTGCTCTTATTGCTTTCGCAGCCACGTTTTCGCAAAAGTCATCCGCCAAAACATACTGCTATAAGTCGATCACCCTCGATTCAGACTTGGCAAAAACTGACAAGGCACCCAATTGCTTCACTGTTTCTGCCGATGGACTGTTTTCCCGTGTCTTTTATCGCAATGGCGTTTATGTAGAGAAAAGCCATGTGATACCTGGATTGTGGGATGGCCATGGTCATCTCTTACAGTATGGTGAATTGCTGCAATCGGTGAATTTATTTGGAGTTCAGTCTTTGAATGAAGCGATTGAGCGAATCCGGAGTTATACACGGCAGCATCCCGGATTAGGCACCTCGAAGGAATGGATTAGAGGTGTAGGGTGGGATCAAGCTGCATTTGGGCGATATCCTATTGCGGTAAGTGATATTTGCTGTTCTTGGTTTTTGATAAGCAGAAAACATATTTTTACGCTCCGAACCTTCAAAGAATTGACCAAACTTCTGCTAGGCCAGATCGCTAATGGGACAAAGGCAGATCTAGAAGCAGACTCGGAACTCAAAGGGAAAAAAATAATGATCGACAGGATCGATGTCCACTGCATTTGGGTGTCACAAGCTGTACTAGACTTGCTACCCAACGCTCTTCCACAAGTCCCTGGAGGCGAGATAATAACCAACCCAGGCCCTGGTGTCTTTTGCGACAATGCCATGGACATAGTATTGCAATACTGGCCTAAGCCTAACAAGGAGAAGAAAACAGAATTCGTGAAAGCTGCAATGCAAGAACTCAATAAAGTCGGCTTGGTGGGAATGCACGATGCTGGGGTTACACCATCAGACCTCCGGCTGTATAAAGAATTAGCAGATACAGATATCTGGACAGTAAGAGTGTACGCCATGCTTGAATGTGAAACGAGGAACACTTTTTGTGAAGAAGATGCACACATCTTGCGTCAAGAGGATGGAAAAGGTAGTCTTTTGAAATCACGTAGTGTCAAATTATTCGCAGGTGGGTACGTTGCACGCTTTCAATTTCTATAGCTAAATAAAACCAGATGGCGCACTCGGATCTTGGGGAAGCGCTATGATAGAGCCTTACGCGGATCGGCCTTCTATGTCGGGCTCCCTCCTCGTTAACGCTTCCACACTTTCATCTCTCGCAAGGACTTGGGCGGGTATCGGTTATCAAGTAAATATCCACGCAATTGGTGATCTTGCAAATCGCCTGGCTATCGACGCCATGGGAGATGCTTACGATGTAGCATGTCCTCACTTATCTGCCAAAGACTGTCAGAGAGAATATCGATTTCGAATTGAGCATGCACAAATCATCCACCCAGATGATCAAGAAAGGATCTTCCATCTTGGGATCATTCCTTCTATCCAACCGACTCACGCTACAAGTGACTTTCCATACGCTGAAGATCGGTTGGGCAAAGAGAGGACACAAACAGAAGCATATCGCATGCGCTCGTTGCTATCACTTAATCCAGTCCTTGGCTCTGACTTCCCTGTTGAGCCTCCTAATCCATTCGAGGGCATATTCGCTGCCGTCACTAGAAAAAGCCCAAAAACTGGAATGGGAAAGAATGGTAACGAGGAAGGGTGGTATACCGAAGAAACGTTAAGCTTGAGTGAAGCACTGAGAGGTTTTACTACAGCCCCAGCACACGCGGCCTTCATGGATGGACAAGCTGGCATAATTCGAAAAGGAGCGTTTGCAGATTGGGTTGTACTGGATTCGCCTCTCGAGAGCTTGGATCCGGACCAGTTGCGCGATCTTCAAGTCAAGGCTACATGGGTCAAGGGGAGACAAGTATATCGACGAACATGAAGTTATAGACTCAGCAAACTCCGCAATTCACCTGCAAATATACTCCCTCTGGTTTTTTGAAAGCCGGATGGGCTGTTGCCGGAATCCTAATTCATAGGCTTCCAAATAGCTTTAATAAAATTATTTAAGTATATCCACGGCTCCTAGCACTTTTAAACTTACTTATAAATAGGGTAACCCTATATAATTGACTAGATTTAGCGTACTAAAATAGTTCTAAGCTCTCTAGGATCCTAGATCTTGTCCGGCTTTCAAAAAACTTGATGAGTAGTTCCAACCACATATAAAAGATCCGGACCATTACGAGCATGCCCACTGCAGTCATGATAATAAGACGCGGTGTAGAGTTTCACTGAAATCAAATCGCGGTAAATTGTCCTTTGGAGACCACGGTATCACAAAATGACACAGGACTACTGCAACCGTGGATATGTCTATGATTCTCTCACACCCGGTTTATTCCAAAGCAAAAATCCAGATCTCAATAATTGCTCCAATAGCTCGGTTGCCTAGATTGGGTCACTTCGAGATCTGCACCAGGAATGAGGGTTATCATTTACCAACCTAATTTATTATTTAGAGAATGTCATGTTCCGCGGTCTCTTTCATCACAGCAAGACAAATTAGTTGAGCTGTCAAAATGATGTCAACAGAAATATGTGCCTTTTTAATGATTAATGCAATCAGCCCACGTTGGTGATGTTGCAGTGCACACGTATTGCCCAGTGTGATAAACACATTCACTATGTGGAGCCTGATCCTTACAGTATTAGCAGCAAATGCGGCAGTTGCTCAACTCACGCTATCTGTGACGCCGACAAAAGGAACGCCATTGGACAAGCCCCCAATTCTTGGACTGGGACTTGGGGGACTAATTGACCGGTGGCAATGTGACAGAGCTCGTTGCCTCTGCGATGAAGACAGGATATAGACACATTGATTGTGCTACGTACTACGCGAACAAAGGGCTTATTGGACCAGGTATCACAGAGGGTCTACGTCGAACGGGTCTCAACAGAAGTGATCTATGGATCACAAGTAAGCTTTGGAATGATAGGTGGATTTGTCGCTGAGAAGTGTGGGCCCAAATATTGACTGACTTAGTGGATAGGCACGCAGACCCCGAAAGTGGTATCAAGGAGGCTTTGCAGCAGCTTGATCTCGATTACATCGACTGATTCTTGATACACTGGCCCGTATCACAGGTGATTGGGAAGCGAGATGAGTTTGACCATGTTGCAGTAGCGAAATTCGATCTCCCCAAGCTCATCACTAACTGTTATCTAGACTTGGAGGGGAATGGAGAAGCAAGTCTGTCAGCAGCTTGCACGTCGCATTGGTATCTCAAACTTCAGTCCGAAGCAAGTTGACGAAGCGCTCAGCGTTGCTGTTATCAAACCTCTTGTGCAAATCGAATTGCATCCCTACTGCAGCAAGATGCTTTTCTCTCCTCCTTGACGAAGAAAAATATCATAGTAATCGCGTATGTACCACTAGCGAATACCAATCCAGCGTACCTATGGAGTGATAGAGCATCACCCAAGTTGCTCACCAATAACATACTTAACGAGGTTGGACAATTCATGGGCCGTACCGCAGCTCAAGTCTCTTTGGCGTGGAATATGGCGAGAGGTGTGATTGTTATCCCGAAAGCTTCACGAATAGAGCTTCAGAAGGAGAATTACGCGACGGTAGACAAGTGCAAGCTTCAGAATGATGACCTGCAGAAGATCTAAGCTATCAACGTTCCTCTCCGGGTAGTTACGTGGCCTTGTGTGGGGCTTGGGAATATGTGCTTCGATGGTTTGGAGGCGGCAAGCTGATGGATTGGTGATGGATGTGATGCGATGTGATAGATAAATGCCGCTATGCAGTGACCGATATTGACAACATGTGGTAGTTGAATCGAAAGCCCTTGTACCTGACTAGTGAGATTCTTGATCTCGGCATCGAAAAACGGACGAGTTGTTTCCTCATCAACCAATTTTGCAAAACTTTCTTTTCCTATTGTTTTTTGTCGAGAAAACCCGCATTTAAAAATATACACAGGACATCGTTGGATGTTAGGAACCACTACCACAGTTATTTTCGTTGCTACTTCGTATGTTTGAACAAGAAATCAATAATAGAGAATACTGAGAGTCTCGATACCTGGTCAAGCTAACGAAAGTGACATTTCTTATGGCTTGGATTGACATGCAGAGCTACGGGAACACGCGAGACAGCCACCCGAACTGATAGCTGATTGGCGAAAATCCCAGCCTTGTGTGATTGAGTTCGTGCTCGATAGAAAGGAGAAGGAGCTAAAAAGATAAAAAGATATGAACCCGGGGTCCTTGAAACTAACGATGATGGGGCTGCTCTCGTCATCATTAATTTTGTGATGAACTTGGGAGTCGGAGGAAGAGGACTCCCAAGTTCCAACGCATTGTTCCACCTGCCAGCGCCATTGTGAATGCGGCGGAGTGATTTATGCTCGATGCCTGATGCTGTCATGAGTTACAAGTACCTGCGAACGATCCCAACTCTGGGTTTCGAGGCTTAAACCTGCATAAATACATGGGTCCCACGAACTACCTACAAACCCGCTGTGTTCTGGGCCTGTGAACAACCATGTAAATTTGCATATACAAGGCTCATACCTGAAAGTATTTCAAGGAACCAATTATAAACGCTGACCACAGGTTTAATGTCGTCCCTTCGTTGTCTCGCAGTTTCATGCTTTCGCCAACCGGAGTTTAGCCACCAACACCTGAGATTTCATGCGACGCTAATGCAAGCCACCCGTCGAAAAGACAACCTCCTTTGGGAATTCAATCTCCACCGTCACCAACTATCATTTCCCTAACGAATTGTCCATCTCCCAAGCACTCTGGCGGCCTCGTTGTAATTCAATCTATTGGCCATGATATTCTTACAGCGCAAGGCAGTTTAAGGTCTCAAAGGAGGCCCGCTTCCTTCCCTACCGTGTGGCAATCATGCGTGGCATGGAGTGACAAAATTCGTTTTGTTCATCGTCACGGCATCCATGTCTTTATGTTGGTGTGGCGAGGGATAGTGCAGCCCTGTCGTATCCACTCTTGGTTGTGGTGTACCTGGATATCTGGGAGTTTGTACCCTTAGGACAAGGCCCTTCTCGCGAATGATGTCGTCGCTGGCCCTTGACGCTGGTGGAACCTTTCTTATTCGCATGCAGTGATGCAGTGTCTGTCACTGCGACATCAACATTCACTTTCATTTTCTTCATCACGCTCTTGTGCAAAATGAGCAGTTATTCTCGATACGGTGTCGTTGTGTGAGCCTGGCCCAAGCTGCGATATGGCTTTGTGGCGTGAAAGGAGATCCTTCACGTTGACACTAAGCTCTTAAGAGCCGTTGAAACTTGAAGCATATGTCTCTCTCCTCGAATGAGATGTCTGAAGCTTGCCGCCGTGGATGTTTCTTAGACCAGGGCCCAGTGATATCTCGCTACTTTTCGTTACTTCTTTCCCGATCAGTGCTGTGACGACTCCTTCACACTTTCCATCTCTTGGGCACGGCAGCCTCCATGTGGCACTGCTGAGGGCTGAGGACTTGCGGAGAACATAAGAAGACCTTCAGAACTCTTCCTCAACCAAGTTCCTGTCATCACACATCTTACACTCCACGAACCAGATTACCCAGGTCAGACCTCTCAACCGCTGCGCGGCAGACACACACTCCTTCACACCAAATACCAACTTCCAAATCCAAATCGTCACCTTACCCACCATATAAACCGCACGTCTAATCTCCTCTTCTCAATCACCATGTTTAAATCCAGTTTCATCGCTCTTTTCTCTCTCGCCATGGCCTTTGGCGCTTTCGCTGCTCCAATTCCCATGCCAGCTGCTGTAGCAACAATAGATATGGCCAAAAGCAGGCCTGTCGCAGTAACCATCGAACCGCGGGTATGTTGCTATGGTATAACATTATGCTCAATCCAACAGCTGACACCTGATCAGGGCAAGAAATATGGTGGTTCATAGACACCGCGCCTGGAACTATGGTTTGATGTCGCCAAACCGGAGCTGATATGCCGAAGTGGAGCAAAGGTTATTCAGCTGTCGCTACGATCCTTTTTTAGTTTTCATTTGGGGAGGATGTTGGAACACTACTTTCTTTGAATATATTAAGGCAATTGATGGACATTCGGTTTGAATTTCGTAGAATTCTCAGCAGAGCGAGTAGCAATACCAGCCGCGATCTAAGCATGTAGGACGGTTAATGTAATGTCAGCCTGGGGAACCAGAGTTGACTAGAAAAACAATGGATTTGAAAGTAGCTTGACTCAATCATCATCTAGCTGAACTTTCATCTCCTTAGCCCTTGACCTTTGGTAACCCATGCGGTGATTGCCTTGACCAACATGGTCTTGCACATCCTCGCCTAGTCCATTGAAAAGAATAGCCAGCGCTGAAGTTTTCCAAATGCCAACTTTGTCCTGCTCTTTCGAGCTTCGCACAACCGTAGCAACCAGAAATATAAGACTGAAAAGCAAAAGAGCGGCGGGCAGAGTAATCCACTGCCATCTAATATGTACTACAACTACATACTTGAAAGCTTTCCCAACAGCCACCTCTTGCCTGCCCGCTCTGGAGTTGGTGTTCCGGCGGATGACTTCATTCATACCCGAAACCTGCCTTCCGACTTGCTCGGTGATATTGTTTGGCGTGTCGAAAAGAAGCTGGGGCACGACGAGTCGTTGAATATGTGTCTCAATCCATGCATATTTGATAATGGGGACTGATGTGATAGGGTTATCCTGTGACGGAAGATTCTCGGTCGATGGTGCTTGGATTGACCAGACTTGCAGTACCTGCAACGCAGTTTGATTGGTCAAGCCAAACAGTGACTTTTTATCATTGGTGAAAGCATGTACATCGTCCAAGCTCATGGAGAAGTTGGCAAGATAGATCCCAGAATCTTCAGGGTCCCACGGGTCGTCGAGATCGCTTTCAAACTGGAGCGTCTCCAGAGCTTCTTCTATCAGTGTACCGGACACGACTTTCGACTGCAATTTCTTGACCACCCAGTGGATCTCGCATTCGTGGACGATAGGTGTGTTGTTTGCCTTCGCGCCGTCGAAACGGTCTGGTGTAGATGCAATAACAAAGTCCACAATAGGATGTATTAAGTTTTTGTAGTTTATCGAGCCACCAAAGAATCGTTCATTGGTTATGACGTCCGTAAGCGCGAACATGCGGGTAGACAAAACCTCCCCGATAGACCCATCTGCATTGATCTCATATCCGGCCATGAGTTGAGGCGGATTGTTAGGAACGTTCATATAGTAACCGCAGGAGGTAACGTTGGGGGCTAGCTTAGGCGCTTTGTATATGACTGAAGACATCCATTCAGCCGACGTATTCTTACAACCGAACTCTAGGAATGTTGGAGGCATTTGCTTGCATTGGAAATCCGCCGCCATGGTATAAAAGGGATCATATGTGCAATTGCCAGTAGGACAGTCAAATGAGACCCCAGGTGTGACTGCTCCGTTTGCGTAGAGGAACGGAATGGTGACTGCTTCGATTTCCGTCTCTTGTCCATCCCCCCAAAAACCATCCGAATAATATTCTCCTTGCGCTGGGTCATAGAAGATTGACCTCGAAATCGTTGCGTTGGAGGAAGGATCCAGCAAAGCCTTGGCTGGGTAGCTGACAATCTGTTGGAAGAAAAGATCAAGAGGGAGAGACAGAAGGATGATAGCTGCTCCAACGGAGGCCAACGTTCTGTAGATTTTAGCCAAAAGTTTGCTTCGTGCGACTGTCTTTCTGGACTTACACTCCTTTCGTTCTGGCAAGCATGACCATAGATCCCCACGGACCCCTACTCGCTGAGTCCATGACCTCAAAGTCCATCATTTTCTTCTCTCCTTTCTTGAACCAATCCCATTTGAGTTGCCCTAAAGCCTCAGCTGTGGGCAGAAGCAGGGCGGATTTAGCGAAACCTGAGAATATCGAAATGAAGGCATTGATGGAGACACCTAATTTCCATTGAGGCAATTGCTTGCCATCATATTTCCACAGCACAATCGCGATGATCATCATACAAATGAAACTAAAGATCCAACTGAAGATCTCCATCATCCACCATTCAATGAACCACCTCGTGAACCAATTTGAGGCACGCTCAGAGTTCGAGACATGCCACGAAAATCGCGATTGAGAGGTTCCGTCAAAGGTGTCAGGGAATGACGAAGGGTATTTTGTGGGTGTGCTACCTCTAGAATACTCAGTAGAGCCAGCACGAGTCGATGCAACTCCCTCAGAACCTTTTCTGCTATGAGCTGGAAGGGGCCATGATTTCGTCTCTGGAGTCTTGAGAAGATCTGAGGCCAAGCGTGGCGACGGTGACCCCACTGCAGGCATCGTCAGCTTCTCGTCCGCAGGTTCGGGAACACCAGAATCATCAATGTGTGTGGATGCTGTTGAGGTTCGGAAAGACGTCGATGTCGTGGATGTACGAATGGAGTCGGAGCCTTGAGTCAGATGAGAGATCCGTGGCGAGAGAGTCGCCTGAGAAGACTTGTGAGAGCCATCTGATGGTGCTGGGGAGTTGTGTGGCATTCGAATGGGCTCAAAATTAGGGGGTGGAGCAAGGACTGGGACATTGCTCTGCACAGTTGGAGCACAAATTGGAGGTGGGTTAGTCACAGGGTGCTCTGCGGCCTCCTCAGCTGTTGCTTCTCGTACTGTCACTCGGGTCTTTCCCCTCCCACTGGAGGAATATGTGACAATAGAAGGCACAGCTGTAAACTCCTGGTTCGGTCCAAAGGTGGTAGGACTTCGAATATCTGGTGGCACAAAGAGCATATCACCAGGCTGAGGTGAATGTGTGGCTGCTCTTGCCTTGATGGGGTCGACAGGTACGGACCCTATCTTGGTGGATGTGGTAGAGAGCTCCGATACTGTAGAGGACACACTCTTGTGCTTGTCGGTTGCATGGTGCGATCGTGGCCTGCCATCAATCACCTTTTCTTCTGGGATATCGGACAGGCGGACAGCCTCGGTGGGTCGTTTGGTGAACTGCCCAGTCCGAATAAAGTTCTTGATCTGGTCTCGAGATTGTTGTGACATGTTGTACAACCGCTGAAAGCGTTACTGTGCAACTTCAGTTCGGACTTCTGCAGTGTACAGCGTAAAACAAAATGCTGGTGGTGGGTATCAATATAAAACTAGAATCATCTCATTAGCTTCCACCATACAAGCGATTGCATCTCATCATACCAAATGCTAAACTATCATGACATTCATAGCACAGTGACGGCGGAGGAAAAGAGCATTACTTGAATTCATCCGTGTAACCGTGCGGCGGGGAGTATGTATACCTTGCCCCACAACTGCTCGTAGCATTGGTACGGTGAACGACGGCAACTGCACGACTCATCGTAGAGGTACTGGCTGAGCATGCATAGCCCATTCCCCAATTAGTATAGTAGTGGTAGCAGTACATAAAGGATGGCCAGTAAACTGAAGATTAGTACTCGTGGCCCCTCCAAAATGCGCAATGCGGGCCACTCTCGTGGTAAAGACAAGGTCCAGCGAATAGAACAACGGGCCGAAGCGCAAAAATCAAGTCGGAGGGAGTGAGACATGCATTCTCCAAGAATTTGGCCGTGTGGTTGGTACATGATGCATTAGCGCGTCAGCAGGTCAGTAGATAGGCGCCGACTTCAGATGGACGGAAGCGCAATAGCCAGTCGCATCACCAAGCCGGTCTGGAGTATTTTTGTCATAACGTAGCCAACGCAGGCCTAGGGTCTTTCGTTGGCCGGATGGCCGGGTGCTCGGAAAGAAATCAAGTCTCGTGTGAGGCCTTGGAGGGGCAGTGTTCGAACTCTAAACTTCTTAAGACCTAATCCTCCGCCTGGAGTATCAAGCGAGATAAATTTAGAGATTACACTTTCAAAAATCTTTTGCCTCTCCGAGAGCGGACCATTGAAAAAGCCACTAACTACGAGGTTGGCCAATGCAGTGGTGTAGCTATGTACAAGTAAGCGACCTGTAGGCAAGCCTTTTGAAATGTTGGTGGTTGGTTGAAGTTGCAGCAGAGTGGGAGGAAGAAGTAGAGCTAGCCCTTCTTCGTTGGTAGTGTTAGAAGGAAAATAATGATGAAAGCATTTTCCTTTCTGAGACACTAGCGCCTAGTACAAGCTCTGTGATTCGTTTAAACCATCTAGTGTTGTAAGGTAACAGCCTCGATTAGAGAGACAAATGCTTGGGCGCCTGATTTCTGCAGGACCTCCCACTCTGCAGCTGACTTGGCTCTTGACCTTTTTAACGAGTCCAACAGCGTCGAGACTCTTCAATTCTTCGCGTTCTTGCAAGAAAAACTGAAGGTGGGCTGGGTCTTTGAATGATTTGTCCGTCAACCGACAATTTTTGCACTATCCAACTCTGAAACATATGCAGTGTAATCCGGGCCTGTGTTCCGATTACTCCTCTTCTTCTCACTACCAGAGATGTCGGCAAGTAGAAAGAGAAGCGTGCCTACAGAACTTCCTAAGAAGTGCTGGCTGCTGGTTGATTGCTTTTGGAGCGGCGGCAGCAGAGAAAAAACCATTGAGGTTGGTGCATACGTCCATGCGTACTTGCAGACCTTCTGTCGTTCTTACCGTTCACCGGAAGCGACACACCTCACACAAGAGGACGGAGGGGCGTCTATCACAATGCATGAAGCCGCGAATGTCGATAAGGAAAGAAAAAAAGAGCAGTCGCTTCAGTCGTGGCGTTTATTTTGCAAATCGATGATCATTTGTTTTTGCACTCGTTTTTCGATTTCCGTCACAAGAAGGATTACGGCTCTGTAAGAATGCGAAGAAACGTTAGTATTATTCGCAGATGGATCGATAGACTTGGTCCTGCCAGAAAACTAAGCAAGTCACGATCACAAACATGAGCAATAGAAAGCAAAGGTAGAGCTTTAAGGGCCTATGGGCCAGTATCAGCAGACTCCATTGACGACTCAGGTAAGAAAGCTAGCGAATAGAGAGTGGGCGAAGTCGAGCAATCGAAGAGGTTAAACTTCGAAATACAAATGCGAGTCATGTAAAGAAGGAGCAAGAGAAAAGAAGGTGTCCCGCTCGACCGTGAATAGCCACGCGATTGGCGATTCAACGTGCACGATTCTTCGAGTACTGTATTGGTCGACATGGAACAGCCAGGAGATCTCAGAGCACCTTTTTTTACATACGGTCCATGTAGTTCTTACACGCCGCGCTCACAGCACTATTCCGGTAGAAGTACGTGACATAGTCCCCAAAGATATTCTCGATTCAACGACCAACCATTGCTTATATATAAGGCTGAAAGACAATATCATAACACTACATCCAGTCAAAGGTAAAGTTGTCAAGCTTAGCAAAAGTTAGTCGGCGCGACAAACAGTACAGCCTGAGCGCGGTCCTATCTCCCTCAGTATTGAGCAATACAGTCTATGATTCAGCGGGTCAGCTCAAGGTTAAACGCCGACAACGTATTATTTTGTGCTTCTCACATTAGGTTCACAATCAGATCTCCGGATCCAGCGTACATCACATAGCCCCAATGCGAAAGATAGGAGCACGCATTTCGAACCAACATCCATTGCACACTGTATGAACATTTTGTATATACAATAATGCGCAAAACACAGTAGATCTCCCACCTCCTTTGCATTCGAATGAACCTACAACTTCGGTTTCCCCACCCCCTCCTCGGCCACCGCCTTATCCTTAAGCACCCTCCTCAAAATCTTTCCACTTGCCCCCTTAGGCACTTCGTCCACAAAGTAAATCCCACCCCTCAACTTCTTATGCCCCGCCACCTTCGCATGCAACCAATCGGCGATTTCCTTGGCCGTACGATCGTTCTTGGGCACACCAGCCGCGGGGACCAAGTACGCACGCGGTAATTCCGTTTCTTGGTCTTTGTGAAAGAGGCCTATGACGGCGGCGTCGTTTACTTTGGGGTGGTCGAGGAGGATGCCTTCCAGTTCTGCGGGGGCGACTTGGAAGCCTTTGTATTTGATAAGTTCCTTCACCTGTTGTCGGCGGGTTAGTATAAAAATTGTTTGGGGTGGGTATTCATTGAAGACGCTTACCCGATCTGTAATGTAGAAATTGCCTTTGCTGTCTTCGTGACCGATGTCACCAGTTTTAAAGAAGCCATCCTCTGTAAAAGCATCTTTTGTCATCTGAGGTTGATTCAAATAGCCCTTGAATACATTTGGTCCCTTAAGACAGAGTTCACCAGTCTCACCAGCTGGGATCTCCTTCCCATCACCATCCAAGTACTTCACCTCCAGATTTGGAAGTAACTTTCCTACTGATCCAATCGTCGTGTCCCACTCCGCCCACGCTTGCACATGTGTAGTTGGACTCGTCTCACTCAGACCGTATCCTTGCTTCACTGGCAAGGTCATTCGTTTTTGAAGTGTTTCCACGAGTTCTCGTGTCAGGGGAGCGGCGCCGCAATTGACCATACGTAGAGATCTCAGGTCGTATTTGGATATCATGGGGTGTTTCGCCAATGCGAGTAAAATTGGAGGGACCAGGTATACGAATGTAATCTTCTCGTTCTGCACGATCTCGCAGAAGCGTTGGAGTTCAAATTTGGGCATGACGACGAGTTGGAAACCGCGGTGCATGGATTGCATAATTAAGCATGTGAGACCTGGGTAATGTGAGCTCATAAATTGAATGGGAGTACAATCAAACTTACCATAGATGTGGAAAAACGGCAAGAAAGCTAGAATCTTATCACCTTCCCCAGTTGGACCACCCTTCCAATCCAGATGCCCACTCTCCGCACAATGCAACTGTATGATATTCGAGCAAATATTCTGATGCGTGAGCATAACTCCCTTGGGTTTCCCCGTAGTCCCACTCGAATACACCAAAAACGCAAGATCGGTAGTCGGATTAATCTTCGCACGCCTATACCTCGTAGCACCAGAGATATTCCTCACACTACCGAAATGTTTGATCGCGCCAGTGGGGTCTCTTTCATCCCCGGCAAGCGCGATCATATCAGTGGTTATACCAACGATTTTGCACGCCGCAAGCGCAACGTCTAGATTGCCTTTTTGTGTAATCAAAGCTTTTGCGTTGGAGTCTTTGAGTTGGAAAGCTAGTTCGTCGACCGTGTAGGCTGGATTGGCGGGCGAGATGATTCCACCTGCCCAGTGGGTTCCCCATGTTATGGCTGGTGTGTCCACGCAGTTAGGGAGGTAGAGACCCAGGACGTCGCCTTTCTTCCAGTCCCATATGGCTTTGAGCCCTTTTCCAAAGTCCATGGCTGCATTTTTGGTCTCGATATAAGTGTATGTTCGCCCAGTGTCGGCATCTTTGTAGATTACTGTGGTTCGGAGGGATTAGTTGAGATAACTGTTGAACGTGGGCTGAGCTCAGTAAAAAGTCAATTGGCCTTACCTTTGTCATCAGGATAATCCTTGTTCTTGCGCTCGAATAGGAAAGCCCAGATATCCTGCTGGGGGAGCTCGAATGGTGCGAAGGCTGACTTGGTAGGCATAGCTGTCGGCGTCTTACCTCAAAGGGAGATCTTTCACGTGTGAGTGGGTAAATAAGTCCGAGGGGAGGGGGACGAGGGGCACGCAAAGCAGAGGCAATGCATATAAACTGGCGTAAACGCCATAATAAAGAATTCTGGCAGTTATCTCACAAGAGAAGAAACCGTGACCGAGGGATACTCTGTGTTGTGTCCAATCAGGGCGGACCATATCTTACCAGAAGAGCTTAGTGCTTGCGTAAACCGAGGCTTGGGGGAGTATCTCATTTTGTGGAGAAGGCTAGGCTTCGAATTTATAGAGATTGGTAGCCATGTAAGGGTCCGTGGTTCCCATATTAGCTATTGCTTGTGCATTATCAAGCTGTCTGATCGCGGCTTCGTTGGGATTTCGAGATGGCTGTCAATGCGAGCGCGGTATCTTTCAAAGATGCAACAGCGGTGAAAGCTGTAGATTCGCACACATATGAAATCGAGCTACAAGGCGACTGGGCCATAGGCACAGGTATCATTCAATTGATCTCTAAAGCTATTACATAAAGTAACACAGAACAGTTCCTCATGGCGGATATGTCACATCATGCTTCCTCCGTGTCGCGCACACCCACTTCTCCACCACCCTCTTTAAACAGAATCAACCCGATGCCATGACATTACATCTCGAATTCCCGCGACGAACAGAAGTCGGTACCGCAACATTCATAGTCAAAGACGTAAAGCTAGGCCGTCAATTATCTATGATACACATATCCCTAGTCCAACACGGCCGAGAAGCAGTAATAGGATATTTCAACCACACAAACTTGGCCGCTGAAACGGGCGTCAGCTTCCCCACACAGTGGCAATTGAACCCAGAACCATACCCAGTAGATCTTGCAAAGTTAGCACGAGGAGAGGATTCATTATGGGCAGAGCAGAAAGCAATGCCCTTTTCCAATTTCAGGAAAGCGTCTAATAGGGTACGATTTTTCTTCCCCTCGCAGGGGCAGAAAGTGAGGAGTCTTTCTGATCAGTGGTTACGGTTCCGCAATGGCGAGAAGTTTACAAACGAGTCTCTTGGTTACGTCGCAGATATGTTCCCGCAGATAGTAGAGTCTTTCAAAGCAGAAGAGGATCCATACGCCATAAAACAAAATGTCGTTTCTGATCCGAAAACCGGTGAAAAGAGTTGGGCTAAATTTTGGTATCCGACTGTGGTCTTGAATTTAGATGTTAAGAAATCGCTACCGAAGGAAGGTGTTGATTGGCTATTTGTGAGAACACAGTCGAAGCTGATACAAAGGGGGAGACTGGACCTGGAGGTTATTGTTATGGATGCTGAGGGTGATGTTGTTGCGCTCAGTCATCACAGTGTCCTTGTGCTCGGGGCGGAAAGGAATACTGCTGCTAGGACGAGGGCAAAGAGTGATACAAAATTATAGTAACGCTTCAGCGGTCTGAAAGGATCATGTGGCGTTTGACAGTCCACTTTTTGTTAGACGAAAATTCTTAGAATATGGGAAGATTATAATTCAAGTCGTCAAAGTTACCCTTTTAGCGACGGCGCTTCCGCCCCGTGACAGCTTTGATCAACTTCGTAAGTATGAAATATATCGCACGGCCTGGAAGATTGCTGGGCTCCTGGCTTAAGGCGGCTGGGGCAATTCATACGTGGGACCTCGTAGTAGCTACAGCTTTCTTGATCAGATGACGTGTGTACTCCTCTTTCGATCGTTGATTCACAATATCGCAAGGCCTGAAGCCTCATCTTAGATCTTCGATTGTATTTGAACATTATTGATACCCTCATATATAATATTCCATAACCACCCAGCATCATAAACAGTTACATGGCATCACCACCTCCTCCCCTTCTCCCCCTTCCACAACCCCAACGCCTCCCCCGTCTCACCCACCCATTCCCTGACCCCATTTACCAACGCCTTCGCCATCCCTTCCCTGCTCTTCCCCTCTTTCCGTGGTTCCTGCCCTGCACTAACAAAGGAACTGCCCTCTCCAGTAGCGTACTCACTGCCCATACTAGGCAGTACGTTTTCTCCAGCAGATAGTCCTACGAAGAGCGCAAAGGGTACAAGCCAGACACAGAGGCCGAAGTAGGAAGATATTTGGATGAAGGTAGGGTATGAGGAGGGGTCGTAGTCGTATTGGGTGTATTGGTATGAGGAGTTCAATTGGGAAGGTGGTGGGGATTGAAAGTGCGTAAACCAGAGGTAGTGGTTTAGGAAGACGAGGGCTTGATTGTAATATTAGTACAAGATTTATATTGAGTATGGAGGTGATAGATGACATACCACAAGATAATAAAAACAAAGGATCACTCAGTTTTACGACAGGAAAGCGCCGTAGGTTCTGCATGTATACAACATGACTGGCTATGCTGAGTATAGAAAGCTTCGCAGGGAAGCCATCTACCAGCCATAGAAAGGTTTGTAGACCAATCACGGCATATATAAGATATGTGAGGACTTTCTTCGCGAGAACCGTATGTTCTTCCACTAATTCGGAGAGATAGTACAGTCCAGAGGCTGCATATATCATTAGTCCACGCTGGTAAAATGGGAGTAGATATGTTACCAATAGCGAGGGTGAGGAAACAAAAGCCGACCAGGACTCCTATGTAGCCTACGAGTGGCAGAATCCACATCTTGAACGATTATTTCGAGGTTCTTGTGCGTTATGGAAGCATGGTGGTTTGCTCAAATCCTCAAGGATGCCAGTTCGTGCATGGGTGGCCTCAAGCGGGTCTTGCCCCTTATGTAGTTCGTAGCACGCTTGGCGCGTGGAGATCAGCACGGGTTATCGATAAACTTTTTCGAGATATCAAGATTTCGAACTTCATCTCGCTCACAACTTTTCATAATTCTACCAGAGAACATATCTGCCTTTAAATTGCTCCATGAGACCATACAAGCACTGCCATTCTACCGAATTAAAACTCCGCCAAAATTAAACCTCTTCTGATTAGAGATAATTAGCATCCGCAATGTCTCGACCGGAAGATCAACTGTAAAATCATTGACCTCGTAGAATTATCACAGTATTAGTATGGCTTTGCTAACGGATTGACAACAGCCCTCCAGATCTTTACTACAATGAAACGACCTCCAAGAAATATGACACCAACTCCCGCATTAAAAACATCCAAGCCCAAATGACACACCGCGCCCTCGCCCTGCTAAACTTAAAATCCCCTTCCCTAATCCTAGACATCGGCTCCGGCAGCGGTCTCTCAGGCGAAATTCTCTCATCAATACCACCGCCGATAGGACCCCATACATGGATAGGCGCAGACATCTCAGCGTCTATGCTCGCTGTTGCATTAGAGAGGGAAGTGGAGGGTGATTTATTGTTAGCGGATGCAGGACAGGGACTTGCCTTTCGACCTGGTACGTTTGATGCTGCGATCAGTATCAGTGCTGTGCAGTGGCTTTGTAATGCGGAGAGTAGCGTTGAGACTGCCGAGGGGAGGTTGAAGAGGTTTTTTGAGAGTTTGTACATTGCGCTTAAGAGGGGTGGAAGGGCCGTGTGTCAATTTTATCCGAGGGACGATAGACAGAAGAAGATGGTATCTAGTGCTGCTATTCGTGCGGGTTTTGGTGCTGGTTTATTGGAGGATGGACAGGGAACCAAGGCTGTGAAGGTGTATCTTGTTCTTACTGTGGGCGCTAGTGGGGATATCACTGGTGTGGTTGATGGTATGGATGGTGTTGAGGTGGAAGATGGAAGGAAGAGGGGTGGGAAGAAGGGAGTGAAAAACACGAGGAGGGATGAGATCACTAAGACGAAAGCACGATTGGAGAGAAAGGGGAGAGTGGTAAAAGCTACAACAAAGTATACTGGGAGGAAGAGAAGGATACAGTTCTAAGCCCTGTTCGATTGTGGGCCTGGTGTTGCTTTTTTGCCATAGCGATGGCGTTTAAGGATGATCCTACGGAGCGATGATACCATGGGGATATGAAGTATGGTCGGGTCTCCTCCCGAAAGGTAAAAAGAATACACGACCTCTATGACATTTGTCCCCTTTCTTTTTGAAAAGTTTGATTTCGTCCTTATGTTTTTATTAGTTGTGCTTACGACTCCCAGCAATATCCGTGATCGAAATTTCTGAAGTCGAACTGTGCTGCCTCGTTCTTGCCCTCCCACAGGAGCACCTACGTCACTTTGGCAACACAAAACTGTCTTAAACACAGTACTTCATCATTAATCTTTTGGCAAACCCATCAAATTCACCAACACCAACAACAGAAATGGTGTTCCTTAATTTGGATATCGCGCTGTCACGGGGTTTACTTGGGCCAAGCACTAACTCCGAAGCCGACACTTCCCACGCGAGCCTCAGCTATTTAACAACAGCAACCAGATTTATGTTTACAACAACAACATATACCATCACAGGAATGGGAGTCAAACGCAAAGGAGTTTTCGCAGACATCAAATCGCGTGGCCAATCATTCAAAGTAAGCATAAATCCTCCTCTATCAATATTGTATTGTTAACCAGCAACAATACAGACCCGACTACTTAAAATCACCCCGGAAGACAGCAGCGCGATCGCAATGCCCTTCCGCTTCTTCGATCTACCAGCTGAAAAGCGTGAAGAAATCTACGAGTACGCTGTACTAGACATTGAACGCCAAGTCCTGGACACCATTAACATCTATCCCCGATTCCATGCTAGTAATCAAGAGCTAAAAGCAATCGTAATTCCCGAATACGCCCAATTTCCACGCAAAGGAGTTGCTTCTCCCACTCCAAAGAGCACGAGAATGACTGCCTATGTCGCAGGTGTAGCTGTACCCAAAGCAAACATGCGCACCGTCCACCTGTCAAAGTTTCTTCCGCCGATTATGCTTGCAAGTCGCCAGATTATGCACGAGGCATACGCGTTTTACTTTAAGCAGAATACCTTCAGTCTTTTAAATGAGAACTCTAGAGCGTACCTCCGGGAATGGCTCACCAACACCCCAGGCGGTGGCTATAACTACCTCCGCTCACTAGACTTCCCCTCCTACGGCGCCAATGTCTTCGACTTCTCCAGTCACGTTGGACTCTGCAAATCTTGTCCCAAATTAAAGCACGTACGCGTGGAATTGAAGTATGGTGACCTTCTTATGGATGGTAGATTCGGTGTCGTTGGTCCCCAAGGCTATGTCAAGGATATGCAATTGGATATCTTGTTGAGCTTACCTGGATTGAAGACACTGTGTATTGATCTCAATCTGGGGAACTCGGGGATGACTGAGTTGCCTGAGGAGCTTATTATGGCGTTGGTGCCGGAGAAGATCCGGGGCGTTGCGGGATGGTTTGAGAAGAAGGCGAAGGAGAGGGGAGATGGTGCTGGGCCCAAGGTTGAGATTAGGTTGCTGGGGAAGGCGTTTTGGCAGCAGGAGTGATGTACATGGCTGGGAAGAACAAATCCGAATATATCGGGGTGAAGGAATGGAATGGAATGGACATGAGGTTGTTTTGATAGTGATACCCATGGCAGGATTACTCCTGCGTTTGTTTTCGGAAACACGAGTTGGCGAACTGACAAGGTAGATATCTATTTCTTACCTCCGATCATATAACTTCTAATCCTGGCTTCGACAGTATTCTTTTTGATACATGAAAATGATGTGCTGATTACCCAGCGCTCACTAAACTCCGCTCATGTCTTGGCAGTAACCCTGTTCACTTCCGAGTCTTTCCCACTTTATTTTGAGCACCAACATCCAGGAACACCCCATCGCAGCCATGGCAGACTCAACTCCAGGAGTTCGGACCCCTGGTGACAAGCACGAGCAGATTGAATCCACTCAGGCATTGGAATCGAGTTTCGAAGTAAAGAATTTCCTTCCTTCTTTATGAATACTGCTAATCTTGTTATGCAGGAACTGGGTCTTCGATTCACTCACGACAAAAATCAACCTTTCCGCTTTCTTGACCTGCCAGGTGAAATTCGCGACAGGATCTACCACTACGCTGCCCTTGACATTACCAGCCCACGTCGTTGTGGAGGCGGTCTTTCGCATCAGGAGTGGTCACCATGTGTAGAGCTCGAGTGGTATGTTGTGTTTCCTTCGAATGGAACAACAGTTTCTCTGATTGGTTCGGGTCGCCATCGTATCGTTCACCCTACTACTCCCTCTTCCCAGTTGAAACTCGGATGCAGCCAGGATCCTTTAAGTCTATGAACCAAAACGAGATCTCTTTAATAGCTTTATAATACTATTAGCTCCTACTTTATAATAGACAGATTAGTACTTGGGGGATTTTATATGGTAGAAAGCTTAGTTAAATAGATTCCTTTAGTTCGGATTCCCACAGGCCCTATCCGAGTTTCAGTTGGCCCGAGGGAGTAGATACCAGCCAACGATCATGTTAGTCAGCCACCGCATCAGAGACGAGGCGTATCCGGTTTTCTTCAAAGTTACAACGTTCTCGATCGACCACGACGCAGCGAAGTCTTACCTCCAACAATGGCTCACTACAATCGGTGGCTGGAAGTACATCCGCCATATCAGATTCTCCGGATTTAGCAACAGATACACTTGCGACAGCCAACTCAGTCTCATTACAAAATGCGTGCACCTAACCAATTTGAGCATTAACTTGGAATTTCAGGACTTCCTACTTGGTTCAAACACCCCTATCCCGTAGTCTTGATAACTGGCGGGGACAAAAGAGGATGAACCGAATGGTGTTGTTGCCTGGCGTCAAGAACCTCCATATTACCTTATCTTTGGTGGGCAACTTTGTTAGCCCGGACAAAGACACTAGAGTGAAAGGACATTATGAGGCGTTCTGCCAATGGATCATGTCTAAGCGCCAGAGTCAAGCCAAACCCCCAGCGGTCAAGGTTGTTCTCAAATGCTTTTTTCGTGTCGGCAGTAAGGAGTGGACGGTGCTGGAGTTAGAATAATAGGTGTAGAGTAAGGTCTCTATGGATGGATTTCTATGAGAGATGAAGCCTGAAGGTATCATTTGCGAATGGCAACGCGAGTATCGGAAGATCGAGCTCTGGAGTGGTGTTTACTGTGACATAATACGGGTATCGGGCTGCTGATTGCTTGGTCGTTTTTAGAGGTCCATGGTCCGAGGCTTTGTCAGTGGTGTTTTCTCTTGTCACAAATCGCTATGGTTTATCTTGAGCTTCATGCTCCGTGGTCTTACCCGTCCACACGTTGGCCGCGCCTTCCTAATTTGGCCTGCCAATCTTGGCGCTAAATTTTTGCTGTCTTAATCTTCAACAACGCAGTCAACATCACAACGACAATATGGTGGCTACACCAGATCTGTCAGATTCTTCTATAGAAGTGATATCGTTCCATGTGGACCCCGGGCTTCCGGCTACGACAATGGTCAGTCCACTTCGTTCCACCGTCCTTGAGAGTGGACCTACTAAACTCGTGCTCTCAGTCAAGCTCTACGACCGCCATACCCATTGCAGAGTCTACCACAGAAGAAGCCATCAAGCCACAAACAATTGCATTTATCGACATGCCCGCTGAAACTCGTGAAGATGTATACAAATACGCGGTCCTTGACATGGAAATGCAAATTGCACGTGGCTTTGCTCTTCGCCGCGACGACAAGACTCCTGACCACTTGTTCATCTCCAAAGACTTCATATTCCCGCCAGACATCTCTCACGACTTGAAAATCTTCAGTGCCTGGCTTGGCTTTTTGCGTGCAAGTTGTAAAAGCCTTCCCAACATCTTATACCCGCTACTATTTCATCCGCCAATCATGCTCGCCAGCCGTCGCACCAGAGATGAAGCTTATGAGACCTTTTTGAAGAGCTCTACATTCTGCTTGGAAGAGGTTGGCTTAGCCCGCTACATGCAGAGATGGCTTCGAAGTATCCCAGACAGCTTCAAGTGGATCCGCATTATTTATCTGCCTGAAATGCGCTTGATGCAGAGACACAGAATGCTATTCATACTGAAGGCCTGTCCAAGGCTCTCACATTTGCAAATGGCATTCAACACGAACGAGCTCTGCTCCTTCGTAGACGGGAAACTTGACAAGGAAAAGACCACTACCGGGGAAGCGTTCGCCATCGAGTAGATGCTGCAGTTACCTGCTCTCAAGGTCTTTTCTTTGGGTGTTGAAATTAGTTGCGGTCATAATAGCAAGGATAATTGTGAGGCAGATCTGTCTCGGGCCCACGGACATGCAGATCAAAGCTGCAGGTCGATCAAGGATATGATCAAAGAGAAGGCTGATGGCGTTGAGCTTCAGGTCGAATTGAAATGTAGGCATGGAAGACGAGAATTCTGGAAAGAATAGATCTGTGCATTCCAGCGGCCATGGTGGATGTGGTAACGCTGTAAACGATTGTGAAAGTAGTGCTTTAACATGGCGAGCTCTGACAGTATACTTCAGAGTGAAGAGATCTTCGCTGATACTGTTTTGTCGTCGCTATACAGTCAAACAAATGTTGGTAGACTATATGTAAGGCTTGTGATCAAGCCGTTGAGGCCTGAAAACCTATCATCCTGAAAACAAATACTTTGAATTTGAACCACATTATTCGAGGTCGGAAATCGCAGAAGCAACAATGGCGAGATTATAGTTATATAAAGACACACTCGACTCTAGTCCATATATACAATTTATTTGAGCTCCATTAACATGGACTTTAAGCTTCAAAAATGGGAAAGATCGTTCTTGACGTGACGTTCTAATTATGACTTCCCAAAAAGGAAAGCACCAATGCTTGGCGCTAGTCATCGACAGACCCTCAAATCACGATTCTCCTCAACTTCTCCACAACACCATCAACATCACAAATTCATCAGCAGCAATCACGAATGAGCGCATGAAAACATTTGCAACTGAAGATCACACCAGCTGTTGAGCAAAATTACAGGTATGTAAAATGGAGTGCAATTCTCTGTTAAAGCTGATTTCTGACTCTGTGTAGTTCAAAATGGAAGACACCCACGTCGATAACGTTCCAAAATGCGACAGTGGAGTTTTTCGCTTCCTGGACCTTCCCGCGGAGCTGAGAGAAAATGTCTACAAATATGCTGTTCTTGACATGACTCGGCCACGTCCCATGGACTTCTACTATGGCACCGACAACCCGGAGATGCTGCCCTTGATACCAGTTGGGGGACCCTACACAATCTTCTCAGATACCGCCCATTGCAAGTCACAAGCCCATCGAACTCTTTCTCGTATCAGACTACTTCCCCCTGTCCTGCTAGCGAACCGCCAACTTCGACACGAAGCCTACCCTTGCTTCTTCAAATACAACGCCTTCTGTCTTTGTTCATCCGGCAGTATGACTTACATGAAGCATTGGCTTCAATCCATCCCCAATGGTCATACTTACATTCGTTGCTTGCTCTTTCCAGCTCGATCTCGACTGCGCGATATTCGGTATCATGCATCTTTGGTGTCCTAGTCAGGTGAAACAGGGCCTGGCAAAATTTGGATGGCCTCCCACCAAACTTCTGCCCTCCATAATGCTTACCAGCCATCAAATCCAAGCGGAGGCCTCTCCTATCTTCTTCAAGTGCAACACTTTCGCTCTTTCTTCTTTGTGTCATATAGAATTTATGAGGCTCTGGCTCCAGTCTATTCCCGGTGGTCACTCGCATATCCGCAGCTTGTCATTTTCGGTTGATTTCCCCACATTCTTGGTCAGCTACAACGAGCTTGCAGAAGGCTGTCCTAGACTTACCAACCTCGAATTGGTTCTTGACATTGATATCCGCGATGTCATTCCGAGCACCTCTGCTCCAGACGACAATTCGGAACTTTTGTTGTTGGAATCAGGACTACATAGAGCATTGGAACTTCCCAGCCTCAAGAGTCTTGTCATCACCGCAGATACTCGCGCCCCTACGGACTGTAGCACCTGGGAAGAACAACTCAGGGAACGAGAACTCGGAGAACTCAAGCAATTCTTGTTGGCATTCGAGCAAGCGGCATTGGAGAAGCGGCCGGATGTTAGCGTGAAAGCCGAGATGGGAAGGCATATCGCCAATCCTGAGAGCAACGAAGACTGGAGTGGCTCGGAAGACTGGTAAAAAGTCGAACGTTGCAGAGATCCCGGAAGTGACGAAAATTGAGAGGCATGAACCAGGAAAATTACCCTCCGAGCGGAGGACGTATATGAAAGAGCTGTGGTATTGTGCGTATAATAGAATGGCCTTCCAAGATTCGGCCGAAAGTTCCTAAAGCATGTTTCCATGTTTTGCGGCTCAACAATGAGCTCCTGCACCGACTGATAAGTCAAACAATGGAACATTTACTTCTACCTATGCACACAGGTCCTCCCCTGACTTCACGTACTCCTCAGGTTTTTTGAAAGTCGGACAGGCCGTTACCGGAATCCTGACTTATAGTCTTTGAAATCGCTATAATAAAACTATTTAAGTATACCCACGACTTCTAGCACTAATAAACTTATTAATAAGTAAGGGAAAGTCTATATAATTAACTACATTCGGCGTACTTGAATGGTTCTAACGTCTCTCAGATCGTAGCTCTTGTCCGGCTTTCAGAAAACTTGAGGAGTACTGATCACAGCCACGCAAACAAGGGTCAACTCACTATCCCAATCTTTTACCACCGTTCAACTTCTCACGCACTACATATGTAGGTGATAACGAGCAAACCCGCCACCAGCGCTTGGGACAATAGAACTATATTCCAGCTGCTTAGCTTTAATTCCCCCGTGTTTTGAGCTCCAAAACCCCGAAGCTCCTGATCCTATGAACAATGCCAATATTCCTTGCTTTGTACGTAACATCGCTCCTACTCCCTCTTGCCAAATGAAAGTGAGACGTAGCTGGAATGGTAAAAGTCTCCCAATTAGATTTGTGATCTTAAGGTATCTTACTATGTTAATAGCTTTTGGTTGTTAGTTGAGTTGGCAGTGTTAGAGATTTTAGATAGGCTGAATTAATAATATCTACAGGATTTTCAGCCAGGAATTGTACAGAGGTTGTCTGAGTCTTTGTTAGCACAAGGGAGTAATATATATAAAGCCTAGCTGCTTTAAGCTGTGATCTCAGAATCTTGAGCATCAAAAGCAAGTCCCCCTGTTACTTGATATTTCATACTTAATTAAACAACAACAACAACAACAACAACAACATCTGAGTGTACCGCATAAGACTATTGGAATGGACATGTCGAATTCGGGAGAAAAAGGGATCTATCCCAATCTGAGAATCAGCCACTAGCCTGTACTGTATTGTACTAAAATACTCTTGCTCCCTCGCAACCACAAAAGGGAATACTGAGCAGGCAAGCAACGCAGAACCCTTTGGTATTAAAAAAGAATCATTACTATAAACATATACCAAACATGGAAGATCATTGCCTCTACCGTAGCCTCTATCATATCGACTTTATTCCTCTATCTCTGCTCTCCTATCATCACTCATTTCACCCGAGATCGCTAAGTTTTTTCAAGCTAAGTTCGGGGTTAGATCTGCGATATCGGGACTATGCGTCGTCGTATTTCTTCTCGTGGATAGCAATGGCGCTATTATGGAAGTCAGTGAATGTACTCTTCCCGCAAGGAAAGAAGTAAGAAACATACCGGCCACTAGGATCACTCTGCTTAGACCAAGTAGGCGTCCATCGCATAACAGTTGACGCACACTGTGGTGGGAAGAGATCGTCAAACATGCAACGATACCAGTATCTACCAGCATTGTCAGTATTTCCTCACCACAATTCAAGAGGCCAGCACTTACGCTTCCTTAGTATCCGGAACATCATCCCCCCACTGCGGTTTAGGATTCTTCATATCCTCATCCGAAACGTGCAACTCCGCATTATCCTTCAACGCATCAATCCACCCATACCCCACCCCATCACTAAACTGTTCCTTCTGCCTCCAAAGAATCTCATCCGGCAAATACGGTTTCGTATCCGGTTCATCCGTAGTATCAAACGCCTTCCTAATAATATATTTCTCAATCCTATCCTTTGTAATCATTTTATCCTGGGGGTCGATATCCATAGCCACGTCTAAGAATTTCTTATCCAGAAACGGGACGCGTGCTTCGACACCCCATGCCGATGTTGATTTGTTGGCGCGGAGACAATCTGCTAGGTGCAGGTTTTCAATACGGCGGACTGTTTCTTCGTGGAAGGCTTTTTTGTCGGGAGCGGCGTGGAAGTAGAGGTAGCCGCCGAAGATTTCGTCGCTGCCTTCGCCGCTGAGGACCATTTTCACGCCGTAGGCTTTGATTTTTCGGCTGAGGAGGAACATGGGAGTTGAGGCGCGGATGGTTGTTACGTCGTAGGATTCCAGGTGGTAGATTACGTCTTCTAATGCATTGAGACCTTCCTCGATTGTAAATGTTAGGTTGTGGTGCTTGGTTCCGAGAAACTTGGCCACCTTTTCCGCGGCTTTAGAATCTGGTGCGTCGGGTAGACCGATAGAGAAGGAATTGAGCTCTGGGAGAACTTGGACGGTCGAGAGGTGATCGTCAGCATCAATGCCAACTAAATGATCAGCAGAGTACCCTCCTGTTGAGTCTCCGTTGGCGCCGTTAGCTGCTTTTGCTTTCAAAGCTTCAGCATTGAGACGCTGGATTTCTCGCTGCGCTATCGAGGCAACCAAACTTGAGTCGAGACCACCAGATAGAAGAACGCCAAAGGGAACCTCGGCCATAAGTCGTTTCCTCACAGCAGTCTCAAAGGTTTCTCGTAGAAGCATTAGGTCGACTGGCTTGGTGGGAATAGTGCTTGGCTCCATAAGCCATTTCGGAGTGTAGTATCGGGTGAGCTTGTCCGTTTTCGAGTCATAGATATGGCCTGGCGGGAAGGAGATGATGTTGTCGCAGACGGGATGTAGGCATTTCAGTTCTGACGCAAAGTAGACAGCGCCGGGTGTCTCTTTTGACCGTCCCATATAAAATGTTGTGATACCGATTGGATCTCTTGCCGCGATAACGCGATCTTGTGTTTTATCGTGGAGGACCCAGGAGAACATGCCGTCCAGGAATTTGGGTGCGTCAATGTCATGTTCCAAGTACTGTAACCCCATTAGCTATGTTCGGCCTCTTGTCCGATATCACTGCCATACCAAAGGAATGATGACTTCGCAATCTGAATGTGTCTTATACTTGTATGGTATCTTGGACTGCTTTCGCAGGACCCTGTGGTTGTATATCTCGCCATTGACGGCGAGTGCGATAGTCCCTTCATCGTTGACTAGAGGTTGTGCGCCGGTATCTGTGTAGTATGAATAAGAGGTATGCGATAAGAGTATGACTGTTCGTACCGACTCCGACGATACTCAGTCGTTCGTGAACAAGGACTAGATATCTGTTAGAGATGTATCACAGCAAAAAGAAGTACAGATGAACATACTTGTGTTGTTCGCGATCACATTTCCACCTTGACAACTCAGTAATCAACCTCTACAGTTTATCATGTGACCAATTACTCACTCCAATCTGGACCCCGATGTCGGACTCTGATACAAGATTAGAATATTTGTGAGAAACCTGAGTGAAGAACTTACGCCTTCCCCAATTTTAAAGCTTGAGGCTTGAACTTTTGCACATTAGGATGGCTGTAGAGTGTGTCAGTGTGTTATCAGGATAAATGACTGAAGAGTAAGACTGAGGAGTGCTATGGGAGTATTAAGAAGCCAATGGCTTACCAATGGCACGCAAAGATTCCACACATATTGTACGACCTATTATCTAGAGTGAGAAGGCAGAAAAATGGGAGAAGAAGGGTGTGGTGGTGTTGTTGTTAAATCTTATATGACTCCGAACTATTCAGAAAAATCCCCACCACCAAAAAGGGTCCAACCATTTTTGGTGGCGTTTTCGGCATATTTCCGCCGCACCTTATCTCTAAATTTTGTATCACCATTCTCGACCATCGACTTCCACACTTATGCTCATTTTCTTGCCTTGTCTAGACTAGTCTACGTCCGAGACGAACGTGGCAAAGCTAATGGCTCAAGATTGAAGTGGATTCAGCTGCGTGTCCCCCGACAAGAGAGCATTTTTACTCCTGCGACACAGCCAGGAATGGTAACTGCCTTACTCTGGTTGGTCCTATCAACTTAGAATTGGACCATCATCTGTACGCTTCACCATTTCTCCAATATCTTTGAGAGAGAATAAAATTGTATTGGGTGCAAAAAGAGCTTGGAATATCTCGCGGAGCTCGTGAAGAACGCCATCACGTCCTCACGAGACCTCTAGTAGCACAATCATCTGATATACCCACAACGGAGCTTATATAGAATGTCAAACCCAGAGGACAGCACGATGGCCTCCGCATCTCCATCTTCCCCAACTCAGCTGCATACCTATCACTGCTTATGCTCCAACTTGCTCTTCGCCAGCACCCGCGAACTCGCCACGCTTCCACGACGAACCTCACTGGACAAATCCCACATCCTTCCACTACCATCCAGCACAGACGCGCAATCACGACAGCGTGAATATGCAATTCTCCTGACCACGACACTTGATCGTAAGCCAGTCGTCATTCGCAGTGAAGAGGGCTTTGAAAAGAGGTATTTACAGCGGTGTGGGAGATGCCAGCTGGTGGTGGGATATCAGTTGGACAAGTCACAGTACGAGGGAGTAGAAGATCTTGGAAGGAAAGACGATGTGATTTATCTGCTTCCGGGTGGGCTGTTGAGTACGGATGATATGGTTGCTGGGAAGGATATGAGTGATAGCATTGCCTTTGCTGGTGTTGGATTGGGACTTACAGCTGGGAAGTGAAGCTCAACTATCCTATCTATTCGGATTTGCAATCCACCATGACACCAAGGGCGTCACGAATTCGCCCATACCATGTGGAACCGACTTCAACAGGATGTTGTACAGCATCTTACCACCGAATGCCGACGTGGGTATTCTTTACCTCGATACTCGACTGTATCACACTTGCTATCAGTACGGTCACTTTATGATATTCATGGCTCGACTCCACAGTCATTTCAAAGCAATTAACCAGACGAGACTTACGTGTTGGGACCCATCACACCGCAATCCATGGCCACACGACTTTTCGCAGCAGTGAGCTGTCACAGAGAGAGGAAGTCCCCACCAGAAGAGTCCAATACAAAAACCCTTAATTCGCCGGAAGGCATCTGCCAGAATTGGGTGGATTAGGTACCTTCCTTGCTTCTGGTATTTCAAATATTCTCCTCTTCTCATATCATGTTTAGCAACCGGATGGGTTTCTTCATGCTACAAATGCATCAGCCACAGATGCCGTGCTTTGTTCCCCCCATGCACTGAGATATGAAAAGTACACTGTGCATTGAAGTAAAATCCGTAGTAATGTATAGACGTACTATACTTTGAATTACTTTTGCAGAGCATGGTGGTATTCCGACAGTGGAGCCGAAGCAAAAAAAAAAAGTGCTCCCATTCCGGTTCGAACAGCAACCCCAGGTCCACAAACCTAACGCCGCTCGTACCTTACAAGCACGCCTACCAGCCACACCCACATCCACACCCACAGCAACTACCCCAAATCAAAGGCCATGAGAGCGCAGGATCGCACTGCAGAGGATCGAGATGCTTAAAGGAAGGAGTACCTGATCACAAAAGCAAAAACTCGTCAAAAAGAGAGGGGGGATGGAAGTCTTAGCGGGACAGCGTCCGGTGCTTCACGCCCTCTCTTTTGGGACTTTCAACCCGTGTGGCACTAGTATGGGCATTCGAGTCGGGTTGCGGTTTGCAACCCCCAGACTACCGCCCATACCGCCCTTCTGCTGAGAAATTCCCCGCAATGCAATAATATGGGGTAGAAGAGGTCCAAGTCACACCCCGTATGTCCAAATTAACAGACCAAGTAGTCGAGCGTCTAAAAGCATGGACATCATATCAGTCCGTTGATCGTCAGGTCCCCGCACTTGCGCTCTCATAGACTTCCTATTCAAATTACCATCACTCACAGACCTCATCTCGTTCCTCATTTACTGATATATTGTTTTATCAACGCACACTTCTCGATTGGACTATCAAACCAGATGGGAGGAAGGTCGTTCTTTCCTCCGTGTATGCACACCTGTATATTTAATTCCTTGTTTCTTGTCTACCCCTTGATGAATTGGACAGCAGCAACTCAACCATCTCCGTTGAATATTTCATTATGTACTAATACCGTTTCATGATCCACTAATTTGATCATTATATGATCGTGGTAAACTGGCTCAAAAGTCAATTCATATGCTACAGAATATCAGCTGTGCCACTCTGATAACTCCCCTTTTCCCTGCCTCTCCTTCACCTCAAGGTAGTCTTTCCACTTTTCCGTTCGGTCCATATTCACCCCCCTTGAAAAATAATCATGGTCTATACACTTCTCTGCCTAGTTAGCGTCGTGGCCGTGCTGCCCCAAGCACCATCTCCCTTCCAAGTTGGCGCAACTGTCAAAACTACAAGCGGCCAAAGCCAAGGCCATCCCTCAGCCTGGCTACCCAACGTATCAGAATACCTAGGGATTCCCTACGCTCAACCACCCGTTAGCTCGCTCCGCTTCTCCGCCCCCAAACCCTACAACTCAACGTCTACATTCACAGCCGCAAAATTCTCCCCGAATTGTCCAGCAAACGTCGCGTCACCTCGCAATGCGACCATCACGTGCACATCTGTTGCGGCCACCATTGCTGGTATCCCCGGACAAGCAGGTGATATTTTCGATGAAGCTGCTTGACTGTGAATGTGTGGAGTAAACCCCAGACCGGGGAGAAGAAGAAAGCGGTTATGGTGTGGATTTATGGTGGCGGGTTCAATACGGGTAATAGTCTGAGTCCGGCGTATAATGGCGCGAGGCTGGCGGAGGATGAAGACGTGGTTCTTGTTAGTTTGAATTATAGGATTAATATCTTTGGGTTCCATGTACGCAGTTTTCCTTTCCTGCTTTTTCACCCATTGAGTAGTGATGCAGAGGCCAACGATAGGGTGCCCGTTTCCTACCAGATCTAAACCCCGGTCTCCTAGACCAAAGATTAGCAGTAGAATGGGTCCGCGACAACATCGCCCAATCCTCCGGCGATCCCTCCCGAATCATCCTCTTCGGCCAGTCCGCCAGAAGCGCATCCGTAGATTCTATTCCTACGCCTGGACAAACGACCCCATCGTCTACGGCTTCATACCCGAATCCGGCACGGCATCCAATCGCGAACAGCCCGGTGCGGCTAACTGCTCCTCGACTTGGTACGCCGCTTCCAGAGCGTTGAACTGCGGCGGTGAAGAAGTTGGTGGGAAGACTGTGGAGTGTGTTAGGGGGAAGAGTTGGAGGGATGTGCTCGCTGCGGTGAAGAGCGTAGGTGGTACGAATCCGATGGGGGCGTTTGGGCCTAAGGCGGATGGGAAGACTGTGTTTGCGGATTATGCTGCTAGACGTGCTGCGGGTAATTTTATTAGAGCGCCTATTCTTGTGGGTGCGACGGATGATGAAGGTGGTTTAAGTGTTATCACTGGTAGAGGAGGAGCATCTGCACCGAAGGGACCGCCACCGTCAGTCAGCTCATCGTCTCCTCCTGGAGTGGTGCCACCACCAGCAGCAAAGGCACCTCCAGCTTCACTATGGAGTGTCGTTATTAACTCTATGGGACCCGCGAAGGCAGGTGGTGCAGGTATAGGCCGTAGACAAACAGCAGTGCCGAAAGCGCCTGATCTCTCTGGAATAGGCTGTGGACCTCATAGTGCAGCTTTAGGAAGAGTGAAGAATGGTGTCCCCGCATGGAGATATGTCTATAATGGCGTATGGCCAAATCGGGACATCGAATCGGAGGGCGCGTGGCACGGCGCTGATATTGGTCTACAATTCGGCACTACGGAATTTTTGAGTAAGAAACCTGATACGTAAGTAGTACTTTACGAGTATGTTCTTGGAGGGAAAAGAGATTGGGACGAGGCTAATGCTGTTTCTGTTAGTGATGAGGAGAAGAAGATGGTTAAGACTATTATGCGTGCTTGGAGTGCTTTTGCTAAGGATCCCAAGGAGGGGTTGAAGAAGCTGGGGTGGCCGATTTATGATGAGAATAGTAAGTTTGGATTGTGTTAATTTGTGGTTGGTGATAGACGCTAATTTTTGCAGAACCGACTGTGATTAGTCTGGGTGGTCGTAATCATGCGTCGGTTGAGTTTGTTGACAGGAAGGCTTATGATGATAACTGCCCGGCATAAGATTGATGATAATCTACAAGTGACACAATACCACTGAGCGAGCGGAAAATTATGGCTCGAAGCTCGATCTTTGAATCTCATATACTACCTCTTGCCAATTGAATCTCGGATGTAGCTGGAATCCTTGAGTTCTATTAACTAATTAAGTGCCTTGGATAAGACTTGTTGTTTGACCAACTTCCGGGTATTAATCACGAGCTTGGTGCTTGGAGCTTTACCTATGCTAAAAGGCTCACAAGTATAGGTGTAGACGTGTTATCATATATGCCCTCTTGCCAATTGAATTTCGAATGTAGCGGGAATCCTTAAGGTCTATAAACTATTTTAAAGTGCCCTAGAAAAACTTTGTGATTTTATCAGCTTTAGGATATCAATAAAAAGCTTAGTACTAGGAGCTCTAAGTATACTAGAAGGCTTACAATTGTAGGATATCAGGTTCGGAACCTCATAGTGCCTGTCCAAATTTCAATTGGCACGAGAAAGGCTAATTCGACAGTAAAACTTTTTTTAGCACTCTTGATTCAGTTGATATGTTTGAAGGATCCTAGCGACATCTGAGTTTCAAGTGGTAAGAGTGGGTATACTACTCTGTTTGTGTTCACCTCTATCAAAAGCTAAACCGATGGTATCTCCTTCCAACCCAGTTTCAATTTTGCATTTCCTAAGCCTATCTTTCCTCATTCAAACCCTTGTTTCCAAGGGCCAAGCCCATCTCACAACCCAGCCTTCTTCTTCACCGTAACTATACACCACTGCGCATGACAGGGCGCCTTTCCCTCCTCCACCTCCTGCTCCGGCGCATGCTCACCAGGCCATTTGTTGATCAAATACGTAACATCCCCACAGACCCTCCCTTCCCTCACCGCATCAGCAAAAGTTTTCCCCTTCTCTGCCACCTCGTCGTATTTCGCGACATCCGTCATTGCAGTGATCACCCCATTCATGATCATTTGATTTTCTCCATAATCAAACTTGGCAGCCGCGATAGCTTGTTGGCGCTCACGGGCCGTCATTCTTCCATCTTTGACTGCATTGTACTTGATCGTAATTTGATCGGCGAAGTTTAGGAGTGCGCGGGAGATGGATTTACACCAGTCGGACTTTTGGACTGCTTCTAGGACGAAGCCTTTGACTGCTGGGTTTTGGAAATGATGTACATCGTGGCGGCGGTATGTTTGAACTTGATAGTAAAATGTCAAGGGGTTATATGTGATAACAACCTTGTATTGCAGCGCTTTGACAAACTGGGGCACAGTGGGGAGAGCAGGGCCGGGGTCGCCGTCCAAGTACTCAGCTGTAAGGACTTGGTTGGGGGTGGTTAGTTTGAAGTTTCGTCCGAGTCTGTATTATATAATGAAGGAAAAACCTACGGCAGACATCTGAAAAGTAGATTGGTTCAAGAGCAAGTGCTACCTTGACTCTGTCGGTGAGAGGCCCTTGGATTGTAGCTTCGCAGAGGGGGCGAATTGACTCAGCAAAGTCCTTTAAGCGTTTGGTGCGGTCTTTTGCAATGATTAGGTATTGTGTATCGTCTTGTAGGGATTCATCATCGTTGGACGTTGGTGATTCGATTACAGCATCATGTTCTGTTGCTGTGGTGTCTGTACCCTCGATCGCGATTGGAAATTTGTCATGCGAAATGCCTAAATTATCATCTGCAAGCAGCTTAGAGTCAGCTGAGTCTGGTAGTTTATCCATCGTGCCACAGAGATATCAAGCAGGTGAGCTTGGCAGGCGAGCAGGTGGCACAGTGTTGTTGTGAGGTCGAAGAAGAAAATTCAGTGTGCGAGCAAAATAGGCTCGCGAACGCCAAGAGTCAGAGTTCGTCTCCAGTAGTCGGAATCCATCCTCTCTGGAAATGTGTCGACGTGATTAGATGTTCCGGAATCCGTGAGCATACCAAAGCAATTTGATTTCGTGTATTGCTACATCCACAGTTAAGAAAGCTCGGTGATCGCAGATATTGACAGGAGCTGCAAGTGACATGACATCCAAAGTCACAAAAATAGAAAGTAGAAAGATAGCATGGCTACTTATGTTAAGGTAGGGTTGAGGTTGGTTTTTGGGTTCCTTCCGAATTGGGATTGCCAAGGAAAACCTGGCGTGACTGAGGTTAGCGTTCAAAGTTTGGCTTTCAACTTCATCTCTTTGAACCTCCACGATCTCCCAGACGTCACAATGGACCTCTCACTTCTAGACTTGGAAACGGAGCTTCAGCAATCAATCGTCAGCTTCCTGAACTTCAAAAGTCTCAAGGCATACCGCCTCGTCAACCGCGAATGCAATGTCCAGGCTTCTCGATCCTTCACCACGTACTTCGGGACCATAGCATGTGGCGGTTTTGATGGCGGGGCTGACTTCTTTCGCCTCAGTCAGATATCTCAATCGCGCTTTTCAGACAATGTCAACACCATCGAGATTATCTGTACACCCAGAGGGTTCATGAGTGACGCATGCTACATTTATCATTCGGCGACACTCCGCTACGCGCAAAAGAATCTCCGAAACTGTCGAAATATTCACCTCGCCAACGTCTGTTCCTGTCAGGATTTTATATTCTTCATGAACATCGTGGCGTTGCACGAGATTCATCTTCGTGTTCTCCATATTGAATTCATTTGTGGCTTGCAGCCATTCCGATGCGTGAGTTGGGAATATCCCGAGGCGTTTGAGCGTTTGCGTTCGCTGAAGATCACGCTGAATAAGCTGAACGATTTTGACTTGGAAGTGCAGACCTTAGCGAATCTTGCTGAGGTGGTCCCAAATATTGAGAGCCTCGGGCTACAGGTCAGGGTGCTAGAGTTCAAGAGCCCCTTGATACCAACAACTGCCCATGCGGCCATCAGATATTTCTACCAACACGCGTCATTTCCAAAATTAAACAACCTAGAGCTGGATCTCTCCCGAGCAGGCGTGGATGAGCTCTGGAGCTTTCCAGCTACGAATGGGCAAAACCTTGCGGCCGTCAGCCTTGCTTGTGTAGTAGTAGAGGAGCAAATAGTACAGAAAGCTATCGAAGCACTTCGCGACGAGTGTCCGCAACTCAAAGTTTGTGAGCTCCTGCTGGAGCACGACGGGGCCGCCTCAAACTCAGTTGCCGCCGGATCTTTCAGCGCCAGTCTCAAAGGGAAAGCGTCCATCCAGATGGGGTTAGCGAGTGCTCTCCACACGATTGAGAAGCCTCAGGCAGGAGCGGACGTGAGGAGATCGTCGAAGGCCCGTCGAAGGAGCTGAAAGAGCCGCGCTGGCGACGAGACAAGCAGAATATGAGTAGTCTTAATTTAGGAGGAGGAAGTTCTTCAGCTGAGATTTGCTATCATTACTCAAAGTCTTTCCTCTCCTACTTCGTCGACTGTCTTCAATTGTGGTGGAAGATTCAATCTGTACTGTATTTATGCTCCGATACTTAGCTCACGAGCCAGTTTATGAGATATTGTTATCGTCTTTTGCCATTTCAGCTGTCAACCACTCGGCCTCTTTGTTCATCTCTTCTACTGTTCGTGGTTTTCTCGCATCATCCGCATCGACTTTCAATGGCTTATGCGACTTTGCTTCCGTTGCCTCTTCTAGGTGTGCACCAATATTACCCTCCGGCCCATCCATAATCTCATACACAGCATCTTTACCTCCTCTATTATCCAGGTCTGCGTTCTTCCGAGGTATTATGTGTGCATGTATATGGGGAACAGACTGCCCCGCTTCTTCCCCGTCTTGAATCGCAATATTCAGCGCAGTAGCATTGAACACTCGCTCAATGGTCCTGGAGACACGCTGGACGGTCGAAAACAGGTCGGTGATTTCAGCAGCGGTGAGGTCCTTGATGCGAGGGACCCGGCGTTTGGGACTTATCAGCACGTGGCCAGGCAAGATGGGCTTCAGGTTCACCAGAGCGAAGGACAGGGGCGTTTGGTGGAAGACCTGGGTACGAAAGTTGTTAGCTTATTCGCGGGGCTATTGGTTAACAAGGCTAGATGTATACCTGGGGAGTCACTAGGAAAGAACCAAAGTAGATGGGTTTGGACAGATTTGATGGCGGCATGATAGTGATGTATCTAATCTTAAAAATGGCCTTCTTATTAAGGTTAATGTTTTTCACCTTTAGTTGTAGTGGTTTGTGGTTCAATTTGTGGAATGGGATTTGCAAATGTTTGTACACGACAAATAGCTGGCTCTCCCAAACCACCTGCGTCATTCAAGCCCAATGGTTGGACGTAGAAAGAGGTTCAGTATCTGTTCACATCCTGGTACACGATTGACTATCCTTGAGCTCTACACCATGAGATCGACGCGTGATGTGTTGGAACGACCAGCCCTGTGCATATTGGACTGCACCGGACAGGCATCAAGGCGACGAAAGAGGAAGTTCAAGCTTCGCCCACCCCTGCAACGGCCCGCAACCTCTCCCAAATTTCCTGCATTCCTTCAACACCAATAATAACGCATATCGTGAACATTCAAGAATCGACCTACTAGTGCAAAAATGGATGACATACTCCAAAATGCGGGCACTCACGCCGTAGGCGCTACCCCTGAAGCACTTGGCCTATGAAATCTCATAGACTGCTCTTTACGAAGCACAACTAGGCGGGACGGGAGAAATGCTCATTTGGTAAGTTCACGCTACGAAAAGCAATCATCCATCTGGATATCACGGACAAGGCTGTTATAGGTAATCGCGACCTGGTAGCATCTTGATACTCATCAGTCGTGCCTGCCGTAGACAGTAAGGGTCCAGAATGGGAAAGGATGGCAAGAGTCGGGTAGTTATGGCAGGTGATTAAGTGGAAGGCATAACATGCCAGAAGAATGCATTCACTCTTTTCCTCTTTAAATCAGACCTTCGTCCTCTCGTTTTCATATGCTTTGAGCATCCATCGGGTGAATACCCATCTTGGTCAAGATGATCAACTTTCACTCACTTATAATCATTTCTCTTCTCTCCAACTTCATCTTTTCCATTCCACTCGAACGCAGAGGTAAGAAGCTACCCTTGTCATACATGTTGAGAGACCACTCATAGGTTAAGATATCTTACTGATCATTCGCTCACAGCGATCGATGCAAATTTGCTTGCAACCTTCAACCTTTACGAGCAGTATGCTGCTGCTGCGTACTGCCCGACCAACAACAACTCTCCAAACACAAAGATTGTTTGTTCTAGTGGCAATTGCCCACTCGTAGAGGCTGCAAATACAGATACTGTAATCGAGTTTCAAGAGTACGTAGTTACCCGGCACTTGTTATGGTTTGGACATGATCTTTGCGGAGTCGCTATTCTGGTGTCTTGCAAGATGTTAACTCTTTTGGCAATGTTTTCATCTTCTTTGCACTAAGCTGTCCTTGCCGTCATTAACTTATAAATTGCCTTCACGTGACTAACAATTGCACAGTTCTGCAGGCACCGATGCCACCGGATACCTAGCAACAGACACGACAAACAACCTCATAGTCCTATCCTTCCGAGGCTCTGAGTCGATAAGAAACTATTTCACCGATCTCTCGTTCTCTCTAGTCTCCACAGACGTATGCAATGGTTGTTTGGGCCTTGCTGGTTTCTGGCTGAGCTGGTTAGAGGTGCGCGATAATGTCAAAGCTGCCGTCGCCATCGTCGCAGCAGCAAACCCAAGCTTCAAAATAGTGGCAACTGGTCATAGTCTAGGCGGAGCCATTGCCACTTTTGCGGCCGCAGAATTGAGAAATGCCGGCTACACAGTGGATCTGGTAAGCAATTTACAATGTAACGAGTGAAATTAGTTGGTAACAGCCACATCTAGGTCAGCTTTGGAGCGCCGCGAGTAGGTGACCGGACAACAGCGAGACACATCACAAATCAAAATAAAGGAGCCAATTACCGCATCACCCACAAGAACGACCCTGCGCCGCGACTACCACCAGAGTCGTTCGGCTACCTCCACACGAGCCCAGAGTACTACATCAGCAACGATAATAATCAGCCTGTGACAACAAAAGACATCAGAGTGTGCAGCGGACTGGGCAATTCGCAATGTAACGCCGCTTGGCTGATCTTTGACCTATATGCTCATGCGTGGTATTTCAATGAAATTAGTGCTTGTTATCCTGGGGATACTATTGAAGTTTAATTTCTCTAGAGGCTGGACTCACTTGCCTAAGGCCTGGCGCTTTTTTCTGGATCTTTTGGTCGGATCTTCTTCAATTAGGGGAACAGGTTTCTCTAACTTCTTCGGAATTCTTGTGGTTGTAATATGAGGAGCATTTTGGAGCAGATAGTGGCGCGTCAGAAGGACCCGTTGCCATCAATCAAATTTTATGCTTCGTCCTATTTTTATTGCTTATGACCGTGGAAAACAACTGGATCTGGCACACTGTCTGCTGTTTTAATGTGTTAATGTCTTGTGTAGCTATTGGCGATTTCACGGAACGTAATTGAGTTTGGACAATGGATAATGACACCGGTTCGCAAAGATAGTCATTAGTTGTGACCAGATTTAGAATACTGTGTCGCCAAGTCTGAGTACAGACCATGTGCTCATGAGTATAGTTTCGAGCAGTAACAGTAGGTGAGGAGTAGGTAAAGATCAATGCTTCCCTTGTCCCCCATCCAAGCAATTGTGAAAAGCAAAAATAACGACATATTACTTTTGGAATTTGAAGAGAATATTGTGTCCCGTTTGCGAGAAAGACATAATCATACTCCTCGCCACTCTTCATCTAAATAACCATGAAAAAGAAAACAAACCTCCCAATCAAGTGTTAAGCAAATATCGTATCCAGTACAACTGAAGACGTCATCCTGCCTATCACTCTCCTCAATCAAAGATTTATCGGAGCAAGAGCAGAAGACCTCTCAATGAAATGTAAAGAAAATGTCGTTCCCCAATCAAAAGACCACAGCAACAAACCTCTTGTAACGATCTAGCAATTCAGACGTCTACTTCAGACTCGTCATCGGGTGTTCCCTCCTCCATTTATTGACAGCAATCATCTTCGTCCTAAGCTTCTCCAACACCTCCTCATCGTCTCTATCCGCAATCGCCTTTTCCTTTCGACAGACAGCGCACTTCGCATCATACTCTTTCGGGTGAAGCGGGCCAGGATGCATAGCAACGCACTCCACCGGGCACAGGAAAGGCGTCCATCTAGTATGTCCATGTAAGTCTTTACATGCTGACAGTGTCTGCCCAAGCCGCTTGCCTCCGAGATCGAGAATCGCGCCATGATTTCCCCAAATGGTAATCTTCTTGAGCGCGTTAAGATCCTCCATCAGTGGCTGAAGCTGTTCGTACAACCAGCAGACTGGTGGACCGCGTTTGACTTGGACGAGGAGCTCAAGCTCTTGGAGGGATTTAGCATCTTTGATCGTGTCGAGGAGTTTTGGTACGAATTCGAGTTCCCCACATGCAAGGAAGGCTTCAGCGCTGTGGGCTCCGAATTGGTAAGTCACCTTGCGCTTGTAGTGATGTGCGTCAAAATCGGGATACTTCCCAATGTAGTCGTGATTCCAGTCTCGCAAGTTCTGAGGGAGCTCGAAGTCGTGGCGGGTGGGCCATGGGATACCTTTGACTTTCTTGATGGCGTCGGCGCAGATGGAGATGATTCCACCCTTGGTATCTTGAAGAGTGTGTACGATGTCTTGGTTATGGAAAGGAAATCCAACGTAGCCTGGTTGATCGAAGTCACGAGCCCAGAAGAACTCGTCGAGTCGGTCCAAGGTAGCGGTGTTGCCGTGGTCGAATGCACCGAACTCAACGTGGATGTTGAGTTCGACTTTGCGTAAGAACTTGACTAGCAACTTGTTTTCGCTCAATTTGGCTAACTTGGTAGTCCATCCCGCAGTCAGGTCGAAGAGTCTATCAGATGGTGCCCATACACCAGACATCCCAGACATGCGACCTCCAGCCTCCCATGTAAGTGCATCTTGCAAGTCTGCGGGACCTTGATATCCAATCGTAGTGGAGTAGCACCCGCAAACGCGGCAGAACTGCTCATACCATTCGCAGCGAAACTGCGAGGTGGGTGCTGTGACTTCTTGAGGAGGAATGGGGAATCCATTCTCATCCCACAGTTCGGCTTCGTCGACAATCTGTAGGAAGTTGACATTCCATTCTTCGGTTGTGGTTAGAGTGATGCCTTGATAGATCATGCGCTCGTAGACAGAGTCTCGCAGTTCACGCGGTAGGTCGAAGAAACCGGCACGAGTCGGATCGAGCCGCTGGTGTGCCATATCGTTGGACAGAAGTTGTTGGTGGTACGACAAATGCAAATGTGTAAGTGGTTAGGAAAAGCTGGTAAATATTTAGTACCGAATGTGACAAGCACAATGGAAAGGCCGGCGACTTACTTTGAATTGTGTGTGGTTCAAGCTCGATCAGGAGTTGGAGAAGAAAATGTGGGCGTTGGTTGTTGTTATGAAGTGTGAGGGTATGTGCAAAGTGATCAGGTCTTAAAGACAAGACTTCCTCAGTTTGTGGACTTGCGAAAATTACTAGATCCAACACCAGCATTGTGACTTTAAGGAACGATTTTGTTGAACACAGAAACTTAAAGAACCACAGAATCGGGGAAGACAAAGAAAGAGCAGGCCCACGTCGCGGAGCTTTTACAACACATCGCACGATAGAGACTATCACTGTTTGATGTCTGCGGCTAAAAATTTAATGCTGAAGCATGTGAAGAGAATCAGTAGTGTTGGGAAATAGCTCTCCTGTAGAATCCAAGAGATGGCGAAAAGATAACACACTGACTGAGCCAGCTTGCTTATGGGCTCAATCTTTCGGTGCGCCATCCACCGTTTTGGCCTTCATCTTTCGTGAACTTGAACCGATCGTGCAGTCTGCTTTCCCGTCCTTGCCAGAACTCAATCGCATCGGGAACCACACGCAGACCTCCCCAAAAGTCTGGCACGGGGATTTGTTCCTTTCCCTCAAATTTCTTCTCAACTTCTTCTACCCAACCTTCCAGCTCTTTTCTATCCTTGAGAACCTCGCTCTGTTTAGAAGCCCAAGCGCCTATCCTGCTCCCTCGTATTCGCGTATCATAGTAAACTTGACTTTCCTCGTTCGTCAAGCGTTCTACCCGGCCTTCGACTCGAACTTGTCTCTCAAGCTCTCTCCACCAAAACGTCAGCGCAGCATGTGGGTTTGACTTCACATCTTTTGACTTTTGACTTGTACCCCAGTTAGAGTATATCACAAAGCCTCTGTCATCTAGCTCTTTAAGGTATACCATTCGAGCTGTGACCCTCCCTGATGGCAGCTCGGCCGTTGAAAGGGTCACCGTCTCGGGTTGGTGCACATTGGAGGCCTGAGCGTGTTTAAACCAGGTGTTGAATTGTTTTAGTGGATTAGGATCGAGCTGAGAGATGTCGAGTGCGCCTTTTGTATATTGCTCAGCTTGCACTGAGGTAGTATTGCCGCTAGGGGCGAATATTAGCTTTCCGGGCTGCGTGATTCCTGCCATTAAGCGTATTCGAGAAGAAGTAATAGTAGTCCGAGATCTAGGAGACACGATTGAAAAAAGTTGAAGGCGTGATGGAAATACTCGCATTTGCATCAGAACTCTGGCATAGACGTCCTGGTGATATGCGTGATACTCTTTAAAAATGTTAAGAAATAGGGTCGTGGCTAAAGGTGTAGAATTCCTTCAAGCTAAGTTCGAGTGTTTGCAAAGGCTAGGATTTCCTACCAAGTTGTGCCCTCGAACTTCTTGTCATTCGTGAAGAGAATGTAGAGTGGGGGTCATCGAGGTTGATATTTTGAAGGTGTGGCTGACGCCACACCAGCTACTGACAACGACAAGAAAACACCTAATCAGACGACATTCACTTCAAAACCTTGCTTCTCTTTAAGTAACATTTTCTTTTACGAGAGAACAGTGCTCTCGAGGCACTGATTTGATACCAGCTGGAAACAGACCCGAGACTCGTTGTTGAGGTTGGTAAACTAATGTTCAGCCAGGATGCTGTCAACAGCTTCCACGAAAGCCACGATCAGCTCCAACATGTTTTAACCTTAGTTGTTATCAATGAAGACGCCTCAGAATGCCGCCGTTCAATCGTCAAAGTAGCTCCGAATTCTATGACTGCTTTATCCTTCGATTTTTCATATTTCTTGCTAACTTGGTATTCACGGTCTGACTGTTTAAGGGGCCTTAGCATGAAATTTGAAAAGAAAAGACAAGCATCTTTCCATTTCTTTTTTCCATTTCTTTTTGAGTTTTTACAGATCACCAAATGACGGGCGACAATCTTCCAACAGATACTTCGTCATGCTTCAGGACTCCCTCAGAGTACTTTCGTCTTTCCACCTAGCCCCAACCTCGGGTCGAGCTTTGCTACTTGGAGGAGTTGCTAAAGATCCAAACTACCTTGAACGACGAAAGAATTGTCAGACTCAATATGGTAGGGTTTCTTCGTGTCACCTAGTGGCCAGTAGCTATCCCCAGCTGGGTGCCAGTTGTACCCGTCGAAGATTTGGAGCTGAAGCTTGCCAGCTTGATCAACACCGGTCACATACAGGAAATCTGGTCTGCATCAGTTTCTGTTACCTAATGACCGGAGCGTTCAACCACTTACTTTTCCCTTTCTTGACCACCACAGCTGGCTGCGTCGCAAAGTCACCACCTTTATCAAACCACGTATCGAAACCGGGGTACCAATTCTGTCCATCCCAAGCCTTGGAATGATATGAGGTATCATCAGATGCGTCAAACTGCCCAATTATGTCAATTTTACCCACGTCCCAATGCACGACTGCAGGGGCAGAAGCAAAGTTCCCTCCCATCTGCTCCCAACCTTGGTATGCTCCAGCTGCATAGAATTTATGGTTCAGTTGCCCATCCTTACCTGCGATCCAGATATCAAATCTTCCTTCACCCCAACTAGTTGCCAAGGGGTCTCCAACAAAATCACCACCTTCAAGAGACTCCCAGGAATCGCTTGGGATCCATGTATCGCCGTTCCAATACTTGTGTAGCAAAGATCCATCCTCAGCACCAATGCCAAATATGTCGAGACGGCCTGGACCCCAAGAAACAATACTGGGAGCAGAACTAAAATTCCCGCCGAGATCTTCCCATTTTGTGATGGAAGGATGCCAGTCATTTCCAGCCCAAGCTTTGTGGATGTAGTTGTTCTCTGTGGAGCGACCTACAATATCGAGACGATTCTCTCCCCAAGAATTGACGGCAAGACCGCTCGTAAATTCGCCCTCAAGGCGCTCAGAGTATTTTCCGTCAGGCTTCTGCATAAGAGTATATCGTCAACTGCAGTTTTGAGGAGTAAAATTCACAATTTCACATACCCAAGCTGTACCGTCCCAAAATTTATGGTGGGCAGATTGTTCTCTCCCAATGTGGAAGTAGTCTAGTCGATTTGGACCCCATGACACTGCAACAGGATAGCCAAAGGCGGTAGCGTTCATCTTTTCGAAACCAGGATTTGGCTCCCAGCCATATCCTGTCTCAAATTTATGCCAGATGGTCTTGTCGTCGGCAATACCGAAGATATCGACTCTGGGAGAACCCCAGGAAACGGCGGTGATGGAGCCATTTTTCACCGCAGATACAAGCTAATGAGACTCAATCACAACCGCATGCCACTTTGAAGGAGAGTGACTTACGCTAGTAGCCACAAGCAGAGCAGTGAGAAGTGTTGATTGTGCCATGTTGCTCAGTTTGGAACTTTTAAGGCTGAATGACAGTGTTGAGTATAACAAAGAGGGGCTGTTCCGTCTTTTTAAGCTTTGAAATGGAAGTCGAAAAGTGGGACATCCGTCTTCTCAACTGCAATGGATATATCTCTGCTCAGCTCTTGCGAGTCAAGAAGCGGGGTCTCGGACGCTGCTGCAATGCATCTTAATGCTTTTTGGTGGCTGTTGTTTTATGCGAGGCGTTCTTGCGTGATGGGGAACTGGAAAAGCATGCTCGCTCGCAGATCTATACTCATATTTGATTTCAATCATCAAGTCCACTCGATGCAGACTTGAAGACATGGCCAATCTACCGCATTCTTTGACCTTGGTGAAGTACTTAAAATTCTCCCTCCTTATACCGAACACCAACGACTGGTAGAGTTCAGAACTGAACAATGTTCAGCTCACCCCCAGCCAGCCACAGAATCGCCAACCGCATCAAATCCGATCTTGCATGATTTTGAGAAGATCGATTCGTGGACGAGGGTAAGTTTTCCGATACGACGGGACGGTGCGTTCCACTGCAGAGCCCCACATTTGGACTGTCGAGTGAGCGCAGCACGATCAAGTAGAACTACGCTCAATTTGTGACTGATCTGCGAAAGTGCATGATTCTATGACATTCCCAAGGTTATAGGTTATCGCGCTGTTCCTTTTATCCGTGGTCTCTGACGACCTGTAGTCAGCATGTAATTACGGCCGATAGTCGGAGTTGACAGCGAATCATTTCTCGGTATGCTGCAAAAGCCACAAGGCTGAAATTCGTAATCAAGCCTCGTGAGTTCCAGTCTGCTGTCAGGCCGCTGCCGTTAGGGTCAAACAATAATGCTCGTCTCGATCGCGCATAGTGATTGATCGGCACTTGCGTCCTTCTGGTATATAATCTAGTGCAGGTGTTCTCCCTCATTAGACGTGGCTAGAATCCTCAAACTCTGTTAACTGATTTTAGAGCGTTGGAATAGCTTTACTATTCTATAAGCTCTTAGGTATCAATTAGAAAGACTTGTACTAGAGCTTCTTACTATGGTGAAAGGACTTCTAATTTAGGTTCTTCAGCTTGGTGTCGTTGCATTAGCATGAATGGAGGAATGCCTTTCTCAACCCGTTTCGTTAACATATCCTAACAATAGCAGGGAATGATTCCAAGCGTTCTAGTCACTTTCTCATAAGATTGACCGCAAAAATTCTTTCGCACGAAACGGAAACACTAAAATCTACTATTTTTCAAAAGATTGTGTTCGCTTGCCTGGTTCAACGGAGGATTTCGAATCCTAAAGCTTGATCGGCACAATATCATCCCGAGCGCAAGTATTCCCCATCTGGACGACATGAGCCCAAATGGTTCGAAAGCACTGGGATATCGAATCGTTGTTGATGATTGAATTCATCAAATCTTTGGTCCAAATGTTACTGCGCAGTAATCATCAGGAATCAATTTACTACGAGCAATTCAACTTAAATATTAGAGCAACTATACAATGTCACAGACTGTAACTGAGGTTATATCTACCGAAATTCCGGTTGAAGGATCGAGCAAACGTCTATCCATCAATGAGCTTCAATCCTCCTCTCAAATACCGCACTCGTCTAGTGGTAAGGGCAACACTACTGAGCCATTGATCTCCACGCCCAGCTCGTTGAACAGCACGCTCCATGGCACAAAATTAAGTAGAGCACTTTTTGTGTACAAGAGTACACTCCAGCTATTGAGATCGACTTCTAACAATTCCAGACTCATTTTTAGGCTACTACTATCAGTCATAGAAACTACAATTACGGCAACTGCCCTTGTTTCAATTGGTAATTATTTCCAGGATCCCATCAAAGTACGCTTGGATCGCTTTTACACAGTCATTGATTAACGATCATAGGCAACATGGGTCGTCGTCGGCTATCTACTTGCGTATATGGGCTTTGCTGTCATATTCGCTCGCCTCTCTGATGGTATCGGTCGTCGCGACGCTCTCATATTATCATGGCTCCTCTTCGGTGGCTTCAGCCTTGGAGCTGGCCTTGCCCAGACACTGAACCAATTGATTGGTTTTCGTATCATGCAAGGTATTGGCGGCTCTGGTTTATACACTATGACATTTGTTGTAGGGCCGACGATAACTCCTGTCAAGTTCATTGGCTTGTTCAGCTCCTTGATAGGCATCACGTATGCTATTGGGTCAACCATAGGTGAAATGCTGTGAGCACCGTTGATGTTGGTGCAATGCTGACTTGATGACAGGGCCGATACTGGGCGGTGTCATTACCCAAAAGTCTACATGGAGATGGATGTATCTCTTTAATGCGCCTTGTACTGTCGTCAGGATCCTGCTTTGTATCTGTTTCCTAGCCACTGAACCGAAAGCACAGAGAGAACGTAAGGTTTCTATTGCGGGACTAAAATCAATAGATTATGCTGGAGCAATGATTCTTCTTGCGGCTTCTGCCCTTCTCGTTTTTGCGCTTCAAGAGGCTGGAAGCGCGGCTTATGCTTGGAGCAGCAGCACGATCATCGCCATCCTGGCTATCTCCGCTGCGAGCTGGTTTGGTTTCTTTGGCTGGATCTCCTATCTCACTTACGGGGAAAGGAGAATTCAGCGTCCCATCATTCCGATGAGTGTCATGCTTAACCGACCGACGGGCCCTGCCATCTTGTAAGTTTTAAGAATTCGTAGATGCTTTTACAGTTATTGACTTGCTTCCAGGGTTGTTCTTCTTTCTGGATTTACTTTTTTCATTGCTGTAATTAACCTGCCTCAAAGGTTCCAAATCGTGTATGGCGACAGTCCGATCCTGGCAGGAGTACATTTACTACCACTTCTTTGTTCAGTGGCTGTTGGTGTGTGCTCCCTTCTGAGCTTTTCAAGTCCTGTTTCTGTACAATGCTAATGAATGGTAAATTCTTAGGTTCTGCATTTGGCGCGGGAGTGTCCAGTAAGAAGAACATTACCTCCTACACTTCGATTGTAGCATTCTCTTTTATCATTGTCGGCTGTGGCCTCTTCTCCACTATTTCCAACAGCCGGAGTTTTGATCGAGCGATCTACGGCTACGAAGTTATTCTTGGATTTGGAAATGGTTTGACCTTTTCGTCAATTACCATGATGGTAAGCCTGGCAAATACCCCAGAGAACAATGGTAAGTGTATCAGTCTTTTTCTTTCTATTCCTATAATAACTCGGATAATGCAGCCGCAGCTCAGGGTGTCGTAAGCCAGACACGAGTCCTTGGTGATAGTATAGGTCTCTCCATCGCCACCATTGTTTTCAATGCCGACCTTTCAAAAGGTCTTTCCAGCCAGCTCTCTACTAGCGAACTTCAGAGTTTTCATCGTTCGCTCAGCACGATTTCTAGCTTGGATCCTGGACAACGAGCTGCCGTTATTCAAGTCTACGCCGAGTCCTTCAATAAACAGGTGCGTATTTGTACGTATGTGGCGATTTTCGGTCTACTTGCTGCCATTGCGACTTGGCAGAAACATCCAGTAAGTATAGAAGTGATGAGACAAAGGCAAGTCTCTGAAGATAGGGTACCACAGAGCCAGAATGCGAAACCAGAGACTGTTGATCGGGCTGAATGAAATCGCAACATAGTCACGAGCCCGTAACCGTAAGCTTTGGTCAAGCAAAACGTTAATTACCCAAAGCTGTTGTCACTTGCATAGAGGTGTCCAAAGTTGTGTCCCGAAAGCTTACGTTGAGCCTTTTGTAGACTAATTGCGAGCACAAGAGGCCAGAATCTACCAATCGAACTTGAAATATAATGAAAAACCAAGCTACCGCATTAGAGTTGCCACATGTTTGTTATGGATGGCCTTCAAAGCTCCCAAATAGTATCTCGCTGCACCATGATACGAGTCTCTGTATGTAGAGATCCGAGAAGGTGTAACTGTAGGACATGGCTGTCAATGAATGCATGAAGGTAGGAGACATGAGTGAAAATTCTATAGAGTTGGAGACTCGAAGAAGGTGAGGTGAAGTCGACTACGCTAGGCTCAATTCGGCTGGTACTCCGAGGTACCGACCAGCTCATTCAAACGACCGCACAACTACCGTAGCTCCCTCACCACCTTACCCAGCGGTGAGTAGTGGGAGAACCACGCGTACAGTTGTAACCACTGCTCTCGAAGCTTGAGCACTATGATTAACCACTAAACCCGCTCTAAGATCTTGATCACGACAAGCAAACCGTTTTTCCCGCACGCTGGTTACTTTACATGCAGCCAAGCCAGATGATCTTCATCACGTCCAATCTGTTTCCCAGGCACAAACACGAGGTCCGGTCTTAATTAATTGCGATGTTTTTATCGGATGGACAGAGATTCAGAGCCATATGAACTAGAGTCTTGGTACTCGTCAGTGGCATTCTCTGTGCAGAAGGATAACTCCCCTAGGATCTCCATGCTTACATCTGTGCTACGATGATTGGACAAGCATTTGAGCTCTCCGGCAATGTTTTTTTGCTGGATGCGAAGCTGACATTGACCTGGATTTCGTCTCGTAAACCCCGGTCGCATGGACTGTAGCCGCGTGCCAGCAGGTATAAGTATGGGAATTCCACGCTTGATCTACGTTGTGTATATTGATGTGCATATTGTCCAAAATGTTGCTCTCAATTTCCGCAATCCATTTACTGCTTGGTGTTGCTAACGCGGCATGGGATACGAACATTAACTTCCAAAGTCCTTCTATTTTACACCCCGGCCTTGGAATCGACGTGCCGAAGGTAGAGAAGCGAACCACGCCTGAAGCAAGACAAGCTTCTTCGTATGATCCAGCAAAGCTCAACTTCACACATGGTGTAGCATCTGGAGACCCATACCCTAATTCCGTTATCCTTTGGACCAGAATCTCTCCTCAACTCGCCAATGACAGGTCGAATGTAACTGTAGAAGGTTATGTGCCATTTTATAGTCACGAGACGGAGAAATACGTTGCAGCTTCGAAACAAAAAATCTGTGTGCAGTATCAAGTTGCAACGGACAAAGACGTTACCAAGAGCGTTGACAGTGGCACTGCGTATACCACTTCTGACATCGATTTCACCGTCAAAGTGAGAAGCAAAGGCCGCATTTGAAAGATCCAGTACTAAATCAGACCTAGATCGAAGCTAAGAATTTAAAACCTTTTACAACGTATTATTACCAGTTCACAGTCTGTGGCTCAAGCAACAAGAGTCCAATTGGGCGCACCAAGACATCTCCTGCTGCCAATGATGACACCACTGCTATCGGCTTCTCGGTCTTTTCCTGCAGTCAATTTCAAAATGGCTATTTCAATGCGTATGGAAATTCCGCACGCAAGGATAAGGTAGATTATGTCATTCATCTAGGTGACTACATCTATGAAAACTCGAGAGGAAGGCTAGGATCTGATCCTCGAGCTACGACTCCATCACGAGAAATTGTGACCCTTTACGATTACAGGACGAGACTAGCCCAGTACAGGACCGACCAAGATCTGTTATTGAGTCACCAGAAATTTGCTTGGATAACTACTTGGGATGATCATGGTAAGTCGTAATCTGCCAAATACAGAATTTGCAAAATCATATGCTGACGTCTTTCCAGAGGTTGCCAACAATGGTTACAGAGACGGTTTCAGTAATATGAACAATACTGAACAAAGCTTCCGAAAGTATGGAGGCGTAAGTGTTGATCAACGCAAGATGAACGCTGTCAGAGCATACTTTGAATGGGTAAGTTTGGTCAATCAGGAATTTTAACACATTTCTAATCTCACTCCAGATGCCGATTCGGTTAGTCCTATTCCGTGGACAAAAGTTCAACTTCGCAATATGCTAACACAACAATATAGTCAAGTCGAGATGGATGATAACTTGCGGATATGGAGGACTTTCTCCATGGGAAAACTGCTCGATCTTGTCATGCTCGATACACGAAACTACGATCGTAGCATTACTACTCTTAGTTAGCAGAACTCCATCTTGAGTGTTGAGAACCTTGCAGTGCTAATTATTTGCCAGATTATAACGATGACTACATCAGTGAAATTTCAAATGATGCAGGCCGCAGCTTGATGGGATCTAGACAGGAGAACTGGTTCTACAAAACGTTGACCAACTCTTCTTCACGTGGGGCAACTTGGCGCATCGTTGGCAATCAGATCATTTTCTCCCGAGTTAACATCAGTTCCTGGTTTGGAACTCTCGAAAATCCATATAATGATGACCAATGGGATGTACGTTTAAACACTTTCGCACCCCATCATCGTAAAAGTCCAAAAAGCTGATCATGCATAGGGCTATATGGCCAATAAAAACAGAACTCTCAAGCATCTTTACGATAATAAAATCAACAACAATATCTTCCTAGCTGGCGACAGTCATGCAAATTGGGTCTCCGACCTTGTTTGGCTAGACGAACAAAAGTACGATCCCGCTACCGGCGTAGGTGCGATCGGTGCCGAGTTTGCTGGTACGGCTGTAACGTCCTCTGGCTTCACTGGTAACATCTCCACTACGAATGCTCAATCTCAGAAGCTTGTGAGAGATAACAGTGAGTTGAAATGGAATGAAGGATACTATCGTGGATATTACGAACTTCAAGTCTCGTCCAAAGAGGTTAAAGCCTCTTATTTCGGCTGCCCTACAGTAGCGACACGGAACGCCTATGAGATACCTTTGGCCAACTTTACAGTTGCGGCGGGGGCCAATCATCTCAGCCGTCCAATCGCTGGTGGAAACGTCGAGAGTGGAGCACTATCTACTGGAACGGTAAAAAGCACTAACGTCACACTTAATACTGACACGGGGAAATGGGAGATCACTTCTTTCAACACTATGTTCATTGCATATCCTTCTAGCACACCTGCGGCTGCATCGGCCTAATTAGATGTCACAATTGTTTTCGGAAACTTAGAGAAGAAGTAATTTTTCGCGGTATGCGGAACTAACGATTGTACGGATGTAAATAGACGAAAAGTGAATGCATGCCGATATGAGATGCCGAAGATATGGCAAGTGTATCGCAATGTGACTTATTCTTACCTTGAGGCTTCTCCAACCATAAAGTCTGCAAGTTTCCTATTCATAAAGCTCGTATCTTCCTCGGATGCTCCACCTCCAGCAATGTGTCCCCAAATGCTTTCAATGACCTCCACATCTCCACACTGCAAATATCTTGCCTCTTCGAGGTTCGCCTGTGGCCGAAAGTACTGGTCAGTCTTGCAGGGCAAGAGCAACACTTTCGCTGTAATAGATTTTAACGCAAGCTTCCACGCCTCGTCGTCTCCCTCACCGCCGCCCAATTGGCTCAAAGTCGGATTGCTGCCATCACTGCCATTGTCAACAGTACTAATGTCACCCATTTGCCACATACGTGCCAGTACTAAAAGGTCGTTCGCATCCCAATCGGGCTTTGTTTCACCCTGGGTCTTGATCCACGATTCCACGTTCTGGAAGCCAAGTGACTTCCATTTCTTCTCGTGAAACCATTCAGCACTTGTTAGCCACGCGGAATAGGTTCTACCAAAAGCCTGTAATCCATGGATAGGCTTCACTTCGTTGAGAGGCCCCTCGACTACCTCTCCAGCTGCCTTCTTGGCCTTGATCTGCGACCATGCGATATAGTCTATAGAATTCGTCAAAGCGGCGATAGGTCCTTCGAGGAAAGCATAGTTATGTCCGCTAGTCCTCGAAGAAGTGCATATTCCCACTGCTCTTTTCACAAAATCTGGAAACATTACACCCCAGTGGAATGCTTGCTGACCGCCCATACTAAAACCAACCACGGCTTCCAGAGAGTTGACTCCCAAACCTTCGGTAAGCAAATGGTAATGGGCGTTCACCACATCTTCATAGCGCAATTCGCCTGGAAGCGGGAAGAATGGCTTATTTGATGGCGATGATGATTCCCCATTCCCCAGCATAGCAGCGACGACAACGTGATATTTTGACAATGCAGCGTTTGGCCTTTCTGTGAACGTAAGAGTGGTATTTATGCGTCCCGAAAAACAGGTTGGAATCAAGACCGTTCCTGCAGTTGAAGAGGGATTGAATGATCGGTATGCGACTTTTACATCGTGAAGAGTAGTTCCATTTGAAAACTTGAAGTCGGGAATATTGTGGTATTCAATACCAGTCGTATCGTAATTTGACATTATCTTTTCTACAATAATATGTTCACCAAAGTCTCATGACGTTGCAAACTTTCAACGTCACTACTCTTCGAATGCGCCGCTAGCCGCATTGGGCATCATTGCACCAAGAAGCTTTCCCACATGAACAAGATTAATGCCGTCCACTCATCCATATTGATAACGCTTTTAAGGTGACCATACGCCTTCTCAAGAGATATTCATACCACCTGTCACCGCCATATCTTGATTCGCCTCCAGAAACTATGATCCAGACCCTCCGGCGGCACTGCAGAAAAAGTTCCAACAGCACCTGTAGATTAAGCTCACAATATGGGAGTTGTAACCATCCTTTCGTAAAGCTTTCAGGTCATGTAGCGTCTCAACAAGATCTTCCAGAATAGCCATCTCAGTTCTACATGCAATTGTGAAAAGAAAGAAAATCAAATTAATATGAAGCAAGTAACCTCAGGATTCGAACCCGCACAACTAACAAAAACTACCAAACTTACTCCCTCCACCCGAAGGTGAAGGGTTTGAGATTTAAGTAAGAACCTCACCATACCTAGGTAATTCGGATCTTTGATTGGTCCAGTATTTCGGTTTTTACCGCTACCCACTTCCCAGAAAGTGTAGGCTATAACTCACGCTACCGTACCAATTGTTGACATATATGCTGAGTGGGCCAACTTATAATAAATAAAGTAATGCATCAACCTGTTTTTGTACTTTGTTTCTTTTCGAACTCCTCCCATTTCTTGTGTGCTGCAACACCTTTATGACCAAGTATACTCTTATTATGATCCACTATTGAGACCATGTTTCCCGCATAGCTTGCAATAAGGCCACCCTGGAAACCCTTCTTGTCTATCAAGTCGTATTCGTCCGGATCAACCACATCTGTGAAGTAGGGGTCCTCAAAAGCTTTGGGGAATTGCTCCAAGGATGGGACCTCGAATAAGGCGATGCCGTCGAATGCTTTCGACGTACTCGCACTACTAGTTTTATGAGGCGAGAAGTCTTTGGCGTCATTGGGAAGGATAGATCCGGATGTGTGAAGCTGTTGTATTCAGAACGTAAGCATTGGAATTATGGAGGTTTTCACGGGGCAGATATACCTGTCTATAAGACAAGACTCCACATTTTGCTAGCCATGGCGCGCACAAAGGCCCATGAACTGTTTCCCAATATTGATAGAATTCTTCAAGACTTAGTGCTGGACTACGTTTAATGTATATGAGAATCTGGATGCTGTGGTTTGCGTCGGTGTATCGTAAATTTGCTGCCATTGCTCATTTAATCAGGGATAGATTAACCAACATGAAGTACGAATACCTGAACTTATAGGCCGTTTGGTTTTGATCAGGAGAAAGACCAGTGATTCGCCTCCATGACAATAGATACTTGTACACGAAAGTCATTCGGACAAGTATATCCGCCAGCAAGCAAGGCCACACTGGCGACGTGCTCTTCGTGTTTATCCATCGCAAAGCAAGCTACCAGTAAAATGACATAGATATTAGCCGATCCACGAAGGGCTTCTTCATCAAGTGGACTGAATGATGAAAAATTTGGGTGTGAAGATTGTCCGAACGGGTTGAGGTTGACATTCAACTGACTCAACCAGAACTTGGCGCATCCGCACACTTTCAGCGGCTTCATTCTCGTGCTGTTTCTTCTTTCACATCTCTCTCAAGCATCTTTATGGTGGATGCTATTTTGCTCAACTCCTTCATGTATTCTTTGCTGTTCCAAAACACTGCAACCTCAACCAAACCATAAAGGAGCGACAGAAGAGAGGATCAGATGCGTAGCTACGGAAGGGATTAAGTCACCAACTGGCAAATCATTGCCATGAGGTCCCTATATTGCCTTTGTGAGCTTTGACACCAGCACGTCAGAGCAGAATCGTTTACGAGAGAAGTTTCTGTCGTGGTCAATTCGCGAATATTGCATTTGTTAATCACTTCCAACGACACTAAGAATACTAGCGAATATACACCATGAGTATGAGCTGACCTCAACACTCCCTTTCTTTGGCAGAGTATCAAAGGCTGTCTACCATGTACAAATGGTTGAAAGTCGCTCACAAACCGTCTACCTCCCCAAGCATACTAATTACCCCTGGTGTGTAACGCACAGAGCGAGAATAAAATCCAAGGGTGCGTCAGGATGTCTTGAAGCCTCATACCTCAAGACTCAAAGATTTCAGCAGTTACTACAGATAGCCAGCAGGCACGAGATCTTCTCGTTTGATCGTATTGCGAATGTTCTCGTTTCCGACTTCTTCGGTTGATCGCTCCGATTTGCCCTTTAATCTCGTCACTTCAATTATCTCTCTGAGTCTCGCATTTTGTTTGCTTATGCTGCTATATAGGGGCAGTGAGGTATTTCATTTTTCTTGAAGATGTCCGTTTCCGGGTCCCTTTGTTCCTATAGCACGGATGTTGTCTTTGCTCTTTTCTATCGTACTTGCGCTTTATCCGCAAACCACCAATGCAGGTTCCAAAATCAGTCAAGCTGGAAAACCTACAAGCGATAAAATGATCGGCCGTGCTTCCATACCTTTTGGGGAATGAAGGGGCATCGGGGTACTGCAGGATACCGTACGCAACTCCACCAGTATGGCCGGTAAGATGGGAGACTCCCCAGTCGCTCGTGGGTAGGAACTCCACCAACGTGACGAATTGGTAACTGGCTGTCCGGCTTCGGGAGGGGGAACCACCAAAATCCATTTCATTTATTCTTTCGTCTCAATCTTCAATGTTGGCCGCACTATTGTGGCCTTTCTGCTCAAACATTTCTTTTTAACCTGTAGGCCAATTTTGGCTGCTGATATAAGAGCCACTCAGAGCAGTAACGTAACCGAGTCCCCGTGGCTCAGTGGTATAAAAAACCAATTTCTCTGATCTCTAGATTTCCGCATTGTTGAAGCCTTAGTACGCTAACATCTTCCAATGTAGATTTAAGTGGGGTAGGGAAGGTGGTTTCCCCAGTTCCCAACTCAGTTGGGACTATGGTTTTGCCTTTTGCCAATTATGTCTGCTGTTCGACTCCTGGTGGTGTCGCCGCTCCAGGTTCAGGCAGCGGTTAGAGAAGGTGTCTTTTTTCGGAGCGGTAAAATACTTCTCTTTCTCATAATCCGCGTGCACACAAACGGCTATAAATAACCGCCTAGTCATCAATTTCCTTGTTCTTAACTTCACACTGACACCCAACTCCTACTCTTAGAACCACAATACTCTCCAACTTCGTCAACATGCAAAAATTCACTACATCCACCATGAAATCCCCAAAGAATACCGCGTCGACGCCATCAGCGTTAAGGTTAAGGGGCGCATTCCTTGATCTTCCCCGCGAAATACGGGATATGATTTACCAACTTTACGCCGGGCACAAACCTGCAATCCTTATCGGACCAACTCACGGCCGCATTGTGGCCGCAGACAAATATATCGAAACCAAGCCCCGCAAAATATATCCTCACAGTCTTACCCTTACAAACCGCCAGATCCAGATTGAATATCTCGATCACTTCACTAAATACGCCACATTCTACTACATCGACGCGGATTGGAATAAATCTCTCCTCGCGTCCCACCAACATCTCTCCACTCCTTATACGACACATCCAAATCTGTGCTATCCAATTTGCACCACGTTACTGGAACACCTCGTAGTGGCTGGACGACAACGTGGCACGCATGACTCTCGCTATTAACACGATCGTTGGTCAAATTCCTCTTCTACGCGTCCTGCAGATAAAGATTGATGTCCAGCAGCCCGCAGTGGAGTAGAAGTTGACAGCGAAATCGGGCGGAAGTTGTGGCTTCCGAGTTACATACCATGTCCTTATCGGAATGGCACAGAGGATGAGGGAACCCCGTTGACGATGGGTATAGATGCTAACCTACGTTCCGCAGGAGTTGCTGCTCTTCGCGCTTTTCCTACTTTGCAGGAAGTTCGCATTTTGAGTTTTGGGGTTTTCTGTAGTTGTACTCGTCAAGATATGGTGTTGTTGGAGAAGTCTAAAAGCTGGGATGATATGATGGACCTATCTGGGAGGGAGAACGAGAATATGAAGGACGATGAAGTACACAATAACGAATTTGTTGGAACTTATGGAATCCTTAGAAGAGATGTAAAGATTCGATATGGTGTGGTTGTTGGGTGGGAAAAGGCATGGGCGGTGATACACGGGACGATAAGAATGCGGTTAATGTGGCGAGCATTGATCAAGATGAACAGATCATGATCGAACCTGAGCATGGCGGTTTGGCGTTCCCATTTTGATGTGGCCAGCATAACAGAACAAGAAACAAAGTAGCAGAGGAGATCATACCATAAGAAGCAGGTAGCAAGTACAACATTGATTTGAATTGACCGGGGTATCGAACAGAACCAGAAACCAGCTTACCCAGAATGTGATCCTCCTACCGTAAAATCGACCTGTAAACTCGCGACTAAAACAAAAGGTGAAAGAAAATACCAGGATTATATACACCCCAATACACGCTCAGACGGGCTTCTATCTCGTTTCCTTCTTTTTCCTCCCGCCTTTCCCAGAGAGCTGACTCCCAATCCCATCGATAAATCCACCGGCTTTATTCCCAGCTTCACCAAGACTCCTCTGTCCACCATGCTTCTCCCACTCCGCCTTCATATCATCCGCCACATCACCACCAACACTTGTTCCATTCACCCAGTCTAATGCCCCAAACGCAGCATAATTCCCGTCACCCCTGCATAAAAAGTGGTTATCGGTCCTGCGAGCCATACCCGGAAGGATGATGCCTGAAGGCATGATGGAGTAGCCGGAATAGGTTATCAGTTCTTCGATACAGCTCACGGAGAGCGCGAGCAGGAAGGGCAGGATATGGACGTGGAGGGCAAAGGCGGGAGTGTAGAGGGGCACCCAGTGGTGGAGGAGATAGCAGATAGGGTGATCGTAGGAGGCGATCAGGGAGAAAGGGGAAGGTATTGAGTGCTGCCATGTGGCGTGGGCTTTGGAGAGGTAGCGAAAGCGGGGATTATGGAGGACGTGTCTGTGGATGTAGTATTGGAGAAACTGTAATACACAGTATTAGCTTCCTATACTTTGAGACAAGTGGAACGTAAACATACTCCTCTTATAACCAGCAGTAATGCGACAGACTTGGCTATCTTCCATGGCATTGGCATCGTCTTACTCAGATTCAACGCCGTTCGAACTTGTAGAACGCGCTCCGATAGTGTTTCAACACTACCCAACACCGCAGCCCCAAGTAAAACATTGAAGATACTCCATGCCGCAATCTTCACAATTTGATTCCTGCCTTTGCGACCCGCCAGCGCAAGTTCTCCATGCGTTTTAATTTGCACGGCAACACTAGGCACACCAGTGTCGAATAATAAGAATATGACAGCTGGCAATAAGTATAGTAGCAGTTGGACCAGTCCAACCCCAATGAGTTCGACTTGCAATGGTGGATGCATAAGTAGTAAAATATACCAATTCAAAGTGAAGAACAGTAAATTTACGGATGTTCCGTACGATGTGAAGGCCGGTAGCGCAAAGGCCGACAGTAATGGTAAGGAAATGGCAGCCCCCATCTTTGTGAAGGCAGTTACAGAGCGTTCACTGTACGTGGTGGGTAAGTGTCGCGCGTTGCGATCATGGAAAGTTGTAAGGCTGGAGTTTGGAGGGTTGCATGCATAGTGACGTATGGTACGCCAAGATTTCCGTATTCTGTTTCATGACAATTGCGAAAAACTATGGAAACACAACTCAAGTTCGGCTATGTTTCATGGTTTGCTAGCGCAAGTACTAAGATAGAGGTATGCTTGTCAGTCACGTGGCTGTTCTTTTTGGTAATTGGGCTATGAAAGAATTGGAATTTGCTGCGAAGCATCGATCTTAATGGTTACACATACAGAACACTCTGGTTTCGAAGATAGTGGGATCACATCCACCTTGTCAGGCTCGTACAACGTACTTTAACCCGATGGGTACACAACGTTTTTGAATACTGGAATACGGCATATGCAACAAAGCGTAATTCTAGGACCGTTTGCTATATTCAGAGTGTCAAATTGTTGACAGCAGTCTGCGAAAGCAACGCGATACAATTTTTGTACGACTTGCTAACTAGCCGAACGACCTTGGTTGACCGACGTTGAACACAATTCACTGCAGCCATACAGATGAAGAGCTGAACGAATTCTCCGGCGTCGTGCAAGATATGGAACATAAGGAGATACCTACCCAAGATCTCCATTAGCCTCAATGACTCGGGGCTTTTAGGGGCGGCGCGTGCCCTACCGTTAGCCTCTTCCAATCGAGAAATGGTGAATCAATCTTCGAGACAATTCAAGACCTTTGACGACTGCTAGAGTGAATTGAACTAGGACATTTGCAGACATGAATTGGAATGGGCACAGCTAGAATCAGAAAATCTAAAGAATGACCGAATAGGAGGATTTCGGGAAGGCTTATGTGCTTGAAGCGTGGTGATTTGCCCATTAGATCTTCTTCGTCTCCGCATGAGAGGTGAGAGAGACGCAGTAGATCCCTGTCGACGCCCTCCATGCAGGGGCACGGCCCAGTGCTTCTCCTTTGCGGTCAGTGTTACAAGTGAAGAGCTTCGAAACCACCAGCCCGACAACAAAAGGGCGATTTCTCTCATAATCAACTGTCCCTCTTAGAAATCGTCTCAACCGCCACGACATTCCATTACAACGTGTAATTGCTCGACCCGCATACATTGCATATTGGGCTAACCCTCCGCTTACATTCACCTCGACTTTTGGAAAGGAATTGTATTGTTTTGTTTTTTTGGAAAATAATCCCCTCTCCGCGAGGCATGCTGTGCGCCGACGGACGGCCTACAGCAGAGGGTCACAATGTATACCTCTCAGATGGAAGCAGCACTTGAGCGACCACCCATTCCCGCTCGTCGAGCCTGGTTGGATGCAGTCCACGAATCCGGTTCTACGAGTATTAATCAAGAACTACCACCAATGCCCATACCACCACTTTCGTCGCAGCATTCACCCACTTTTGCTGCCCCCGATTATTTGAGACGACGGTCCGCGAATCCGTCTCCCAATTCAAATCGCAAGAAACGATCGAGCAAGTCTGCTACTACAAGTCCGGAGATTATATCAAACCTGATTGACTCACTGGATAATATCGATTTTTCAACTCAGGATTTCCTAGCACCCTCAACGCCAATAACAGGTACTCGAGCATCAAGGACGGCTCCCGGCACGCCAGTCTTGCGGCCGAAACGGTCTTTTGGTGGCGATTCACTCAACAGTAAAGGGTTCAGAGGATTCAGTCAGGACTACAGCGCATACAGAAACGCTCTATCCGAAGAATTCAAAGATGTAGATTTGGACGACGCCGCAGAACCTCCCGTCATTCGCACATCCAAAAGACCTTCTGGTTATTCGGAATTGACGGCACCAAAAGAGAAGAAAGCTACAAATGGCCTAAGTTCCTATATCCGTAATGGCTACGCCCGCAGCACTTCCTCCCTCGCTTCTGCTCGGGACGATGACACACACAGCCTTGGCAACGGCAGCACCGAGACAACGGTACGCAGACGATCTATCACGAACACCAGTCGCGATTCTTTGGAGAGCAGAATGAGTGGGAAGAAGCCAACAAAAGGGTCAGCCACGCAAGAAAGTCAGCGTAGCAACATGGGTTCCACAAGAGAAGTCGCAATGCTTGGGCCTGGACTGCCCAGTCCAATCGCTGAAAATTTATATAGTCCAAGGGCAAGCGCGCCAACGATTCCTAGACATTTGCACCCTTTTGATGCCCTCATCGAGGAGGAGTCATCCTACCCCGCGCCAATTGCCCTTTCCCGTCCGTCAGAAAGGTCGAAACGGGAAGGGAAAAAGCCTGTTGTCGAAAATAGTCCCCCTTCTCCAATAGGAGGACCCATCGTACCCTCGCGCAGATCCTCGCTTAGAGCTCAAGAGAAGAGCCCAAAAATAGGATCCGACTTACTTTCATCAAAGTCCACGCCTGGAAAGGCGACAGACACGCTGGCAGAAGTAGAGGAATCCAGGACTGGTGCTGGACTTGCCATATCGGTAGGAGGAGATACGGATGTGACGAAGCGCATCAAGGAGCTCAAGGCGAGGAAAGAAATGCGAGAGAAGGAGGCTCGCGCATCTCTCACACCCTCGCCTGTTCCGGATACAGCTGCAAGAGAAGGATACTTTTCACGACACTTTTCGCAGAATAGTTCTCGAAGCCCAGACAACCGGTCGTTGGGGAAATTTCGCAAAGGAGGATCTCCAGGGAATATTTTTGTCCCTCCGTCAGGTCCAATCATTGAATCCCAGGCCAGCAAACTTATTGCTCAGCAAGAGCGACCTCTAACGCCTTTAACCCCAACTGCTCTCCCCATCAATTATTCGTATGTTGTCGATACTCTCAATCGGGAATCGCCCCACTCCCCACCTGCCAGTATCGCACCCTCTGCAAAGGACTCTATACAGACTACGTCGACACAAAACGGATCGACACGACCTACCGATCAACGTAAGTCGGTTGCGGTAGGGGGACGATCCGCGGCAGGGAGGACCAAGGCTACAAAGATCATTAAGCGCTCTACATCTCCACCAATGAACGGACGCTATGGTGGTAATTCCAGTCCAAACATTGAAGGCGGATTGGTGGATGCGCTAGATCCAGCGACATTGAAACCCAAGCGTGGCAACTCATTACTGAACAAGCAGAGACGGTGGTCGCATCCTGATATGCCTCTGGGAATGGAGCGCAATAATAGTAATAACAGTCAAAAGACTACGGATACATTCGCCGTCCGCCCGCCGGAGACTGTTACTGAAGAACGACCATCTAGTAGAGACTCTATAGACTTGGATGTTAATGCTTTTATGCATGCTGGCCGGTTGTCTCAGAAGATTCGACATCCCTCAGGACGGACGATTGCCTTCTCGGAAGTTGGTGATCCCAAGGGGCATGCAGTGTTTTGCTGTGTGGGTATGGGTTTGACCCGATATGTCACTGCGTTTTACGACGAACTTGCTGTTACATTGCGGTTGAGATTGATTACACCGGATAGACCTGGTGTGGGGGAGTCGCAGGCTGATTCGAATGGGCAGCCGTTGACTTGGCCTGGTGAGATGCTCTAACCTTAATTTATTCAACGTTTGCTAACACAAAATACCAGATGACGTCGCCGCAATATGCACCGCACTCAACATCTCCAAGTTCTCCATCATGGCCCACAGCGCTGGTGCCATCTACGCTCTTGCGACCGCCCTCCGCATGCCTCAGCACATACGTGGTCGTGTCCACCTACTAGCACCATGGATTCCACCATCCCAAATGGCACCCATTGGTATAACAAAACAAGATCCACCTCCAGGGGCCCAATTACCCAAATCGCAGCGTTTTCTGCGAGCTCTCCCGGCGCCTTTCCTCAAAGTAGCCAATACCGGCTTCCTGAGCCTCACATCTGCGTCACTCAGTCCCAACGGTTCCAACTCACCTAGCGGAAGGAAAAAGCGCAAGTCGGTGCCAAGTAAAGAACCTCGCGATAGTAAAGATTCAAAAGAGGAGAGTCGAAATAATAGTCCCGCACAACGGGGTCCCAATTCGCTCTTCCCGCCTGGTGGCCACATACGCAGAGAGAGCATCATGCTCATGGACCAACAAAACATGCCCGACGGATCCGCCATCACCGCCGCGCGATCAACTCGAGATCTCCACACCGCCTACGGCCCCGCCTCAAATCACGCTACGGAAAAACAAGTCGCCCTAGATGAAGTCCGCCGCGAAACCTACGACTCCCGCCTCACGCTCGCGATATGGGATAAAGCGACTACGAACGCAAATCCCGCCGTCGATTTGATAATCTGCCTCGAGCGTCATCAACCCATTGGATTCATGTATAAAGATATCACGCGTGCAGTGGTAATACACCATGGTAGTAAGGATACTAGGGTCCCGGTTGAGAACGTAAGATGGCTGGGCAGTGCTATGAGGAGGTGTGAGGTTAGGGTGCTGGAGGGCCAGGGCCATGGACTTATGGCTATGCCGACGATCATGGGTGGGGTCCTCGAAGAGGTGGGGAGGGAGTGGGCGGATTGGGAAGAAGCCGTCCGGAGGGGTGGGGAGGGTGATCCATCGTTTGTGGCGGGGATTGGGCGGCTTAGGAGGGCGTGACGGGGTACATGTCATTGTGGGGATTGGGAAGGTATGATGATTATGTTTGCATTTTGTATCTTTGGAGCGGGTTATTTTCTCTCTTTTGTCTCTTTTGTCTCTTCCCTTTTCTGTCGCCTCTCCTTGGGTATCAAGTTTTGGGTATCTATTTGTGTTTTTAATATTTTGCGATTTACCTTTCACTTTCCATTTTGGTTTGGCATTTACTGTTGGATAGCATATGGTAGCATATTGGATTATACAGAGCGGAGGAAGCGAAGGGAGTTAATTGTCAGTCATATACATCTGTTCTTGGTTTTTCTCCCTTTTCGCGAAAAAGCTTTTTAGAACGGATACCCATGGATATACTTACAAATCTTGTTTAGTTACTAGTAATAGAAAGGGCGACTTAGGTTACGCTTCCGTTAATGAGCGGTACATTAGTTTGCGGTATGAAGAGTCCGTTCGGTCTTTGCTTAGATTTACATTGGGCAGACTTGGATTGAGCAAATAGAGTTTATGAGACCTGGCTATTATAAAGAAATCGAGCTTTGCAAATGGTGTCCTCATCGGAGGTACTCACATGGACGGAAAATATTTCACCGGAATATGAACAGTTATCGGTCTAGGATAACCAGCATGGCGGTGATGATTCTTGTCAATTCGCCAATGGAGATTGGGCAGGCCACACTTACTAAATGGATGGGATTTCGACAACTGGTGAGGTGGCCAAGGAGGAGGAGGATTGGCCGATGGATGGATCGGGGAGTGGGGAGGGTTTTGTTGAGGATTTGCAGAATTGGGGTTCGGGGTTAGAGTCTTGTACGTGTGACTTGATTCTGAGGAGTTGTGGGATGCTGATTATTTTAGTTTCTTGTGTCGGAGAATCATGTACAGTAGCTGAGATAGACGTGTGCTATGCAGTTGTTTAAGCAGGAGACAGTGTAACTGTATTGGAAGACAATACCGGTAGGGCACAAAGGGAAAGGCCTCTAAGAGACTCCGAATTCCATTTAGCACATCACAATCCTATAAGAGAAAAGACTTCTACTGAGAATTCTTCTTCGCTAAAGAGCAGATTGAAACCGGCCAATATTCATGGTTAGGTTGTTGAACGCCAACCATGCTTTGCGGCCGGGAAGTTTAGAACGAATGTGGGCTAGTTTTCATCGTGGTGTCAGATGACGGCCAGGTTTGATGGGGTCTGAAGAATGGCACCCCCCTTCAATCATACACTTCTCTCTGCGTTGAAGCATGATGTACTTCATCGTTGCTTCTCGATGATGATTTCTTACAATCTTCATGGTCGGTGATATTTGCCAGTTCGTCATAGTGAAGAGCTACTCTACAGAAGGATCTTACTAATCTCTTAACTCAACCATTGATGGAATAGAGTACTTCTCCCCTGGCAACGAAACCCTCTGAGAACGAGTGTTTTACACTATCTCTATCTCCCCATTACTACCAAGCATCGTCCCTTTCTCAGCTATGAGCATCTTCGGATTTCTCATGTCTTTGAAGATTCCAGTGCGAACGACGTCCTTTATACTTTCTTTGTGACAGGGAGCGATTTGTTCGGCGTAAACCAGTACACTGCGAAGTAAGCAAAGGAAGGCCTCCAGTGTACTACTCACTAGATCTGATGAGATACTGTGAAGGTAAGGTCAACTGCCCCGGCCGTCTATTATTCTCTATTCTTTGTAAAACTCCCAGGCTGGACGCATCCAGAGTGTACCAAGAAATCTTTCCATGGCAATCAATTAAATGAGCAAGGAGGTACGACTTTCAGGTCGGGTCCAAGTCTCGTGACATCATGCCTTTACTTTGTTGTGCGAGACAAGTGTGTGCCCGTAGCGATTCCGCACAATTGGTGAAATGAGTCAAATGATCTCCTTGTTGTGCTGATCATCATGGTCATCATCATGACCATCATCATCATCATTGGGACCTGATGAAAGCCATGGAGGTGCGGAGTTGATGGGCAAGATACCGGTACCCTGATGGCGATTATGAGCGCCACTACCTCCAATAATCATAAAGGCTTTGCCATTTTGTCTTCGTACATGGAGATTTTTGCCAGAGAACTTATTTCCGCTTGTACAATGTAAATGCATCTCGCAATCCATGTAAGCCTGACAGAAACGCGGCCCCATATAGCCCTCTTTTCCTTGAGTTGGTCCCAATGGTATGCAAGAAAAGAAAGTCACGGTGGGTTTTGTTGGAGGACGAAAAGCTGTCCCTACGTGAAACTGAGCACGTACTGCGCACAAACTGAATATTATGTTTCACTCAACAGGTGTGAAAAGAAAATGGTACCAAGTTAGCGATATAGCTGAGAGAATGTAGGTGGAGATAATAAGAATACGAAGGCAAGTGTGACTGTGTTCACGTGTGGGAATGACATGCAATCGAATTCATACTATTGGCATTCTTGCGGTGTCTAGTCTTGTCGCTTGGATGTGCCAGACTTCTAGAGCTGGGGAGATATTAGCATAGTAAACACTTTGCAGGTGGTGCAAAGAGTACCTGATGGTTTGAAATCACACATTTCGGCCATTCTTCCCCGGAGGGACCTTCCGCCTTGCCAGCATTACTCCACAATGAAGTCAATTTGATGTTAAGCGTTGTCAAAACCTTATCAATCATCATCACTCTCCTCCATAGCACTTCCATCGTCTGAGTCGTCCTCTTCCATCTTCTCATCTTTCTCGTCCTCCTCCTCTCTCGTCCTCTTGACACCCTTCGGCGCTTCAATCTGCTTGGATGCAGATGGAGCCGATGCGGAAGCGGCAGGTGGTGCGTTGAATATACTCTGCTGTAATTCGGTTCCTTCTGTTCCAGGTGCGGTGACTGCACCAGTTGGCATCTTGAACGTTCCGTCCAGTTTGGAGATTGTATTCGATTTCGATTTCGCGAACTGTACTCTCTGAATCCACATCATTAGCATCTGGCAGCTTGAGAACGAAGGGAGGCGTGAAGATAACTTACCATAACCCGTCCAAAGAAATCAGTCTCGTTCAACGCACGCTGAGCAGCAGAAGCAGATTGAACATCCTTATATACCACATGCGCCTGACCGCGCATCTTCATAGTCTTAAGAGCTACAATATCGAGAACGGAGCCATATGTCGTGAAGAGGAGGTAAAGGCTCCGGCGCAAGTCATCTTTGCGTATTTTGTCGCCTAGGTTGGATATGTAGAGACTACGATTTTAAGTAAGTCATGAAGGCTTGAAAGTTAAAGATGAGTGGATTTACGTACGTCTGGTTTGCTGTAGATCCTGTGAACTGACCACGACCTGGTGGAAGTCTCGTAGGTACTGTTTTCGTAGCCATTTTTGTGTTTTGGAGGACGTTGTGTGGTGGTTCAAGGTGGGTGGTTGGGTATAAAGTTTGTTATCTAAGGTTACAGGGCAAATTTGAGTTGTCGCAAAACGATTAAGAGACTTGGAATTGCCTGATCTATTCCTTTTTATGACAGTTTGGGCCTTTATCACTTCTGAAATTGTTACAGCGTAATTTTGTTGGTGCTGTCTTTGAAAGCCTTGACATCGGAGAAATTTTGTGGCTTGAACCTCCAACCTTTCCAACTTTCGACTCGACGCCAACAACTCTGTAGACGCTCACAGCCCCCCCCATCAAGGGCTCAATTGCTCTGATAATTAGGCGTGAAGCTTTAGAAATGCGATAATGACATTACGGCACCCTCTCCTCTGCCTTTTAGGCTCTCCCCTTCGATCTCTACGGCATATACCCCGCCAAACGACCATACACTCCGCCCGCCATGCGTCCACAACCACTTACGCAGCTTCGAATCGCCTGCGGAACTTCATATACGGCTCCGGCACAGTCGTATTAATCTCACTAGGCTACCTGTATATCACCGACACCCGCGCTTCACTACACAGATTCATATCCCCCCGCGTGATCCGCCTTCTCTATCCTGATGCTGAAGACGCTCACCACGCCGGTACTGCCCTTTTAAAAGAACTCTACGCCCTAAAACTCTATCCACGAGAACGCGGCCAAGGCGACTCGGATGGGAAACTCCAAATCGAAGTCTTTGGCACGATACTGTCAAATCCCATAGGTATCAGCGGTGGTTTAGACAAAAACGCCGAAATACCAGATGCATTATTCGCACTTGGAGCTGGGGTTGTAGAAATAGGCGGCGTCACACCCTTACCGCAGGGTGGAAACCCTAAACCCAGAGTTTTTAGAGTGGAATCTCAGAATGGACTTATCAATCGGTATGGACTGAATAATGAGGGTGCTGACGTTGTTGCCATGAGATTACGTCAAAGAGTTCGGGAATATGCATATCAAGCTGGTTATGGTATAGATGAAGAAGCGGAGAGAATGGTTTTGGATGGAGAAGCGGGTGTACCACCTGGATCACTCAATAAGGGGAAATTACTCGCCGTGCAGATGGCGAAGAATAAACTTACGCCTGATGGTGATTTAGACGCTGTGGTCTGGGATCATGTTTACTGTGTTGATAGGTTGGGAAAGTATGCGGATGTTTTGGTGGTGAATGTTAGTAGTCCCAATACGCCGGGACTACGAGCTTTTCAGTCAAAGGAACCGCTTACGAGGATTTTGAGGGCGGTGGTTGAGGCGGCGAATGAGGTCGATAGGAAGAGGAAGCCGGTTGTTATGGTTAAGGTCAGTCCTGATGAGGATTCTGAGGAGCAGATCAGGGGGATATGCGACGCGGTTTGGGAGTCTGGGGTTGCGGGAGTGGTTGTTGGGAATACCACCATGAAAAGGCCGGATGCGTCACCAAAGGGGTATATGTTGCCTGCGCAAGAAGCGAGGACTCTTCTTGAAAGTGGTGGATATAGTGGACCGCAGCTGTTTGAGCGTATGGTGGATTTGGTTGGCAAATATAGAAAGATATTGGATCAAGGCCCAAGTGAGGATGTACCAGAAGCACCACCACAGCCGCGGGGAATAGAACCAAAACCCAAACAAGAGCCAAAACCAGAGCCAAAAGAACCAGAATCGTCAAACAGTGCCATCATTGATCAAGTCAATGCATCCAGCAAAAGAGACGAAGCGCACCTCAAACCTTTGGACGCTGAGTCCGCAACTGGTATGGGCAGTCGAGGACGAGAAATAGGCACAGGCATAGACATCCCCTCTCGATCGAGCGAATCAGCACCTATAATTCGTATACCCGAGCGCAACAATCCCTTCTCGTCGTCCTCATCACCACAAAGTAGTGGTTCAGCCGGCCTAGCTCCTGCCTATAAAACCACACAGTCTGCCGACCCGGTTCCCTCCAATAGTAGTAGTGGAAGTGGTTCGTCAAGTCCGCAATTGAAAGTCATTTTCGCATCTGGGGGTATTACGAATGGAGAACAGGCTCTGCAGGTATTGAATGCGGGGGCTAGTGTTGCTATGACATATACTGCTGTTGTTTATGGAGGTGTGGGAACGGTGGGGAGGATCAAGGCGGAGATGAGGGAGGCGATGGGGAAAAGTACAACGACCAAGAAATGAATATACTCTTACCGCTGGAGGGGTTTCGTTGTTGATATGAATTGTATATATAAGTACAGGGTAGATGGTTTGTGAATATATCTGTGTAATTATTTGGTTTTCTTACAGTTTGAACGGTGAAGTTGTCCACCTACACATCCAATCTTATATGGAAGTCGTATATTTGGAATTCACAATATGACAACCTCTACACAAACAACACCAACGTATTTTATAACAGCGATCTGTGGCTTAAGTAAACATGAATACCATGCTGTCTTCCAGAAAATACAAGACGTTCCCAATGATATCTCTGCAATAATAGTAGATTTCAGATGATGATTACCCAAATCTCGTTGAGATTGCGATGGCGCAGATCTTCCTACCGCAGGCTTCGTAGCACAAAACAGCACAATTGAAGATAACAGGTCCAAGTCTATGACAACACACCCATATTGAAGTTGACTCTCCCTGTGCTCCCCTCCAAAAAGAGCCTCAATCCCACCCCTCGGTTCGGTACGCTAAACCCGATATCCCCCGCGAAATCGTCCAATGACGGCATCGCCAAAAAAGCTTCCTCTTAGCGAAAATCTAAACGATGTCGGCCACTTCCGATATCCATCAATTGACTCACACGGAGTTTGATAAATACCCCTCGATACCCCTCTCATTGATCGTAAAGCTCCCTTGTGAGCTTTTCACTTGAAGAGCTTGGAGAATTTCAATTGCATTGCGCTGATGGCTGAAGCTACGTTGGTTGTTGGTGCTATGTGGGGGGATGAAGGTACGACTCTTTCGACTTTTTTCGGAGGCTTAGGCCCATCATGTCAAAAATTTCGGTTCTTTGTTCGTGGGAACAGAAATATTTTGCTGACGGTTTGATTCCCATTGGTTTTAGGCAAGGGCAAGATGATTGATGTGCTCTCGTCGAAAGTGCAACTCTGTCTACGTGGTCAAGGTGGACATAACGCAGGTACGGTCTGGAGGTCACCACTTACGAGATTTTCACCTTTTTTGACAAAACTGCAGGTCATACGATTGTCGCTGGAGGCACCACTTACGATTTTCACCTTTTGCCCAGCGGACTGGTCAATCCGAAGTGTGTCAATTTGATTGGGAGTGGTTGCGTTGTGCACGTACCTTCTTTTTTCAAAGAGCTCGAGGATGTGAAGAAGAAGGGTCTCAAGACTGATGATAGGATTTACATCAGTGATAGAGGTGAGTTTCTTGGAACGAACAATCTGGGGACAGGGAGTTGAAAGTAAAGGAGCCGTGGAATAGGGCTGATTGCTGATGTGATTTGTTTGATTTAGCACATGTCGACTTCGACCTCTTCCAAGCAGTCGATGGATTGGAGGAAATCGAATTGGGGAAGGAATCCATCGGCACCACTAAGAAAGGTAAGAAATTGATTTCCTCTCTCTCACTTGTGTAAAATCATATTTCCATCTGACTATCTGAGAGGCATTGGGTACGTTTTGAGCTCTTCGCGGGTCAGTCAAAATTAGTTCGGTCAAGTGCTAAGATTTGGACAGCCCAACTTTCAGCAGTAAAGCTGCCAGGAGCGGTATGATGATCGCTGATGTTTTCGACTATGATATCCTCGAGGTCAAGTTAAGAAGACTAGAGGACGGGTATAGGAAGAGGTTCGGAGATCTGTTGAAGTATGATGTTGAGGAAGAGTTGGAGAGGTTTAAGGTATGTTTACCCCTTTCAATGTGACAGTGGGTTCGCTAAATTAAGATCTACAGGGATATATTGAGAAGCTTCAACCTTATGTGATCGATGAAGTCCCATTGCTTCGATCGGCAAAGCAGCAGAAAGCGAAGATTCTCGTTGAAGGGGCTCAAGCTATTATGCTCGATATTTCGTTCGGCACGTATCCCTATGTCACATCATCCAATTGTAGTGTAGGCGGCATTTTAGCGGGTTTATCACTGGATTGGAGATCTATCAAGGAAGTCATCGGTGTTGTCAAGGTTCGTCATCACAACTTTATAGTCGTTAAATAGCTAACTCTTGCGTAGGCATACACCACCCGTGTGGGAAGGTCAGTATCTCTCATAGGTGTTTAGCTTTTATATTGCTGACAAGGAATCAGCGGCCCCTTCCCTACAGAACAACTCAACCCCACAGGGGAAAAACTCCAACAAACTGGTCACGAAGTCGGCGTAACCACTGGCCGCAAACGCCGCTGTGGCTGGCTCGATCTGGTCGTAGTGAAATACTCACATGAGGTAAACGGCTATACATCACTCAACCTAACTAAACTGGACATCCTCGACGATTTCGAAACCCTCGAAGTAGCAACTTCTTACGTTCATCCCTCCACAGGAGAAGCCCTCGATTCATTCCCTGCAAATGGCAAGGTACTCGCTGGAGTGGAGGTCAGATATGAAACGCTCAAGGGGTGGAAGAGTAGTACCTTTGGTGCGAAGAGGTGGGAAGATTTACCGACGGAGGCGAGGGATTATGTGGAGTTTATTGAAAAGTTCGTAGGTGTCAAGGTGAAGTATATCGGGACTGGGCCGGACAGGGAACACATGATTTACAGGGATAGTCTGCCTGTTTAGGCTGGCCTCTTTTTATCACGAGGTAATGAAGGAAGGGTTAAGAGGTTTGTTGATGTTTTCTTTTCTGCTAATTGTGTTTATGATATGCTTCTGCAAATGGAAAGGGTTTGCAACCCTCGCCTTTTAGGTTTTGATGAGGCAACTTTTTGTATGCTCTGCAGAAATGAGTTTTGAGTACCTTTTTCGATGGTCATGAGTTGCTAATTTGCCAGTGTAGGGTTACGGTGCCGTCGTAGGTGTCATAGTACTCGTAAGTTGCAATTGCTAGTCCTCAACTGTTGGCTATAAAATCCATCTCGGGATCCCCTTCTCAAACGCTTTCCTTTCGTCCTTTCCTCGCCCTGGTATTGATCCCTTCGATACTTATCCTCTTGGCCTGAAAGAAGTTGTGGTCGATGATTATAACAATTGGTTCGATTATCTTGACATTCATTGAATGCGGACAAAAGCGGTCATTGACCATCTATGAGACCACAACTCAAAGCCTTGGGATAGCACTTCATTTTCTGTTGGGCTTCGACCTCATTGCGCTTGCTTATATATTATCACTTCGCTGGCCAAATGAAAGCCCTTCTTGAGTAGCAAATACTACTACAGCTGCCTTTTCATTTGGGCCTGAGCGCTCGTACTGAATGTTAGAGCCATTTCTTTGTGCACAAGCCTTTGATAGTCGTGACCGAAAGACAGGATGCCATACTTCCTTATACTTCGTGCTTTGATACAAAATCACCCTACTTAATAACTGTATCTCGTGATCTATCTACCATATGCTCGAACCTCGACATACCTCCTCTCTAGACATACATCCTTGCGGGTACCAGTCCTGTTTGCTCTCGGGCAGCTGCACAGGATTACTTCACTGCTCCTATTCTCGTTTGTGCATTGAGCGGAAGACATGCATATGATGCCTTTCGTGCAAAAGAATCCGCAACTACGGTTATTTTGGCTTGGTAGTTCGTGTTCAATGATTATAAAAGAAAACTTCATGACATCTCACCCGTGATTGAACATGTTGCCAACGACCGTATGAGAACCTAACTCTTCTTAAGGTATCGTACTTTTTTGGCTTCGGGATAGTAGCGAGACATTGTGATAGATATGTCTTTCCTGTAGGCCACCCTAGTTGTAATAGCGGTCTTCTTGTGATACTGTTGTTAGTGATGCATCCGCTTAGGCGATTGTCGCAACGGCTCACGCACATTTCAAGCGGGAAAACGCATGTTGGAAATACTGGATTGTAGTTGCGTGTTTGCTAGCTCTCTTGTGCTTGATTAAGGGATATTAGAATCCTTCCACAAAATGTATCACAAGTACCGTCCTTTAGCGTGGTAGTTGTATTCGGCCTACCGTTTATCAATTATCAGTCCTCGTGCTTTTCGGAAAGATCTTGGTCTACTACGATAGACATCGAAGATTATTAATACACAGTGAGACTTATACTGAGGATTTCGAAGTCGAAGTGTCGTTGGACGCAGGCTGACGAAACAGGTGTCCTCAAAAACCAACCATTCCATTTATAGAAACGCCACCTCACTCGACCCCTGCTTTTGGCCCCTCGAGGCTCTTTTGGGGGTTCAAGAAATCGGATTTCTCATCAACAACAAAGCCCAAATAAAGGACAGCTTTCTACAAAAGACTGCTGCAACATACACACGTAAAACACCATTACAATGACACGAATTACGACACTCCTCCTTTCCTCCCTCGTGGTTCTTGGAGCAAGCGCTGGCTCTGCGGTTATCGATCTCATTCCTAGCAACTTTGACGATGTGGTATTGACGTCGGGGAAGCCTGCTTTGGTAGAGTTCTTTGCTCCTTGGTGTGGCCGTAAGTCTATAAATATCTTGGATAGGATTTTGAGTTTGATAGCTAACATATCAAATAGACTGCAAAACACTCGCGCCCATCTACGAGGAGCTTGCCCAAGGCTTCCAGCACGCAGAAAAGAAACTAGTCATTGCCAAAGTTGACGCAGACGAGCACAAAGATCTCGGACGCAAGTTTGGCGTGCAAGGTTTCCCCACATTGAAATGGTTCGATGGCAAAAGCAAGGAGCCGCAAGACTATAACGAAGGACGGGATTTGGAAAGCTTGACAAAGTTTATCACAGAAAAGACTGGTATCAAGCCAAAGTCGAACAAGGCACCGAGCAAGGTTACTATGCTCAATGACAAGAAATTCAATGAGACAGTTGGCGCGGACAAGAACGTTCTTGTTGCTTTTACTGCGCCCTGGTGCGGACGTATGTTTTTGCTCACGCGACAGTGACATTCACATGCTAATATTTCATAGACTGCAAATCTCTAGCTCCAGTATGGGAGTCCCTTGCCGAAGACTTTGAGAACGAGAAGACCGTTGTGATTGCCAAAGTCGATGCCGAATCCCCAGATTCCAAAAAGACCGCCTCCGACCACGGTGTCACATCCTACCCAACAATAAAATGGTTTTCTGCCGGAAACAAAGAGCCAGCAGCTTATGAGGGTGCCCGCTCCGAACAAGCATTCATCGACTTCATCAACAAGGAAGTTGGAACATACAGGTCAGTCGGAGGTCGTCTTACCGCAGCCGGTGGCACCATCGCTGCTCTCGACACTATCATTCAAACAGTTGTTGATGCGGGCGGAGATATTGCCAGCAAGGCTGATGACTTGGTCAAGGCAGCAAAGAGCGAGAAGTCTCCTTTTGCGGCATACTACACCAAGGTCGCCGAGAAGTTGAAGATCAACTCTGGATATGCGGATAAGGAGCTTACACGCCTGGAGAAGATCCTGAAAAAGGGTGGTCTCGCACCGGAGAAGATTGACGATCTCACTAGCAGGTCTAATATTCTTCGCCGCTTCAAGGTTGCCAAGTCTGAAGGAAAGAGTGAGTTGTAAGGATTCAGTAGGGTCGTGCAGTGTCGTTGCGATTAGCGATGTATTACTACGGGCGACGGGCGTTTGATATGCGCAGATAAAATTGCTGCGATAGGATTTAATGCGTGGGGATATTTAGTCAGCGTCAGCCTAGGATTACTATTTGGGAAGAATATGATGATGGTTTTGTATTCAATGAATTACATTCGTTGCCACGCTCTTGTTGCGTCTCTCCCCTCCAATATGACCTCCACCAGAGCGCCTTCTACACGTGCTCGGTCCGATTTCGCCATTGATCACCACAGTCCGAGGCAGACTCCACGTGTGTAGTTCAGGTCTGCAAGAGCTTCTTACTCTTGGCGATTACTCACATCTAAAGGTTAGAATTGACGAAAACGATAAAGCTGCGGACAACGGCGACAACCCACCTTATAAATTTTTTCTTTTTGGTATTCCGCTTCACCAAAGCATTTCCATTTTCACTACTCCCATTCGTCGCTCCAGAGTATCGTGTTCCCCAGCCCCCCACATAGGATTCCCATGCTAGAAAAGTTCGACCTGGTAAACTTGCAGATCGCCTCCCTCGCCAAGCGAGCCGCTGAACCAGTGAAACGGCCCATGTGCTCTTGAGAACCTCACTTTTGCTTACATTTTCCCTGACATCAAGCTTTCTGAAGCTACAGTACCAAGACTTTAGTATTGTTGTAGCGTCCGATACTAAAATTCACAATTGAACAAGTGAGATGACGTTCCGCTCGCACGCATCCCAGATGTTCGATGCAGCTACGTCGGTTTTGGGTGCGAATTTTCATTGTCGCGCCGCAGATGGGCTGTGTCATTGCTAAGAAGACCGGTTCGCGGGTCCTTGGTGATATTCCCGCGTCCATGGCATGACATGGGTAGCTCCAATTTATTTTTGATAGCTATATAGCTCCCACAGGCAGGTCAGCCCTTGCACACCTGAACTTTTCCAGGAACCGAATCATAGAGAACTACCATGATGGGCCTACGATTACTTTCCGTCGCGACGGCAGGTGCATTGCTTTCGCAATTGGCTGGTGCTCAGACTTTCCAGAGGTTGGGTACTTGTCCCACTCTGGGATGTATCTTCCCCCCGGATCAGTGAGTTAGGCTTGATGTGTTTGAGGTTGTTGGGCACGTTGCTGACTGAATTTGCAGAGCGGATTTCTTGGCTGGACAATTCTTCGATATCAGATTGGAGGTGCACGCTCCTGTCAATGGCAGTGAAGCCAATGGAAAGCAACCGGATACTGCTTTCAAATTGACGATTGCGCGTGAAAAAAGTGCGGCTGTGGATGCTACTACCTATTTTAAAGTAGACGAACCCAGGTTGGAGAGATGGAACTTTACTTGGTTTGAAGGTGTGTTCTAGGAGGGATGTTTGATGGGGAGGACGGTTTGCTAATACGTTCCTAGATCTTTTCGCCAAAGATGCGAAGACACCTTCCCTTGTCAATGTTACCTCCAAAGCTTACAGGAGGGTGTATTTGAAGGACCCAGGAATGTACACTGTCAGTTTGCTTCTGAAATGCTTACATGGTGATCGATGACTAATTCAGCATTTTGTATGTAGGCCACCTTAACCTACAACAATGGTAGCAAGACCGTTGCCCACTGGGAGGTGCGTGACTTGGAGAAGGTCCGAAAGGCGAAGAATATCATCCTCTTCATCGGTGATGGAATGACCACAAACATGATCACGGTAAGTGACGCGTAAGGTGAGAAGTATGCTCCATACTGAACATGTAATAGGCCGCACGCTTGATCGCTCACAAGACCATCAACGGCAAATACCAAACCAAAATGGCAATGGATCAGTTCCCAATTCTCGGTCACCAAATGACCCACTCCATTGACTCCTTTATCACTGACTCTGCCAACTCTGCCACTGCACTCTACACCGGCCACAAATCTACAGTGAACTGCTTGGGAGTGTACGCCGACTCAAGCCCCAACGTCTTTGATGACCCAAAGGTTGAGACTATTGCTGAGTTGTTCCACCGTTTGACAGGAGGTGCCGTGGGTATTGTCAGCACTGCCTATATCGCTGATGCTACGCCCGCTGGGTTGATTGCGCACACTCGCGATCGTGCCCAATCCGCTCCTATCATTGATTGGTATCTCAACGGCATCCAAAACTACACATGGACAAACTGGACCGGCCCAGACGTCCTCTTCGGCGGCGGAGCAGAAAACTTCTACAATTCATCCCTCGGCGGAAGGACATTTCTAAACCGTGATTATTATCAAGAATTCCAGAAGAAGGGTTACGGCCTTGCGCAGAATTTGACTGCCCTCAAGACGTTGAAGAACGATACCAAGGCGCTTGGAATTTTCTCAGTCTCTAACTTGGCCAAGTGGCTGGATCGTCAAGTGTACCCCAATAACCTAAAGAATCAGAACAACACTGCTGATGGGTTGAAAAAGGATGCTACTGATCAACCTGGCTTGTTGGAAATGACTATCAAGGCTATTGATATCTTGAGCACGAGATCGAAGGATAAGGGATTCTTCCTCATGTCGGAGGCTGCCAATGTGAGTTCCCTTTAGACTTTTCGTCATCCTCCAATATTTGGCTAATATTCTACAGATTGATAAGATGATGCACGTCCTCGACTACGAGCGTGCTCTTGGAGACCTCCTTGAATTCGACAACACTATCAAACACACAATCGCCCACCTCAAGACCCTCAATTCGCTGAAAGAGACTCTAATTTTAGTCACTGCTGATCACGGCCACGGTTTCGATGTGATGGGTAGCGTCGACACCAAATACTTCAACAATAAGACTACCCCCCGTACCAAGCGCGCTGCTATCGGCGTTTACGAAGGCTCTGGTCTTTCGCAGTATTCCATGTCCGGTAACTTGTCATACACCGAAGGAGTTCACTTCCCCAGCAATTGGGATCCCCGTTATACACTTTTCCAGGGTGTATCCGCCACTCCTGACCACAAGGAGGATTATCAAGTCAACAAGGATGGCCCACGTACACCTGCGGTCAACATCACCGCCGCTGCTGATTATTACGCCAATCCTAAGGACAGCCCCAATGGTATCGTTTACAACGGCACATTGCCAGTTGACCAGGCGCAAGGTGTGCACAGTTTGACCGATGTGCCTGTCTTTGCTATGGGACCTTGCCAGGAGAAGTTCGGGGGTGTGTACTCTGCTATTGATATCTTCTATGGTATGGCTGAGTGCTTTGGATTGAGTGGAAAGGGGTTGTAAGTGGATGAAGGGAATACGATATGGGAATGATGAATGTACATAAGATGAAGTAATGTCTGTCGCATAGAGTGATACAACACTTTGGGTTTGCCAAAAGAGCGGACGGTATAATTATACCACTAATTAATCATTACAAATTTGGTGGATCGACCAACGCTTTCTCTGTCTTCCATATCATGTTCTCCCCGCCCCCTGTTCCCTGCGCCCTCCCTGTGAATGACGCCGGGTTGGCACTAAAACAGCATGGCGACAGCAGCAAACACCATCGCCGCGAATTTCGCTCCAACTCTCTCTGCACCATTGACGCTCACAATCGAAGGCGACGCCGTAGGAGTTGGACCAGCCCGCGCTGTGTCGATCGGCAACTGAACAGTACAGGTACTCTTACAGGGTGTCGGTCCTGTAGTTCCAGTACTCCAAGTAATCGTCTGTCCAATGCAAACGTTTCCCTCTGGGCAAGATGACCAAATAGGAGGAGCGGTTGGAAGGACACAGGTACACGTAATGTCTGGTGCACAGGTCACTGGCCCTTCTGCTGCGGTCCATGTTACCGTTTGACCTACGGGGTATTTATTAGCATTGGAGAGTTTGGGGAGGGGATGGTGGGAATGTATTGGTGTACCGTGGCATTTGGTTTTGCGGGGACAATCCGTGAGGGTGGTTGTGGTAGTGTCGGTGATGGTGCACTCAATTGATGTTGCTGTTCCTGTGGGGTAGATGGGTGTTATAGTTTCGTTTTGACGGGGATATAAGCCGGCTGCCAAAGCTGGGGACGTTGCCATAAGGAGGAATAGTAGACCGTGCATGGTGACTGTTCACGAGGAAACGAATGAAATGAAGTAAACGAAAGACTTGAAGTGAACGAAGGACTTGATAAATTTAATTTAATTTGGACTGACTGAAAAATTCAGGATGCTTCGCCAACGTGCGTTATTTAATACTCGCAGAAGCAAGATGAATGCTACAATGGCTGATTTCAACAAAGGAATCGCGGTGCAACACTACCGCAACTTGGCTAACAGTGAGAACACGAAGAGGTACCATTGGAACGGGACGACCCCAAAAGGAATCTCGGGGCCTATCAAATGTAGCAATAAAATCATGGGAGGCAGAACACAAATCAGGTACCAGTGGAGATTTACCGGAGTGGGCGAAGCGAATTAGAAACAGGAATGGCGATACAAGATCCTCCTCGTACTCCCTTGTGCCAATTTGAAACCGGAGAGGCTGAGTAGGATTTCATGAGAGCGTACCTATACTAGTGAGCCCTTTGGAATATCAAGAATCTCTAGTACTAAATATTTTGATTGACAAGCAGAAGTAGATGATGTGGGAAAAGCTATGAGGAAGCTCTCGAATTGGTTTATAAAACTGCAAAAACGTGGGCGATCTTGAGTTTCCATTGACACCAGCGCAGAGAGTCCGGATTTAAGCCCATATCGGTTCTTGGGGCACGTTTGGGGTCAATATAATCCTAGTGATGATCTATCTGGATCGGCTAAGATTGATGTGTGGGGAAGGTAGAACCCTGCGACAGTAATAAATAGATCGTAGGCACGAGGGTCGTTCCTTCCTCGATTTCTGGAAAGCCACCGTATGTGAGCTGGTGGGACTTTGTAAGATCCGTCACTGGTATACAATGCAGTGTACATACCATCGTTGAATTCATGAGTGAACAACAATTTCCACACAAGATGGGGTGTAACCACGACAATCTTCGCATTAGTGATAGCTTTGGGTCACCATCGGATGTAATTTCCACTATGGACGCAAGAAGGATAATTTTGGGAACCAATAGAATTAGGTAGAATGAACATAGTTGCCCTGATAGAGATCAATAGGCCATGATCATGCTCTAATGTCGATCAGTTTACAATTTCCTATTTTGAGAATGGGAACGATGTCAAAGCGTGCCCTTGATACGTCAACACGAAACAACAGTGGCCAGGAATAAACAAACATTGCTTCCTGTAAACGGTAGCGATGGTTTCCTTCTCAAGAAACTTAGCTAGTCTCAACGGACCTAAGGGAAACTGTTATGTACTGGACGAACCAGGACATCATAATCAATTCGTGATATGGACGATGGAGCGAGTTGTCGTAAGAGTACTACCGTTGCGTGTATTTTCGTGAGTAAGTCAGCTTCTAGATTGTTCCTGCATCAAGCCCTCACTTGAAGTGTATGAACCTAAATACTTTGTTAGCCAATGCCACATCATTTAGCTCTTGGTTGCCCTTTATCATCAGTTTACGAGTACTTCAGGGCCATTTGATCCTGTTCTGGTTCTTCACGCCTCTCTTTCCAGCCTCGATATCTTGTTCTGTCTTTCCCTCCTTCCTTTCTCTTCAAACCAAAATGCTAGCATCTACCATTCTTTCTGCTTCGCTGTTGGCTGGTGCGATTGCCCTCCCGGTACCTCAAGGGGGTCTATTAGGTACTTTCTTCTGGTCTGCACCAATGGATGAAATGAATCTAACAAACGTAGGGAACGTTGGGAGTGGTTTGGGCTCGATCGCTGGCGGGCTCGGACAGCTCGCAGGCGGCCTCATCTCACCAGTCGGTGATTTGATTGGAGGGTTTGCAGACGGACTAAGTGGTGGCCGTGATCGAGGTACTATTTTCCGTAGTTGAGTAGTTTCTCGTATATAAAGCTGACCCTGGTGGTAGATAACCATGGCTACAGCGGTGGTGGCCGTAAGTTCGTGGCGCTCCTTGTAGTTCAAAAGACTAATATAGCAAATAGCAAATCGAGGGAATGGCGGTGGGTACAACAATGGTCCGCCAGGTGGCTACTATGGTCGTAAGGGTTACCTTTCTTCTCTCGTACTGCTGAGTAGTCATAGCTGACAAAGATGTACCAGCACCCGGCGGAGGTTACGGCGGTCCAGGGAATGGCGGAGGATATGGGCCACAAGGAGGAGGGCATGGGCGTGGGTATTCCGTCGACACCGAGTCTGCCGAAATGGGAGCAAAGGAAGAAGCACCAGCGGCAGTACCAGCGGTTGAGCCTATATCTGCCGCGCCAAGCGGAGTTATTCTAACATAAAATATGTCCTTGATCCGGAGGTGGAATCTTGTTTGAACGCATACTTCTTGGGTTTTCGCGCGCGAGACGGTTAGGAGAGGGCTCGATTCTTAGCAGTTCTTTTGGTAGTTGTCCAATTGTACTTTACATGTATCGCTCAAGCCTAGGCTATCAGTGATAAGATGCTCTTCGACGATACTCGAAACTTGGAAAAGGCTCCCACCAAGCAGTATGCGAGTTTTACGAGTACTATGGTATATGCAACAGCACACTATGCAAAGCGGCAAATCTACGAAGACAATGTCTGTTGGATAGGAGATACTGATATCACAAATGAGAGGGATAGACAAAATATCGCTGTCAAATACAGAACCCCTTTTGGCATCGGTATTGTGATGTTCGTGGCCATAGTTTTAACCTTCCTCTACTCCAAGGAGGCCCTCGGTGAGCTAAGCTAAGAGCACACAGTCCAAATGTGCAAGTAGTCCGCTTTGGCCTGTCTTCATCATCCATGGCCTCGTCAAAGCCAATTTGTGAACGCAGGGTTGAAGGGTCTTGTTCGTGGACATTGAAGAAGGCAGACGTATGGTGGAACTTAGGGGAACGTGGATCAGCAGCAGCATTAAGTATGGATTCCAAGTTATTGAGCGAAGACTTGAAGCCCACGGGTATTGCCGTGGGTGTTTTTGCTCCGGACGCATCTGTAGACCGGGAGAGGCAGCGGCGGGAATCATGGTCTTCGTTGGTGGATTCAATTTTGAGTAAACAGGAGCGCGTGGGCGGCGAAAAAGTCCAACCCACCGGTAAGTTAGTGAATGTACGGAGTAGGTTTGGAGGTTTGGGAATTTGTTGTTGGCGCTATTAGATGGTTACACCATGGCGTGCACGGGCCTGCGGTATGCACGCCACTCGCACAGTTTTATCTGAACTTTCAAAATTGAATATCTTCACGAATACTTATCCAAATCAATTTATTTTTAGTTCACTTGAATCGTATAGATACAGGCCGGCCTACAGCCATTCAACCCACAGGCTGTTCTATCACGAATATCAACGAAGATTATCGATCGGCCGCCTACTATCACTTCAAGTTCATCGGCTGCATCGATACTTGACCCTCAGAATAGGGCTAGAGTATATTAATTAATTCGGCGGGTCAATAATAGCAATCCGTTATATAACGTTCAAATACTCTTAGACGCGTTTATTACACTCTCAACCAACAACGCCTGTTTGGCTACCAAGGTCGAAGGACTTACCTGTAACGAACCGTCAGAAGAGGACTGGGAATCGATAGGCTAGAAAGGAGCGATAGTAGAGGTTCAAGAGGAATCAGGATGGTGGCTTAGAGAGGAAGATATACTAGACCCCCGGTAGGGATGACGCTAGAATTAGTCACGTAAGGGAAGTAGGGTTTCCTACGGTTCGGGATAAACCCGAACGGGTCGGTACGGGGCCTAGGTTGGGACAGGTTAACGGGACGGGATCGAGGTTAAAAATCCTATACCGTCCCGCCCTATACCGTTTATAGTAGTATTTATAGTAGTATTATAGTTAAATAACCCTAAAATACTACTAAAACCGAAACGGTAACGTATTTCACCAGCGAGTGGCCCACACCAGCGAGTGGCCCACCCCATCAAAATTCACCACACTCTTACTTCAAATTGCGATACAGGCTACAAACAAGCTCCAATCTCTAAATAAAGAAGGTCGTTTACTTTTAGTACTTTAGGCTTTCCAATAAGGCTAATTTCGTAGTATCCGCGCTACTATAGACGCGTTTAAGGTCTCTCGGAAGATACTAGGTCGAAGATATATAGGAATACCTTTAAGACGTGATTCTGTCGTAAACGCACGCGATCTAACTCCCTTAGAGGAATAAATTATTATCCAGTATATACTTGACCTCGATCTACGTGGATTTTCCCCTATACCTTAAGTTGTGGCAGATATAGCTAACAATATTCGCGCTGGGCGCGGTATGGCACAGGTTGGCCTAAACTAGACTATAAGGTTTATTAAGCGCACTCCTGAGCTCAAAACGCGTTTCTCTCGTAAGTACGACTATAAGAGAGCCCTATATAAGGATCTAAAGGTTATAGAGGCGTGGTTCGAGCTTGTATAGAATATAAAGGCGAAGTACAGTATTATAGACGACGATATATACAACTTCGATGAAACTGGGTTCCAGATAGGTGTTATATCGACAATAAAGGTTGTAACGGCAGCCGAGAGACGAGAGAACCTAAAAAGAGTCCAACTAGGTAACCGCGAGTGGGCTACAGTTATTGAAGCCGTAAACGCGGTAGGGTAGGCGCTACTGCCGTTTATCATCCTTAAAGGCCGTACCCACCTTAGGAATTGGTATACTAAGCTACTACTACGCGACTAGGTGACTACAGTAAGCGAAAATAGTTGGACAATAAATAAACTAGGCTTTAAATAGCTTTAATACTTTAAAAAGTATACTGCAAGTCGGAAATCAGGTAGTTAGCGCCTCCTTATCCTTAATGGCCACGGGAGCCACCAATCGGTCTAGTTTACGATATTTTGCGCCGAAAAGAATATTATCACGCTCTATATGCCTCCTTACTTATTACATCTACTCCAGCCGCTTGATGTCGCCTGCTTTACACCCTTAAAGAAGGCGTATAGGCGAGAGATAGGCGAGTTGATAGCTATATATATCTATTATGTAACTAAAGTCGAGTTCCTTTCCTCCTTTATTAAGGCGCACAATGCGACTTTTATAAAAGAAAATATCTAAGCAGGCTTCAGAGGGGCTGGCTTAGTCCCTCTAGATCTATAGAGCGTGATTAAGAAGCTTAATATACGCTTACGGACGCCGTCTCTCGTTCTGGGCCAGAATAAGCTATAGCAGCCTAAAACACCATATACAGCGACTAAGTTAGCCGCTTAAACCGACTTTCTAAAGACCCGGATAGTAAGGTATTAAGATAGCTTACCTAGCTCTATTAATAAAGTACTAGATTAGTTGTCGAAGGGGGTAGAAATAATAATACACTCGGCAGCGATTTTAGGGCAGCGAGTAACAGCCCTTCAGCGGGCAAATTCGGTCGTAGTAGAGCGAAAATCACGGAAGAGAAGATGTATTTAGGTTAGGGGGACTATAATTAGTTAAGGTATAGCGGATCTAGGAGTACAGTTAAATTACGGTAATAATAGAGCTATTTTACGCTAAAATAGCCTAGAAGTTGTCGTCGTATCACAGAGCAAAAGACGCTATAGTAATTACCGCAAGACTGGCTATCGTATTGAAACTTGTATAAGTAGAAAGCTAGAAAGTAGCTGATTAATTTACTCTTTATAATTTCTTTGTAAATATAATTGTTGTGGTACTATATCGAAAAGAGTATGGTGAATTTTGATGGGGTGGGCCACTCGCTGGTGTAGGCCACTCGCTAGTGAAATACGTTATAACTTTTTCTATAACCCGTCCCGGAACTGGTACCGCTACGGTTCGGGTTTATAGGGTAAAAACCCGACCCGTACCGCCTCGTGGGGAACCCTAAAGGGAAGCGTATACTAAGAAAGAAAGCAAGGGAACGCGTAGGGTTTTAGCGTGCGCTTACTAAGTAAGGCTACGCTTAAGTACGCTTAGGAAAGGCAGCCTTAAGTATATAGAGAAGAGTAAGTAACTAGTATCTAGAGCTTTTTATAGTTATAAACTTTATAAGATTACTATCTTATAGTCTTATAAAGCTTTTAAAGTTATTTAATAACTTATTTATTAATATTCCTCTTATACCAAACTACCGCCCTATAAGGGGAGCAATTCTTAATAGAATAACGCTTGGTTTAACTGTAATAAATTCGATAAAGAGAGAAGCTCTTTAGGAGAGCTTCCGTTATAACTATCTACGGGTGAAAGGGGTAAAGCCAAAAGTAGTCTAGCTTGATTTACTAGAGCCGGGCCTAGCAAATCAACCAACTAAATCGAGGCTTACTAGCCGAGAACTCTATAGGTTCATCCTATTACACGCCCTAAACCTACGGTAAGAACTTAACTAAGTTACTTAACTAAGTAACTCTAATTATTAGGTAAGTAATCTAGTAGAAGGTACTAACAAGGGAAACCGTAATATTACCCGGGCTGTTAATATAGCTAAAAGACGTTAGAAGAAGGGTATACTAGTTCTACCTACCGCCCTCTTACAATCTAATAAGGGTAAGTTATAGTTCTAGTTACCTACGAAGCTTAAGAATAAAGAATGGGTTACTAGTACTAAAAAAACGGCCTAGGAGTAGGAGAAGATAAGGAAAGTAGAGGAGAAATATAATAAACAGCGAAAAAAGAAAGATCAGGCTATAATAGTAGCACAAAGAAAGTCTAACAGAGAACGAGATCGAAGGGTAAAAAAGTAGGCCGTAGAGGAGGTAAAAATACAAAAGGAAGTAGATAAATAAATAAAAATTAACTTAATACAAGCAACACTAAAGCTAAAGAGTTAATCTAAGCTATATAGAGCGCCTAAATAGGTTATGGTTGTGGTAGAAAGTGATATAGAGTATGAGCAAGAAGTTCAAGTACGAATTTGGTCGCCGCGTTTAAAGCGTAACCGGCGCCTACTACAGTACCTTAAAAATAACGACCTTTTATAGGCTTAATACGCATATAACAAATGCTTTACTATTTAAATTTAAGCTTATTTTATTGAGTAGTTGTTGGGTAATTAGTTTTTGAACCTTTCATCTTATCAAGATGAAAGAGCCGATCAGAGACGTAGTGGTAATGGCGGTGGTCGTGGTCGTGTATCGCGGTCGCAATATACACGGAGCCACCAGAACCACAGGAAGGTCGCATCTACTACTAACGGGCCCCTAACAGAATAAACGCAAGACACGATTGACGAAAGCAAGCAACAAAAGATAACACGATAAATTCGATGCCCAGCGAGTCCCTAGCCTAGGGCAAATCCTCCTTACACGATATCGCGATAAAGCCTACTAAACCGCGCGCAACGGCCGCAGCGAAGCCGGAACAAGCGGAATAGGCTGCTAAGGAAGAAGATAGGCAAAGTAAGCCTATAGGCACCTATTCGGATAAGTCAAGGAGGAATCCTAGAGAGTATAGCACAGTAAGGAGCATGGGTTTATAATAATTTACAGTCAACAATAACAACCAAATTCAGGGGTAAACCACGTAAAAGAGGTCAGGCCGGCCTAACCTAGGACATAACACGGTGGAGTAGGGTCGCAGATAAGGCATAGATATCCTAGTCTGGATCACAAGGGGCTACGGCAATAAGAGGTGTATAACTATTCTTCTACCCAGCGATCGAGAAGATAGAGCGACTATAGGTCGCACGAGGCCTAGTAGACAACCTAGGGAATATAAGCGACGACAGGGTGATGGCCGGAACGGGGACGGTGCGGTTGAGAAATAGGGTCGCTGGGCGATATAAATAGTTAATGCTAATGCCATATCAGCTGGAGGGAATGGGATATAGCTTAGTAGGGCGGTGGGTACGCCCATATAGAGGGATAGAATACGTCGCTGCAGATAGAATGACGCGTATAGAATCACTGCAATAGCATAGGAACGGCCGGTCTAGGCCAGGTAGGAAACCGGCCTGGTAACGCTTCACTATATAATAAAGGTTTCCCCTCTTTCTTTCACGATTAGGAGGGGTTTTTCTTCAAAGCGGATAAAAGTCGAACGAGCTCTCCTATACGGGAAGGCACTATATTAGACAGAATAAACATGACATTATTATTAATTAATTTTTGAAGTTAATGTATAGATTTGGGTTATGTGGTGCGGGCTATGGGCCCGTGCACGCCGCCGTGCAACCTTCTAACACCACCAAAATGCGGAAGAATCCGGTCCGAAGTGTACGACCTAAACAATTTATAATCCTCTGTTCTTCTCATTCATCACACATAGACTCGAATAATTTTAGGCTGTGTGAAACTTCGTCCTAAAACCAGGTCTGAGCGAGTCAACTGGAGAAAACGAATGGGCCAGGTTTCTCATCTCCCGAGTCCATGTCCTTGTATATAAGGAAGACCAAGGATAGTTCTAACTAAAGCATGACTTTTTCGCATGCTGATACATGTTGGCTTTGTTGTAATCCCTCTCAGTTACTACTCAGGCCTTCAGCTAAATGACTGGTAGACTTAGCTACTACAGCGCAAATATTTTCTGAGATTTAATGCATTTCACAAAGAATTGGAATTGCGACGATGAAGAAAAAAACAGGAATGTCTCTCGATTCTAGACACAATAGAAAACACAGACCTCTTATTTGATCACTTCCAACTAATAATCTCTCACGATGGAGAACCCAGCTGTGCGCTCCGCTTCAATGATGACGGGGATTTGGGAGCCGTGAAGGACGCTGAGCCCGCAGGAACAGCCGCCGGAATTGAGGGACTTGAAGCAGCACTTCCTTTCATCATACCCGCCACCGAAGAAACCGCGGCATCAAATACAAATCCAGCTGCCATATCAGAAAGTATGTATTCCGCCGGAACAGCGCTCCTCATGCTTGCGGGAAGTTGGTTGAGCATAGCATTCAGGAAGGCGATGGATCCATTTTTCTGCACAATGAGCGAGTCGATCACGAGATCCTTTTCTCTGGCGTTTTGAAGAATAGGCCACTTCATCATGATATCCTGCGAGGTTTTGTTGAGAGCATCCACGACGACTTTGCCGGGTGTCATGAGGCCGATAATGTCTTGGATTCCTTTCAGTGGAGATGATGCCGAAATGGCTTTGGCGGATGTTTCTAGAGCTGTGCCGAGTATATGTGCTTTGGTGTTCATCTCCTTGACTGAGGTGGCAGTATTATTTGCCGTCACTTGTTGAATGGCACTGTCTAATGCATTGACGGCAGCGGTGATACTCGATAGAGAACTGCGTACTGTTGGCGTGTCCTGAACAGCGCGCTTAAACACGTCTGCTGGGTAAGCAGTTACACTGCCAATGAAGGCAATGCCGAGCCATGATATGATGTGCATCCTGATGGCTTTGGTGTACGTGGTCTGTTTGTGTTAATACCAATCACCAGGAACAAATTTCTTGCTTACCTATCCGCAAAAGGAATGAAGGGCTGAAGGCTTCAAAGCCAAATCTGCACTCGTATGTAAAGACCGTTCGAGAAGCTTTCGAGCCAATCTGGCGGATTTTTCCACAATTGTCTATGATTCAAATCCGTCCAATCTATTTGCCGCCTTTCTACAACGATTGCAACACAACGATTCCCAGCCCTCGCGCAGCCGCAGTCCAGCCAAGTATGCTATTATCTGGTCGAGTTGTCTTCAGACACCCCCAAAATTGGTATCTCACAAGATACCACAGTCGTAGCGTAAAACTTAATTGCCATGGTGGGTCCGTGTACCTCAAATGTATTACCAAGATTAAAGGCATCTAAATGGGTTGTGGCAATGATAGAGGTGGTCAAACCCTATAGAAATCGAGCCCTCGCCAATTAAATCGTTGCGAAGCTAAACGCACGCCCAATCTTGGGATTCCTATAAAGTGTTAATTTGACAAGGTGGAAGGAAAGAAGCAAAAGAGGGTCCTCGCAGATGTTGAAGACTATCAAACAAGAGAGGTCAATCCTTTCCAAGGTCTGAAACACGCGAAGGCAATACTAGGTACTGACTCAAGCTCTGTACAACGGAGTGTCTTCTAACTTGCGTTCCGTTTTTAGTCGACGAAGCGAAGATTTAGAAGGCGTGCTTGGTGATGCGTACTCTGGCCGCAACCGAGGAGCGCCCTCAGCCGGTTCTGGTAGCAAAGGAGCGGACAGGTTGTCGGCAGAAGAAATATTCAACGCCTTCCTGTGCTTGGACAATTTATCCACGATTTGCTTCTTGTCGTTCAGAAGCCATGGTAAAATGGGTCGATTGTGTGCAGTAATCTCTTCTTTCGAGAGTTTCTTGGTCGGAATAGAGCACTCTGAGGAAGTCAAACGAAGTGTACACATGTGGCAGAAGTTTGAGCGATCGTATAGGTAGAGTGTAGAATCGCCGTCGAAAGACACCTTCTTGGGAGTGGACTTGACTTTGGACAGAATAGACTTGACTACATCGTGGACGTGGTTAATGGTCTCGAAAGTGGTTAAAGTTCCGTTCTGTGGGTCGCGGCATGATAGGACAAAACGTACAAGTAGTGAATGGGGGGTGTCAGTTTGGTGTAACAGTGAAAGTTTTCTACGTTGACGCAATAACGGGTCAGCAAGAATGATCTCATTGGGACTGCTGCTGTCAGGAATGAGCGTAAAGTTGGAGGATTACGACATAAACTTACCTTTCCTTTGGTTCCTCGGACAAGGAATCGACCAAGTTGATCAGATCCAATTCAGGGCCTAAGCATCCCTCGAAGTCGAAGATACCAGTATCATCGTGTAGCTCGAAGAGCTTTGCCCGTTTTTGTGGCCTATCATCTGCGGTAGCAGCGTCGACAAATGTCGGTTCCGACTCTGATCTGCATTTTGTATTATTGTTTGGTTTCTGCTCCGTCGCATCTTGTTGAAACGGTGGATTAACGGGCGAGGAGTGACTAGATCCTTTATCGATTCGTTTCTTCTTGTTTGGTGGTAAAGAGGATTTGGTTTCTGAGTCATGCGCGCCAGTAGTAGAGACCTGCTCAATTGTGCCGTCACCATAAAGATCATTGCTACAAGCTGTGGCACCATCGCCCTCGATGCGTTTGCGCTTCTTACTCTTCTTTGAGCCCGTCGGCGTGGAGAGCTGTACCTCGTCTTTGTCGGGTATTGGAACCGTGGAGTAAACTTTTTCAGGGGACTTAGACTCCGGGTTTCTGGCACGTTTATGCTTACGTCTTCTCTTTGATCTTGTGGGTGTAACGGGCGCTGGTTCGGTGTGGATGTTGTGGGTCGGCGATGAACAGGTGGAAGAGGATATGGGCTTCGTTGGCGACTTGGGTTCTGATGCGTGATCAACCTTTGCTGGGTTGATCTTAAGATTGTTTGGAGAATTTCCAGACATGCCCATCTGTTGCTCTCCGAAATATCCCTCATCAGATAGAGTCGGCGAAGGCTGCTTTGGGCGACATTAGACTTGGTAAACTTAGGAAAGGATAGAACGTATCTACTTACCTGAGAGTTACCAATCCCATTACTACGGGCGATCGTCTCTTGGAGAGCTTCATGTTCTGCTGCAATCTTCAGAACTGGGTGAATATCACCTTGAAGTCCACATGGACAGTCAAGCTGCTGAGAGATTGGTGGATATGGTGACTGCGACCGGTGCTCTTCCCGCGCACGATTGAGGGCATGGGACAAAGCTGCTTGCACAGCGGGTGAAAAAGTTGACGCAAGCATCTTGCCTTTCTTGCCCCTGGGAACCAGGCTTGTCACAGGTTGAAGTTTTCCAGATACTGGTACTAATGAATGAGTACACAATCCACCAATTCGGCGGCACTTACAAGGTTCGCTCTGCTGAGCTCCAGGAAAAGCGGGACTGTCATCGTCATCATATTCAACATGGATTGCGGTCGGTGTGTTCAATACGGAGGTTCCTCCTACACAGTGAAGTGAGCTTGATTTGGTAGGTGTACGCTGATGCTGTTCCTGTTTGTCTGAGGGAAGCGATGTCTCATTTGTCATTCCTCTGCAAGCGTTTTCGAAACCAGCTTCGTTTGTAATTGGCTTTGTGGATATTGAAGTGGTACCGGTAACTTTGGTATGATTAGACGTGGGCGTTTTTTTCTTGCGCGCAACGTAGGAAGTCCAGATTGGCCCAGGGGGAGTACGACCCGCGGGGAACTGATGATGAGGTGGAGATGCTCTCTTTTCGTCAGTTTCTGCGGTCCCCTTGTCCCTTGCTACTTCGTCGGCCACTTGTCTCGCTCTACCCTTTGCACGCTCCTCGGATTGTCGCCTCTTGTCACGATAATGCTCTGCTTCCTTTGCTTTGGCAGTTGACTCCGCAGCATTTTTCAGGTCGAGATCGTTTGGTCGGAGCCCTGGCTTTGAGGAGTAAAAGACGCGATGGAATCGAGACTCGGGGGAGATGTCTCGATTTCTTTTCTTCAACTTGCGGTCCTTGTGCTTTGACCTGGAAATATTTGACATGGTGGAAGCAGTGGAGCTCAAACTTCTGGCATGAGGTTGTCAGGTTTCTGTAGTATCGCGCAGCCCGCCGCGTGAAGGATAGAGTGAGAATAATTACGCTTAACACCGCGGCCCGTCGTGAGCAGGCTAAAGAGGAAAGAAAAAGAGTTTAATCAAATAGGACTGCGATGAGTGTGTTGAGATGGCGCACGAAAATGTGAAGAGCGTCGTGTGTGGGGTACTGAGTGTCAAGACATGAAGGTAATGGGACTGAATGATTGACAAGAATTGCGGGGTGGCAGCCGAATGAACTTGAAAGCGAAGAGATGTATCAAAAAATTATCGAAGTGAAGGTGGAGTGAAGCGCGAGTGAGGGCATAGGCAAAGTTTCAAAGACTTCCTTTAGGTAGTGCCCCCAGTACAGGACATGCCATCTTTCCTAATCAGATCAACGCCAGGACGACGCGAAATGAACCCGCAAAAAGACCAGTAATTGTCCCAAATAGGCAACCAAAAAAACTGAAGCTCGAGCCGAATATAATGCAGGATCCAGGAGCAATAGATAACAATACAACGCTAGGAAAGGGAACAAGTTCCCGACGATGCAAACCGGGCAGATTGAAGTGAGATCAGAAAGTCGTCAAAATATGATACCTCACAAGCCATCACCGTTTAGCACTCCATTCTGGGAGAGCTATAGCCATCGATACGGGGAGCGCGGAATATGAGCCGCAAGAAATCGACAAGCCTAAATCCCCCTGAGCTTGGGAGTCAAAGATGATACTTTGTGGCACCCAAGAAAATGACGATGGCTAGTTGTTTGCTGTTCCTGGAACGATTGATGTGATCGGGACTTCCTAGGGTTGCTTGTCAGGAGCCAAGGGAGCGCTTGGGCATCTAAACAAGAACGGCATTTGCCGTCTTATGTGAAGTTTTTTCCAAACCGCAACCGTTGTCCTTTGATGGTGTCTGGATTTCAACATTTGGTGATGGAGTTGAAGTTCATGATCCGGAGATAAGGTCCTGTATCTGCCGGAAATAGTATCCCTGCCTGGATGAGGCTCGGCTTGAAAGCCTAACACCCCGGGCGGGGTACAGTCGAGTCAACATACCATACGTCAAGACGTATAGAAGTTATTACTAAAAGAATGGAGCTTCTCGATAGAAACATGTACAATCTCACAATCCCCAATCTCGTCCTTCATCATGCGGGCATTTCGGTGCCAATTGGCGCGCGTTCGCTCTGTCTCTTGCCTTCCCAAAACCCAACGTCGAACCCTCATTACATCCCAAGAACAGCGGCGAAAAGCTACAACTTCCTCCTACTCCTCACAGTTGAACAATCCCATAGTAGACCATCACTATGATGCCCTTGTTGTTGGAGCTGGTGGAGCGGGACTACGAGCTGCACTCGGACTTGCTGAAAGTGGATTCAACACAGCCTGTGTGAGTAAGCTGTTCCCGACTCGATCACATACAGTAGCTGCCCAAGGAGGTATTAATGCGGCCCTGGGGAACATGCACGAGGATGATTACAAATACCATCACTATGATACTGTGAAAGGCGGAGATTGGCTGGGTGACCAAAATGCAATTCATTACATGACGCGTGAAGCTGTTGCGGCAGTGGTAGAGCTGGAGAACTACGGCATGCCATTCTCGAGGACTTCTGAAGGTACTATATATCAGCGGCCTCTTGGTGGGCAGTCCCTCAAATATGGTAAAGGTAGGCAAGCTCATCGGACTGCATGTGCTGCGGATAGAACTGGACATGCTATGTTGCATACGCTGTATGGTCAAAGCTTGAAGCATAATTGCAAGTTCTTCATCGAGTGGTTCGGACTGGATTTGATGATGGTTGATGGACGGTGTGTTGGTCTTACGGCATTGAATATGGAAGATGGTACCTTGCATCGGTTGTTTGCTCACCAGACAGTTCTGGCGACTGGCGGTTATGGCAGAGCATATTTCTCGGCCACGAGCGCGCATACTAGTACTGGCGATGGTAATGCTATGGTGTCTCGAGCTGGTCTACCGTTGCAGGATATGGAGTTTGTCCAATTCCATCCCTCTGGCATCTATGGGGCTGGAGTGCTCATTACGGAGGGTGCGAGGGGTGAAGGAGGATATCTATTGAATTCAGAAGGTGAGAGATTCATGGAAAGATATGCGCCGACTGCCAAAGACCTCGCCAGTCGCGATGTCGTTAGCAGGAGTATGAACATGGAGATACGCGAAGGTCGAGGATGTGGTCCAGACCAGGATCATATATACTTACAACTGAGCCATCTACCACCGGAAATCATCCATGAGAGACTGCCAGGAATTGCTGAGACAGCAAGTATATTTGCCGGAATCGATATTACAAGGGAGCCCATTCCGGTGTTGTGAGTCAACTTTCTTCTTGCGTAAATGCAGTCCACTGACGATGATACTAGACCGACCGTCCACTACTGCATGGGCGGTATACCGACCGATTATCAAGGTCATGTGCTTACTGTCAATCCATCAACCGGCGTCGAAGATACAGTACCGGGCCTCTATGCAGCCGGAGAAGCTGCTTGTGTAAGCGTCCATGGGGCCAATCGACTAGGTGCAAACTCCTTGCTGGATATTGTGGTTTTTGGGCGCGCTTGTTCGCTCGACATTGCCCAAAGCAACATTCCTGGCGTGCCATTTGACTCGTCAAAGATACCTGCTGATATCGGCATGGAGTCTTTCCTGAGCATGGAGAAATTGCGAACAAGTGACGGTACCCGTAATGCTGCAGAGCTGCGGGGCGCAATGCAGAAAATTATGCAAGTAGATGCTGCAGTATTCAGAACGCAGGAGAGTCTTTCCACCGGTCTCGGACGATTGGAAAATATTGAGCAACAATTCCGCGATGATATAAGAGTCACGGATAAAAGCATGATTTGGAATAGCGATTTGATCGAAACAATCGAAACAAGAAATCTGCTGACTAACGCGGCGCAAACTGTCAGATCCGCGGCGGAAAGACAAGAAAGTAGGGGGAGCCATGCAAGAGAAGATTTCACGGAGCGGGATGATGAGAACTGGCTAAAGCACAGCTTGACGTGGCAGCGAAAAGAAGCCGACCCAGTGATGTTTGGCTCCCGAGCTGTTACATTTAATACCCTCGATGAGCAGGAATGTCCGGTATGTCTATGTTTCTTGCGATTTTAATATATATCCATTAACACATGCATAGTCTGTGAAGCTCGCGAAACGTTCTTACTAAAAGGAGACAGTCATTTGCTCCTGCCCAAAGTGGAGCTAGCCAGGCAACAATGGAACCAAACTGAAACTCAACCTCCATTAACGCCGATGTCGCACTACCTCACCATTTCGACTTCTGCTTTTGAAAGTTTCTCATCACTTAGGAATTGTGAAGAAAAATACTGCCACTTCCCAAGGCTGTCAAATCGTAACTTGCGAACGCAACTTGCAAACTACAGCCATCAGCGATGTTCAAGATTCGTTGTGACAAAAATGTAGGCATTGAACTCAACCAACCCAAGTCTCTTCCGTGATTTCAAGCTGACCGAATCGAAGTTCGCCGAAACGATGCCAGGCTGGACTTCCTCGTCTAAAGTCACACAGAAAATTGGATTCCTTGATCTCTCACGCGAGCTTCGAGACATGATCTACGGACTCGCACTAGTGCATTCAGAGACAATCGACTTCATACTGGACGAGCCCGTCATAGACAATATGAATGTAAGGCACAGGTATTTAGGAGGCGCGTACACGGGGGAGCCGTACACGGGGCAACCTGTCAAGCCGGATACGCTTCCCGTCAGGCCATGTGCTCAATTGCTTGCAACATGTCGCCAGGTCCATGCAGAGGCCAGCCTGGTCTTGTACTCGCACAATCGATTCGCCTTTTCAGAAGCAAAGCCTCCTGGGGCAACGACCCTCCTTCCACAGCTCCATCCCAACAACTTACTGAAGATTATTCCCTTTACTTACCGATCTCTTGTTCGCGATGTGTCCATCGCCTGCACTTATGCCATGTACTACGAACAAAATCGTGTTGCATGTTTCGGGGACAGACGCATGATCCTAATGGACGAGTCGCCGCATCTACAGGACATCTGGCGCGTCATTCTTCAGCAGAGTAGAGACGCGCTATATCTTTTCTCGAACCTCCAGCACCTTGAAATTGGGATCGAAGAGGTTGAATGGGAGGTTTCCCAGCCGCTTTTAGATGGCACTGAGCATTTGGGCTGGGACGATGATAAGACTTGGAGCCACGAGAAGCATATCGATGGAATTGCTGAGATGTTGCAGACATGGGCTACAGAGGGGGGAAGAGAGATTCCTTGGCAGTTGTCCGTGAGGTTGATTTGTCCTTACTACGCAGATGTGGTTTATATAGACAGCGAGGAATATGACCACCCCCAGGTGCAGTGGTTGGATAACTTCGACGCAGCGATCAAGCAAGTTGTCCAGGCACAACGCGCAACTTGACCTTGGCTTCCATGAGACTAGCGGGTTTGCTTTCTATTCTACATTTACCCCCAAGTGTACTTGTACTTCCGCAACAGCTCTCACTGTAATCACCACTACGATGGAAATTTTCAGATTGAAGATACTGTTTTCCTTGGTATGGGAAACCCATTGCCTCTTACTCCATATGATGCTCAAATGATCATATTCGATGATCAAATAGTTTTGATTTGCAGAGGAATGAAGAGCAGAAATGAAGACAGATAATAATATGGAGCTTTTGGTCCGTTGCGCCACCTTGCTAACTATGTGCTGTAAAGACCGGCAGAGACCTGAACGCCTCTCTCGTGGTTCCTCCAGATCCATTGCAGCGTACCTTCTTTCGCTATCGCCTCCGATGCAGCCCTGACTCTTTCTGGGTTTTTAAGACGATCATCTTTCAAGATCCGGCTCGTCAAATTGGCGTGCCACTTGTCTTTACAGACCGAAAGTATAAGCATCCATTCCCAAAACTTCTCAGCGCCACCAGGAAACTTCTTCGCGCTTGGTATCCCAGTCTTGTTTTTGATGGCATCAACGAAGACCTTCGGTAACATCCCAGGACACTTGGGAAACTGGCACGAAGACTTGGCCATTTCTGGCTCTGGCTTGTTTGTTAGTGATCTTAGCATGTGGTGGGCATGGGTTGTTGATTACCTTTCTGCCTATGCTCGTTCTTTGGCTTCGGCAGCACTTTGTTCCCATGGCTTCGGTACACCACCCTGTTTTTTCGCAGATCTTCGAAAGCCTTTCGGGGTCGAACGGCTGGTGCTGGTGGCAGATTGGATGCTCGAATGTTGGATGTGTGCGAAGCCGATGCTGAAGCAAGTAAAGGGTGGGGCTTTACTTTAGACTTGTATTTAGGTCCGGTGCTTACATCAACGCTCGCGGTGCCTGCTAAAACTTCCGATAGAATGGTTGGTTGGTGTTGGGTGGCCTTGATTGGAAGTTTGGATTTCTCCAGCTTGGATGCTTCCAATGAGGCTGGTATCCTCGTGCGATTGGACGCTGTGGGCTCTTTTGAGTTCTGTAGTATTGCTACGTGGCTTAGAATTGTGCGGAGTTGTTTGAACGGAGGGTGGACTGTTTCGGAGGCGGGAGCAACATTGCTGCTTGGTCTCTTCGACATGGGTATTCGACTTACGTTGTGTTCATCTGTACGATAAGTCGGCTTGTTGAAGCTTTTCTTCGGTGGATTGTGATACGAGTGATCAGTAGGGAAATGGCGTATTGGTGGAAAACCGCTTTCGTGGCTATGGTTGTCGGTTGGACGAGCATTGAAGACAGAGCTCTCGTGGCGATATCTCCCACCAGCATAGTATCCCCTATTTGGGCTAATGGGGGTCGTGTTGACCGAGGTGGCATGGTCTTTGGTGCTCTGGTTTCGGGAAATATCCTCCTTGATGTTGTTGTCTGTCAACTGTGAGCTGTGAACAGGCGTTCCCGCTCTACGCCCCTCTACAGGGATTGAGATTTGGGTTCCATTCGGCTCCTGTTTGATCGGAGGGTCCACGGTCTTTGCTCTTTCCAATCTGCGGCGCTTGACATCACTGGAGGCGCAGACTGGATCAGACCGAAAGTCGTCGCTTTCACGTATTCGCTTTGCACTTTCGGTTTTTGGCTCGCCGCTCGGTGATATTGACTGGCAAGAGCTTTTTGGCCTTGTTTCGATTTCGACTCTGGCGTCAGGAGATGAGGGCGGAGGAGTGGGAAGAAGTAGTGCTACATCTGTTGACGACGGCGCATATGACTTGGCCCGCTTATGACGCTTGCTCTGACTGGGCTCAGTTTGAGCTCGTTGTTGCCTTGGCTTTGGTTGAGTGATAGTGGAGGAGGATAGACATGTATGTCCTTCATCGGTCTCATCGTTGGACTTTTGGTGAGCGTCGGGATGTGTAGAGGCTGCTCTTGTCGGAGGCAAATCGCCCTTGGCATCGTCCTGATGTTTGATCTGCGTTCTCTTTTCCTCGATTTCGCCCCGGATTTTGCTGATCTCACGGTGCACCTCTTCTGCGAGCTCCTGTTGTTTGCGGTCGAACTCCGAGAGCCTTTCCGACATCATTTCCAGCCGGGCAAGTCCCAGTGGCTCATCCTGAATCTCTTTACCCAGGCTCGTGATCTTCTCTACCGTGTCCTTGCGTCTTGGCACCAGTCCGATATTGTGATTATCTCTGTTGAATAATGTTAGAACTTGCTTTGGATGGAGTGAATCAAATTCGCTTACTCGGCAGAGGGCACTTCAATTGAGTTGTCAGCATGATCAGATGATTCAGGCATGGTTAGGTCTTGCTTAGGCTCAGACGATCTGGCAGCAGGTCTACTCGCGGTTAGTAGGATATAGACCCTTTAACTGTTAGTGAACTGACAAGCAATCTGCATTGAGGCTAGATTTATTTTGAGGTAGATATTGTGGGTCTCTTTCGACAGTAGCGAAGTCTCTGCGTATCCATTAGCATGAACAAAGGAACTTGGGCAGATCCCTACTTTGAAGTGCCTTGCGTTGGCCTTGTTTCACGTGGATCACATCTTCTGGACGCCAACTGCTTTCTCGATTTCTCCTCATTCAAGGCGGCAACAAGTCGACCCTCAACCTCACGTGGGCGGCCGTTCTGGTCAACGTCAGGAAACTTCTTCTTGGCATACCTCAAAAACCGTTTTTCATAGTCTTTGAAAGGCTGGCCCGCACGATTGAAAGCATACTTGGCCTTCTGCCTCCGGCGCTTGATAGGCCGTGTCGACAACCACAAATCGAACAAGACTGAAATCTTCGCTCTGCTCTCCTTAGGATATCTTATGTTTCGGTATTTCAAAGTCTCTTTTCGATGTCGTGGCGGTTCTGTTTCTGTCCTGGGCACTTCTGTTGGCAAGTCAGACGTTGTGAGACTTTCTCCATCCGATTGGGCTGATTGTTCTGGCAAGCCAGGAGGATCTTTCGCAGCAGGGCTAACTATCGGTTCCCGTGAAGCAACATCGATCCTGCAGTTTTGAGATCCTGTAACATTTAGAAAAATGTATAATCAGATTATGCTGAGGACACAAACCGAGAAGTCTCATTATCTCTCTTTTGGCAATCTCAATGCCTTCACTTGAGCCAATAATTTGCACTTGTAGCCAATTCCCTATGATCTTCGAAGAGGGTGTAATGGTAGTAGAACTTTGGCACATGATCGAAGTCCGTTTCCTCCCTTGTCCGCCAAAGAGGAGCCCTCTGCGATTAGCATCAATCTCAATGCTAGCCTCGAGCTGCGAAGACATTTCCAATGATAGTATGAAAAAGAGATCTGGAGCGTTATCATTGAGAACGGCAGAGTCGAATCAGAGAAGCTGGGAAAAAAAGGATTGGACCGAAATAGCGAATATGATGAAATAGAGTCTATAGACCGTACTCGCGGAAATAGGAGTACCAGGGTCACAGGTAGCCAGCCTAGCAAATGGCTCGTTACTTCTTCCGCATACTATCGGAGATACGAGTTTGCAGATGTAAACGCATTCTGATATTATAAGAAAGGTAACCCCTGCATGCAACTGGTCGCACACATACGCTTGAGCTACAGGTGTGCGTTCGAAATCTTGGCTCGGCTAAAGCAAAAAGTGTTTCAGGAGCTAACCTGAAAGAGAGTTCCAAGATCATTTTTCAACGTCAAGGCTCCGTGACGCTGAACTAACGCCTGAGAAGCTGGAAACGGCCCGCTGCATAGTACAGAGATTCTCGATTCCGAAGCTTCCATGAAAGTAAACCACGTCAGTGCAGATGTAACTTGCTCCTATGGTGGCATTGGGAGAGCTACAGTGCCCAAAAGTAAGAAGTGCACAAGAGTCAGTGCCTTACCAGTAGGGTTGAATTGATCTCAGTGACCGTTTTAGGCTAGTTGCACCAAATTCGAGCTTTTGAGTAGCAAGCGCCCCACAACTTCGTTCTGCTCCACGAGCTATCATTGGCGCCGCTGACAAGATGCCATTAGCCTGAAACTTGAGAAAGCTCTTCTAGGTCCAGACAAAATTCCGGATGTGAGAGCCTCATTGGGCGATTCGCTATCATGAATCTTGCGAAGAATAGTCATCGTGAGACTCGACTACACAACAACAGCCCTGATATTCCATCGTTCACGACTCTGATTCTTTCGCCTCTGAATACGCCCTCACTATTCTAACCGAGCATCACATCTGGGAGCTGCTGTTCTAACCATATACCGCCTGCTTCCCTTTAACACTACTCATCGTGTGAACATGACTATCTGAAGAAAAATTTGGGCCGTTCGAGTGGTCTCTAAGCCGATGCAGCTTCGCGGAGGTTTTGGAAAGGTTTACATCAATGTCGTAAACAGAAACTTTTGAAATGTATTCTTCGGCCCTGTGCAATGCAAGCTCAGGATCCGCAGATTGTGCTAAACGCACCCGCACCGTAATGGGCCCATCCACGCTCTCATTGTACTCAAGAGACTCAACATCCTCAATGCCCCAGTCTCGAGAAAGATTTCCAATCGAAACGGGATTCTTCAGTCCATGTAGCGACAACTGCCATCGCTCTTCTGCATCAACTGATAGGGAGTCTCCTGCGGCCGAGTCATGCCTTTCAATTGCGGGAGGAGTAGTTCGATGTCGCTGTTGATTTCCCACTTGTTCCTCAAGATGATTACCACTACGCTTTCTTGAAGATCCTGCTTGCTGTTGGGAACGGTCGGACACAACCTGCGCGCATCAGCTCCATAAGCAGCCAACAAGAGAGACGATACATACAACAGGAACCTTCGGGGAGGCTGACATGCTATCTGGGGGTATTGAAATTCTCCATGATTCAATCGCTTCCCGTAACCTTGCTATTTCCCTTCGGAGTTCTCCGATACGGGAACACAATTTAGCTGTTGTGGCCATATCCTCTTTCGCCCGCATGGTATCGATCAAGCTTTCCACCATCGCTTGGTGCAGCTCAATTTGCTCAAGCCATATTTGAATGTGCCGATCTTGGCATGGGCTTTGTTGAAGGGTCATCGAGCGAGAACTGGTCGATGACGAAACGTGGGCGGCGATACTGGACTGGAATTTGGGAGAACTACTTTGGCTGGTGGTGAGCTCTTCCTTCTGCGAAATGGATCTTCAAGAGGTATTAGAGCGTTACGGAAACTTATGTGTGGTCTCAGAACTCACCGCGAACGAGTCTTTTCAGAATGGGAAGGCGCCACGTCTTCACGAACTGCGACGGCAGTCAATTCACGTTGCTCCGTTTCTACGGAGTCTACGATTCTACATGATCCGTTAATATAGTTGAAAAAAAGTAAGGACCTACTCACTCTTCATTAGAAGGTCCAGCTATGGTGAGCTCCCGAAACGCTAATATCCAGTTTTTCTTCTGCCGTTTCAGCATCCGAACTGGAGTGTCCCGACTTGGATCTGCTCGATAAGAGTCTTCTACAAACTTATTGATAAGCTCAAAATATTCCACGTAGGGTCGACCAATCGAGTCGAATGCATATGGAGCCTGTTGGTTCCGCTCCACAGATCGCCCAGCCTTCATATATATCGTCCCCAGTTCTTTCAGCTGCTTGCGAGAATGATACGGCCAGAGCATAGACCGCTTATGTGCCGTCATTCGTTGTAAACCATCTGAACTCGCCATGTTGAATAGAAAAATATGAGCAGATGAAAGTTCACGATAGTGATGAAGCCAACCATCTAGGTCACCAACAGATTTTGCGAAGCAAGAAGCGAAAATGGCTTGAGGTGAACGGGATTGACGAGGGACAGAAAGCTACGCTGCCGTAAGTAGCTCATTGGGAACGTGGAGTTAGAAAAATGAATCAGAGCTCAACGTGTAGAAAAGACGCGTCGCGTGAAAAAAGCCCCGCCGAGCAGTGAAATGGCCGTTAAGGTCGCAAAAGAATAGCCACTAATTAGTTGTGTACAAACGTGCAAAAGGAACGGTGAAATAGCCGATCCACATTTTCGAAAATTAGTGCGCATTGCCCGAACGGGCAGACGTGAGCGGTAATATTCCATGTCGGACGTTTCCACAGCTCAAAAACATAGCTTCGCAAGAATAGGCCGCTGCAGGGGCTTCATGTGCAACGACTGACATGAGGTGGCTTGAGAGTATGCCGATCAACGAACATTCGGGCTTAAATTGGAGGTAAGCTATCAGAGCTTTGAGATCAGTCGGAAATTGTTACACGGGACGACAGGGTGCAAGCCGCGCAAGCACCAAAGAGCTACTGCGGGATCTAAGCCCTGGAGACTCCCAAGAGCCGCACATGCAGGGAGAACTGATGGTGAAGGGGGTAAGTTCTACTCGAAGATTCGTCGTATACACTCATAAAGAGCGGTACTGCACGTTCGTCCTTTGAGCAAGCAAATGTCTTGACATAGATGCGAAGCCATAGTTATGGACGTGATGAGTGTGAACAGGATGAACGGTCGAACCTACTTCCCTACTGCATTGCAACTTAGTCAATATGCAATTCGGATTATCAGCGACTTCTTCGCCTTGTGCGACCAAGTGGACCGCCATAGCCTTTTTGAGCAGGAGAAACAGCGTCCAGAGCTGTTTTCGTTTGCTTGAATCCAATCCAGCATCAATTACCAACGACCCTACGCCTGTTGACCTTCTCCTACTCCACAACCACTTCAGTGTTTCATCTCATCTATCTCATGCAATACCGAAACATTATTGAAGCTTCGAGCAACTCATCCCGCCATTTTACAGTAGCTGAGACAGCTCAACCGCATGCCAGAGTCAAACGATATGGGGCTGATAGTGTCTGCGACGTGAGTCTACATCTCTCGTGCAAAGCTGTGGTGGAGAACACTCCGGCCAAACGCGTACCCCACATATACACTTGCACGACTCTCGCAGAGAAACCTGCAAGTGATCTTGAAGCCCAAAACGAGTCTGTCCCGGTGTCAATTTAGTACGTCAGGCTGCCATATGATGGGACCGTCCCATTGCGCGCCAAAAACTACACAACGTACGAAGTTATCTTTCCCGCATGGCGAGGATATTATGACGAGGGCGATGAATCTTCAAGAAAGTCTCGAGACTTTGCTTTCGGGATGTCTTCCCTCTCAATGGATGATTTGCACCCTTTGTCTGTGGATGGCGTCACAAGTGCAATATCCTAATATAGCGGAGACTACCTATTGATGGTTGCGCAGCGTTTCGCTGACATCTCTGTCACAATGTGTGTTCGTAAGCATCATTGGAGTTCGGGATCCTGCATGAGAGCCTGGGATGATGAAATGATGGAGTTGGTTGTTGGATGGAGAGAAAATGTGACGAGAGGACGTTAGAGGTGGAGGATGTTGAGCCCCTTTGCTTCAGCCGGCGCTAGACCATCTTCGTCAGCGCATAACCTTAAGCCAAGCCATCAGATCGAGGAAAGAAAACTGCACTGGTTCGTGGCTTTCCATCTCATGGGTATTTGAAACAATAGCTCAATGGCTTTCGGGAGATCTCCTAACTGCTCAAGGAATTTTTCGCGCTTCACACATGGGCGATTCTTGGGTTTAGTGTAAAAGGGTGGGGCCATTTATTCTACGGTTCCAACATCGAATGCGTGAATGTTACGGGAGTATATGCTCGCCCATACTTCGTGACCGGAAAATGTATTTTGTGAAAGTAGTTTGTTCCATGGACAACGGACAGACTTTCCTCCGGCAAACTCCCAGGCTCTCAACAACTTACCGTATAATCTTGTTTCTACCGGAAATACCCCACGCCCGGAACAAGATTATACGGTAGTGCCTCTTTAAAATGGCAGCTCCGACGAACAGGGAATCGATATATGCAACAAGCATGAATATGATCCTTACAGTTGTCTCTTGACATGAACGAGTTGCCGTACGTGCCACTGTGTGACTCTTTGATTTTACACATTCCCTAGTATCAGTTTCGTCTTCTTGAATCTGGCAACTGACCGTTAGGACGTGATCACAATACGATTAATTTGTTTTGCGAGAAAGAAAGATAATGAAGGTGTCTCCGTATGTAAATGTTGAAAGATCTCAATGTCATTGAAGAGAAGCCAATCAGTCCTATCAGTACCCTTAAAAAATCAATATAAGTGGCCATACAACTACTCCTTCTTGCCAAACGAAGCTCAGATATAGCTGGAATCTTGAAATCGACCAGAGAAACTAAATGCTGATAAAAAAAACTCTGTTGTTGTACCAATAGCGTTTGACTGTTCATTTAGATGACAGTAATAGCAGCTCTAATAGGCTAGTGAAATCACTTCGATAGGTTTTCCAGCACGGATTAGTTGTCCGACTTTCACCTGGCATACGGGGTAACCAGAGGTCAAGAATAGAGATTCGAAGTTGAAAAATCATCGGCGACGGTCACGACATCAAGAGCGGTCAAAGAGAGGATAAGGCTGAACGATGTCACGCATGGCCGATTTTGATTTGGAAACGCTTGTTATTACCCGCGCATGAGCCCAAGACCAAGAGCAGCGTCGGTCAGAGTGCGGACTAATTTAAACATGATGTTCAATATTCCTCATCTCCTCATGTCCTACAACCTTCTCCGTTCCCTTCTGGTGCAAAGTCACTGTAACTTGGCCACCTAGCAAATGGTCGACATTAGGGCTCCAATAGCTCAAAATTATGCACGGGATCGAAAAGCCAAGTGTTGAGAGATAGACAGTTTTATAGGCGTCAGAGCTAGCATTCTGATACGCACGTGCTCCAATAGCTTGAATTGCTGGTGTCAAACCCTCGACAGCTCTGAATGCAGCAGCGGAGCCAGTTGTGAGTGCTGCTAGGAATCCTGGTACCGATGTCGCTGGAAGTCCGGCGTTGATCAAGGCGCTTGGGACCTGAGCGGGGATGGTCTGGCTGAGACGATTGGAAAGGACAACGAGATATACCCTGTTAACATGTTAGATCAATAGCCATATTGTGAAGTTGCAGAGCACACTCACGTGGAGCAAACTGTCGAGATGAAAGATCGTGCAGACCCTGCAATACCAGTTGCTGTACCGATCTCCCGCTGGTCGTCTATGCACACTGTTGCAACAACAGAATTGAGAATCTCATTCCAGCCAATGAAGCTTGCACCGATAAATACAAGGACTGCGGCGCGAATCGGTGTATCGGGATTGCAGCTTGCCGCAGCTAAAATCTAGGTAAGGAGGAGACCTTCAAACTTGACTTTCGATATATCAACTCACCTGCTAGAAATGTGGCGCCAAGAGTGAAGACGACTATAATCTGATAATTCGTCTTCTTTTTGAAGAACGCGCCTACCATTTCACCGAAAAGGATACCGCAATTTGAAATGCAAGACATCCACCCAGACCACATCGGTGTCTGTCCTGCAGAATATAACACTGCTACTGAGCTCGGCCATAGTATCGCCAGAGCGTAGTATACTAAATATAATGAGCAGATGGTCTAGATAAGAAGGAAGTGGTTTTATTTACTAGAAGCCCCAACGGACCATAGAATGACAGACACAATCCAGCCTCGGTTGCGGAATAAATGTGTTGGCAGCAAGGGCTCCTTCAACGGGGCAAAGGTTTCGTAGAGGAAGAAAGCTACCAAGCATAAGAAGCCAACCACAATAGTGGAAATGACATGTGCCGAGTTCCAGGGATGTAGAGCACCGCCCCACGATAGGCCCATCAGGAACAGCATGAGACCAAGAGCCATCAAGAGGGAGCCGATGTAGTCAAACTCCTTGATGAATTGTGTCTTCCTTCCGGTGGTGTGTTTCATGTGAAAAGTGGGAGGATGGTAAAACAAGTACCAGGCGGCAGTACATGCAGTGTTCAGCCCAATCAGGAGATAAAATATTCCTCTCCATCCGACGGATGTTTTGAAGATGAATGCGTAAGCGATTGCTGGTGCGAGACCCGAGAGCGGAATAGCCCATGAAAAGATGAATCCAGTAGCAAGGAAACGCCATTTCATGGGGACGATTTCGCCCACCACGACTTTCCGCTATGTTAGTCACATTTCGAACACGCATCAAATCTAGACTACTCACAAGCATACGACAGCTGGACAGCGGCCCCCAGGCCGAGAAGTGTCTCAGCTGCGATGAGCGTGGGGATGTTTTTTGCGGTGGCCCCAACGATAGAACCAACAAGGGAGACCAAATTTCCAACAATAAATATCCATCGACGACCAAAAATATCAGTGATGCGTCCAACCAGTATCAGCCCGACGGAATTAGTAAGTAGGTAGCTCAATCCCACCCAGGATATGTTTGGGTCAGGTCCAACCTATTCTGCATTTTGAGTAAGGTGTGTTACGAAGGTAGATGGCACCACTCACTTCAGCGTTAATCAGACCCAACACTGGGGCGACGAGCCCAAATCCAGCAACGCCAGAACCAAAGCTAAGTCCAATTGCGCACATGGTCCCTATGAATGCGGCACTGCGAAACTAGACGTTACAATATCAGCGTACTGCAAACAAGCTAGAAAGAAGACATACGTATCCCTTGGGAAGGTCAGTCTCTTCCACCGTGAAGTCGCGGCCAAGAACTCTCCCAATGCCATCTTCCGTCTCGCTCTTTTCAAGCCTCTCCGCCTGAGTAATATCGAGTGTCTTTTCTTGCGGCATTCTGCAAACATCAAGTAGGAACCGTCCAGCAAACAAGCTGCTTCATGGGGGTAGAGTACAGGCTTTTTGTACCACGCCAGTATCTGTTGTAAATCTTGGTCTGGGCTTTCTTTGAGATCTTCTGGGTAAAAACAACCGCCCAGTCCAGCTGCGCTGTCTCAGAGCCACCTTCTTGCCTACCACAGTGCTGCGACATGGCTCTGTTACTTGGCAGATGGAAACGCAGACCCGACACTGGCGTGCAGACCAGAGGTACTCGGCAGCAGAAGGCCATGAAAACTGTGTACCTAAAATATAATATGAAAATAAGAAATGGCGTTTCTACTTAGTAGCTTAGGAGATTCTGTGATTGGTTCAGGAGAGGCATCTGATGACTACCCGTTGACCTCCTTGTTAGCTGAATCTGGGCACAAACAATAAGCTGTAGTGAGCGTGGTGCTTGGAGCGGAAAAGGATTTGCGAATCTGGGGTAACTTAGTGGCGTTAAGCTAGCCTAAGTTGGGAGTTGGATTCTAATTGCAAGGCTGAGACTATTTCTTGAGTAAACAAGATGGCATCTGAGGGATCAAAGTTCCGTCTTTTATGTCTCGGATGTATTCTACCTGCTCCAACGATCAAGACAGCGTTGCGACCTGCACCGGCATTCAAGACTCGACTGAATGCATGCATTTTAGCGAAATGTGGGTTGAATAGAGGCGTGGAACGCCAACCCCTTCGGAAAATCCAGGTCATGGTGTAAGTTTGGCTCTAAAGTTGTCCTCGGCTTTGGTTCAGTGTTCCTAGAAGTACCCAAGCGACATGTATATGGTGCTTGATACCTGCACCATCCAAACCTTGTTAGCGCGGCAGTGCTTTTCCATGGTTAAGAACACCTAAAAGCACAATCGAATGGCTCGAAGCCAATAAGAAAGGACTAGCTCTCTTTGTCACTTAAGCAAGCGCCTTTGTCCCAGATTCTGAAATAACGATGTACAACCTAATCCCCGCATTAGTTCAACCTCATGAAGACCTAACAGCCCTTCTCACACCAACACGGCAATCCAAGACTTCAGAGGCAAATAGCGAGCCTTCCCATAAAGTATGAGTGATAAATTGACAGAGCTTTCAAAAGACCAATGGAGCTCTCGATTATCAAAGTCCTAGAACGGAACAGACCAACCCAACTTCTGCGTAGAAGTTGTCAATTGGGCTGAGCAATCTGTTATCATGCGGATAATGGCTTGAGAAGCTTGAGAGCTTCGTTCCTCTGGCAAACAATCAACCATTCGTCCAAAATGTCGCAAGGCCTTAGGATCGCAGCTGCATCTCTGTAAGGGGCATACGGTGGGACTGAAGCCGTCAAATCCAACTTTGCTCGAACAGTACTGTTTTTCAGCAACGTAGATGTTCACAAGGCAATAGGATTCAACCTAGGAACCAATCACGCATGAGAAAGGTCAGCACAGCATTTGCAAAATTATAATTGGTGCAGGTGCTAAATCTTATGCGTTGATAGGGAACTCTTCATAAGAGTTTCGTATTTCGACCCGACCATGTATCTGTCGAAATCCCACAAATTCCTCTCGATCGCGACTGGACCTGTATCAGTTTTCCGAGGACAGTAACAAAGTCCAATGTGTGGCATCACGGACTAGATGCGATCGTTCGTGCCCATGGTACGTGATGGTTATCACTGGATAGCGTATAACTCAAGAGTTTGGATATATCCAGACTCAGAAGAATACCGTAGTTTTCTTGATTCAGGAAATGCTTCAATGCTTTAATGATTTCTAAGGGTGTACAGCTGATGGACTCTGCAAATCTGTCAGCAAATGAAGCGTTTCAGTTGACCTCGGTCCACAATTCACAACACAGAATCCAGACCTCTGAGTTCGCAGAAGCATTTGAACCGCCAAAAGAACGCCAGTCGCGCTTTTAGGCGTCATCATGACCTCCTGGCGCTAGAAAAATCTATCATCCAGGCTTCAACCGGGGCATCGTATTAATCTACCCCCTTGGTAACAGGATCAGTATCATCAGTATCATTAACATCGCAGTCATTCTCGAAAGTCTAAAAAGGCTCTTTCGTGTCTTCTCGTGCTCGCTGCGTGCGACGAAACACAAGACGATTGTGAGACGTTTTGTCCGCAAAAGACCTCCAGCTCATTTCGCAAACAAAGAAGCTATAGCAGGAAGGGCATCTGCAGCTACAACATACCACAATCTGCCACTCTGCATCGATAACATAGTCGGTTGCAAAATATGCTCCGACCTGCTACTGATACTGCGCAATGGCGACGACAGCACCCCTTCGGTGTGATAAGACCGTACACGATGCATGCAGAAAATGCGGGAAAAGCCTGGATCGGGTGATAAAAGCCAGAGGAACTTGATGTCTAGAACTCGGGCTAATCCAGGGCTCATAGGCAGGAGCAATCAAACCGAAGAGTCAACTTGCATTCCTACTCGAATGATTCTACCTGAAAAAATCCATGCTGCTCAGACTCCGAAGTCGTGTTGGTGCAGCTTGTGGGGATCCATCGGAATCACCAGATGCATCGCCCGAACTTCTGCAAAGAGAAGCTGGAGATTGCGCTCAAACAATAATTGAAAGGTAGACGAGGCAGGAAATCATAAACCCTTAAAATACGTATGTATACAGTATATCAAGGCACAGAAAGGTGAAGCGAGGATTCGGAGCCAAGAACAAAAGAACGACACAAGCATTTTATATGCCCCAATCCGCTATGGAGATCTGCAACGTGTTGAGGCCATTCAATTGGATCCAATTCATCCAATGAGAGCGTCCGAGATTAGGGATTTGAATTATGAGGACTGTAGGGACTCCTTTAGCGTCATCTCAACCACGGTTGCACCGTTAAAGGATAAACGGTCACGTTTTCAATTTTCGCCCAGTGTTCGCCACAATCGCGCCAATGCGCCGACCGCGTCCCCTTTGTTCGAGGCTCTGCCGTGCACCTTCCGATTATCGGCCCCATGATCTGTAAGTCTATTCCCTTTGTTAGAAATATGATCTGAATTCATGGTTCGTGATCCAAATTTGAGTCTCGGGACCAGGAGAAAGCGGTGAACTGAGCTCGGGGTATCGGTTTGAATTCCCAGAGGCCCACAATTATTTCACACTCCTAATTTTTGGTGGCAACTCGACCACTACAAAATATGCTCAAACTTCTCTAAACACTGCTCACCCAGTGAATAAATTGAGCACTCTTTCCTACTTTTTCCAATCCCTCAATTCCTCTTCTGATCTTATCCACACTCAACTCATCACTCCCTTGACGGTAGCTCACGTGGAGTTGACCACACCGACTCCCATCATCGGGTCACCATCCTTTGTCCTGTCCCACAAAGATCTCTCCAACCTTTAGAGTTCGCACGAATATGGCTATCGACATCCCCAGCCAAATCGTAGAATGGTCTGATGAGGATCTGAAAAGCCTGGCTAACCTGTTGACACTCCAAGAAAAGATTTCTTTGCTTTCTTTAGAGAACGTGTGGGAAACTGCGCCAATCCCTCGATTGAATATTCCATCATTGAAGGTATGTTTTTGACAGGAATTCATACGATGTAGCCATGTTAACGGCTGAAAAAAGGTGACTGATGGGCCAAATGGAGCACGCGGCGGCCATTTCTTCGACGGTAAAACAGCCGCGTGTTTCCCGGCTTGCGTCTCGATTGCTGCAACTTTCAATCCTGATCTCGCCAGGCGAGTTGGGGTAGCTTTGGGCGAGGAGTGTGAGACGAAGGGTGCATATGTGTTGCTTGGACCTACAGTCTGCTGCCATCGATCTCCACTTGGAGGGCGCAATTTTGAAGGCTTTTCGGAAGATCCGCTAGTTTCTGGCTCGCTGGCTTCTGCTTATGTCATTGGCCTGCAGTCTCAACGTGTAGGGGCTACCGTGAAGCACTATTTAGGTACGCAAATTTGCTCATGATGTGATTCTACGCTAACACGATTCTAGGAAATGAGCAAGACACCCGTCGCTTCACACTGAATGGAACGATTTCGGAGCGAGCTTTGAGGTTGGTGCTCACTTTCTATGAAAAATTATTTTTTGCTCATAACGTCTAGGGAAATTTACCTCCGCCCTTTTGAACAGGTAGTGAAGGAATCCCAACCTTGGTGCGTAATGACCAGTTACCCAAAGGTCAACGGAAACTACGTAGATGCGACTCCAGATTTCATCCAAACCATACTTCGCAAGCAGTGGGGTTATGATGGGTTTGTCATGTCGGACTGGGGTTCGACAAGCTGCATGGAAAGCATCGAAAATGGGTAAGTTACTCTCACTGCTGACACAATTATACTTACTGACCAATTGTAGACTTGACATGGAGATGCCTGGTCCTCCACGCATTCGAACCCCAAAAGCAATTAAACTTGCACTCGAAGAAGGCCAGATCTCGACAGTCGATATCAACGCTAGTGTCAATAATTTCTTGAAGCTGCTCAAGCGTACCGGCAAATTCGGCGATCGTAGGGAAACACCGATGGAGATTGCGCTCGACCGCCCAGAGCACCGCAAGCTGATTCGCGAGGCGGGAGCCGAAGGATGTGTTCTCTTGAAGAACAAAAACAGCATTCTGCCATTGGATGGCTCGTCTCTCAAGAAGATCGCACTCCTGGGCCCTCTTGCAAACTATGCGGCCGCACATGGTGGTGGGAGCGCCTCTTTGAGATGTCACTACAAAGTCACTCCAATCCAGGCTTTCACGCACAGGCTCGGATCCGGGGTGTCAATTACGAGCGCGAGAGGTATGTACAACTTCCAAGTAGATCCATGAAAGATACTCATTGTCACAAAGGGGCGCACATCTTCAGAATCTACCCAGATTTGGAGCAAGGAACCACCAATCTTCTTGGGGAGCCCGGATTCCTGGCGGAGTATTTCATGACCCGCGATTTGACCACAAAGCCATTCCGGATCGAGAAGTTCCCGCGCGGCTCTCTTTTCACCTTCATGAACACTGAGGTAGTCGGAACGATCGCTTTCCGTTTTAGTACGATCTACACTCCACCCGAAACGGGAAAACATTATCTCAGCTTCTCTGGTCTTGGCTCCTCAAGACTATTCATCAACGATGATCTCATCTTTGAGCAGGAGACCGATACCACAGACGTTATGGGCTTCTTTCTGGGCGTACAGGATGAGCATCGGTTTACATATTTCTTTGAGTCTTCCAAGAGTTACGACATACGAATAGAGAGCTTCAAACAATTCGAGGACAATAATGAGCATCATCTGTTTAACGGCCAACTTGGATGTCACTTAGGCTTCGTCTCTCAGGAAGAGATGGAAGCGGATCTTATTGCAGAAGCCGTCTCGCTCGCCAAGGACGCCGACTATGCCTTTGTCTTCGTTGGAAACACTACGCAGTGGGAGACCGAAGGTCAGGATCTCTCGTCCATGGTCTTGCCCGCCGATGGGAGTCAAGATGCGCTCATTGCAGCAGTGGCCGCTGTGAACCCAAACACCATCGTTGTCACTACCACGGGAACACCCTTTGAGACACCATGGATTGACGATGTGGCCGCTCTCATTCAGGGCTGGTACGCAGGCCAAGAGACTGGAAACTCCATGTTGGATGTCTTATTGGGTGAGGTCACTCCATCCGGCAAGCTACCGATGTCGTGGCCCAAGAAGAATGAGCACACTGCATGCTATGGTAACTTTGGTCTCGATGCACTCGAATCAGGACAGGTGGCCTACGTGGAAGGTGTCTTTGTCGGCTACCGCCATTTTGACCGGTTGATCGGCACTGAGCAGGAAGTTCGATTTCCATTCGGCTTTGGGCTGAGCTTCACCACTTTCGATATCACCAACATAGCTGTCAAGGGCGCCATCACTGCCACAGACCAGGTCACGGTTTCCGGCTCCGTCAAGAATACCGGCTCAAGATCTGGTGCCGAAGTTGTCCAGATTTACCTTTCTCCTCCCAAGGACAGCAGAGCAGAGCGACCAATCAAGTCGCTCGTCGGGTACAGCAAAGTCTTCCTTCAACCCGGAGAAGAAAAGGAATTCAGCGTTAGCTTCGCCAAAGATGCTGCTGTTTACTGGGACGAGGATATCCATATGTGGCGGGCGGAGTCTGGTGAGCACAGGGTCATCACAGCGAGCAGTTCAGGTGTGGACGATATCGTTGATGTGACTCCGTTGAACATTGAGGGTTTTACATTTGATCCTTGAGACGACTCATGGATTCACTGAAAGACTCAAATGCATCAACAAGAAAATCGGACTTGTAAAGGACGGGGACACACTCGGCTGGCGGGCATCTCCGCCTGCATGGTGTATACAGTGGTCGATACCGTAAGGTCTGGCCGCTCAGGGATTGCTCGAACTTCCAGCAGTGAAAGAAGTCTCTTGGACTGGAAGTATGATCGAGACTCAAGGTTAATTAGGGTTACATGCTTCTCTAATACTGCCTTGCTATCCATAGCCCCACAAAAGGGGCATGGCTTTGGGATCAATTAATGCTCTGCTAAAAAGAATTAGGCATACAATTAAGATATGCATGCTTCAGCTCCCGAAATGTTTGACTTTAATGAATAATTGCGTAATGCACTTCCACGTGAAATGTTATTAATAACTTCGGCTGTGGCCCATTTCTTAGCAACACTTGATCCCGGTGTATATCATGCATTTCACACCCTGGCTGTGATCTTCTTTGTTATTCTACCTCAGATTTGATACCGGGCAAACGGTCACAAATCTAAATTGAATGAATAGCCCTTCCCACTTTCGAATTACTCAACCCAATAGCCTCAGTTTTTGACGATGTCTTGAGACTGGCGGAATGAAGGGGAATCACATCCACTTTTCCTGTCCTGAAATTATTATGGTGACTGTGGCCGATGAGCGAGTCTCTTTGTTTCAGACTAACTCCCTCCAATAGCCAACCTGTTTCCTAGGACAGGAGAAATAGAGACTATAGAAAATCAACTCGGCACGAAGACCGATACCTGAGTGCAAAACATGATGTGGGTGAATCTTAGCAATGTCGGTGATAGGTAATAATATAAATCTCGCAGAAGTAATTGACGCCGGGTCTCCCAATAATTTGAATGCGTGCTTACTTAATCGGCACGATCAGGTATGGTTCAGATTCGAGTTGGAGCTCACGTTTATGTGTTTGAGGGTTGCTTTATGTGTTGAGTCGGAGAAACCAACCCTGCCGGAACGAAACCATGAATACCAACGATGTGTGGCCGTCATTCTAGTGATAGAGGCGTCATACTGGATTATGTACCTTATCCCATTTGCCTTGTCGTTGGGAGATCGTTCCTGCGGTTCAAAAACATATTGTGTTTCTGCAAGCACATGTGATGCCTTTGCGCATCAAGCAGTAGTTCAACCAAAACACCTGCGCGCGATTGACCTGCTCTGCATATGCCAAATCCAGTATGTATGAGCCAAGGGTGTCCGTGGCCATAGATTTGGTGGGCTTGCGGCCGCTGAAGGGTTCATTTGCAGGAGATCCTCTAAATTGGTGGCGTAAAATTGTCGATCCCCCTGCCCCCCAAATTGACAACCTGCGCAGCATGCTATTTTCCTGGTTACAACCACACCCTTTCCCAAGGGATGAGGATTCAGAACAATAACTGATTGCACGCACCTACGCTCTAGACAACTCAATTGACAGAAGGACAAAGTCTCCACCAAGTTGTGGGTACATTGCAGTGCGCTGACTACGACCACGCAAGGAGAAATCACGCGCATGGACAACTTGTTTTTTCACAACCTCATCAAGCAAGACCAAACCTAGCATCTCTACTATACCTGATCCCTCAGTAGTATCTAGCTTTTAACTTTAGGACATATTCACACGCTAGCGTTCTTGAAGAAAGTCCACGTCCGAAGGGTGTAGCCGTCACATGGGTGTCGATCCATCGAATTGATCTGTTGAGAATGCTAGGAGGATGGAGTAGTCGTTCGCCTTGCATGAATGCTCATGGAAACCATCGACTTACTCATCGCTCAGGAACACTCGATAAGAATTCAGAAATTCCAAGGGCATATTGCTGGACTCAGAGCCTGAGACTAATGGACGATAGTCGTACTCGCAGGACAAGAATGGCACGCGATATGCTATTCTCAACAATAACCCCTACTATCTCTGCCACTGAGTCTCAGTTTGTGCGTCTAGCTGGCACTTTCAAGGAACGTTGGTCCTGTTTGGCTATTCCGGAAAATATATTGTCTTTGACTGCTCGACGCAGAATGGTGAAGTCCCCAACAGGCTCGCTCTGTAAGAAGACTTTTTAAATGAACTCCTTGGCCCGTTGTCCGAGCTATCTCAATTATCGGCTGCATTTCTGCAACGAGCGTCTCATACGAAGAGCAAGAGGAGCTCCGACACTGTCCAGGACGGAGAGCGTACACACCATCTCGAACACGACGTACCTATCTACTCTGGACAATAGTAAAGATTCGAAGTATGGGGATGCATCGGTTGCAATCTCATCACCACCCCGCATGATAGTGATCGTAATGATACAGCTACGATGCCACATAACGTAAGACATTTGGGTAGCGTCCATGCCCGGCAATGAGCCTGTTCATGTCTTCAGCTGCAAGTTTGAATGTCTTGCTCCGGTCTTATTCTGATTGACGGGGACGTGGCAGGATGTGCTCGTGGAATCCAGTCAATCAAAGCCAAGGATAAGTTGACGTCGAAACTCCTCAACGGCGCGGATCAGGACTAAGGATGGTATTTGGTTACCAAATTCGCCTCCCAGATTTAATTCGTGCCGTTGGATTTTGATCCTGATCTCCTTAAAGATGGTCGATTTTGTGCCCATGTTACGACTTTATTAGGAATTATTGGCGAAATGAAATCTACGAGTGCTGCTCTTGCTGCGACCTACTTTTCTTCAGTGTACCAGGGACTCGGTGCGTTCGAAGGTTGAAGTATGGAGGAGGAGAAGGGTGTATCAAGCTCAACCTCGGGCAGGACCGCTAGCCTATGGTGTTTCCGAACACTAAAAGTGTTCATTGGTGAGAGGGATTATCGTAAACAGCATGGACTCTTGCATACTTGTTCACTTACTCAATCAGAAGGATTGTTTACTTGCTCAATCAGAAGGGCTGTTCACTTACTCAATCAGAAGGATCGGCCTTTGAAACTAGACCACACTCCTCCCAGCTAGTTATCACAACAAGGAAACTTGTGCCTAGATCCCTTTCAACCAGGCGGTATGATGGAGATCAACGGAGACTCATGCATTCATGGTATCTGTTGATTGTCTAGGTCAGAAAACCCACAGCTCTTTGTGATTGGGAGCTACTAGCTTTGTTGTGGCAATCACTGTAAGTAAGAACCTTTCCCCTGATATTTTTTATCTTTTCATGTATTCGTCATTACATATTACTTCTCCTCTTTACCACATATGTTCACAGCATTACAGACATCTTCTCAGTGCACCAAATGGTCACTGTTATCTTGTCAAATGGAGCAGGATTGATGCATCTGACTATAGAGATGGGGTGGATCACCATGCCGGAAACCTGACCGCCTCTGGAATCCACCACACCAGGTGGCAGCTAAAATTTCGAATATACTACACTAGACAACTTTATGGCCAGCCTTCCTTCACCCTTTCTTACCATCCTGATCTCTTAGTGGTTCAACTATCCAAACGTATACCGTGTACAACGAAAGCTCGCGTGAGCAACGTCCAATATGCCGGATATCAATACGTTGTTCTATATGAAGCCGATCCACCCTACAAATCTCTCTATCTCCCCGCAAACGCAGCACGATCTAGAGTGTCCGTAATATTGAGTCCATCCTTTGCTCGACCATGACTAATCTGAAGGCCAGCTTCTCGCCAGCGAATCCCACGATATCTATTTCGCGCTTCCAGTGACGCATCTGGCGGCGGTGAGGCGGGGTTGAACGATGCTGCTGGTGTTGTTCCGCATGCTTTCCTTGGAGACAGCAATGGGCACGACACCATTTACACCATCCCTAGCCTGTCCAGTATGACCAAATCGCACCTTAAGGGAGATAAAAGCATCAGATCTGAGTTTAGCTCGTGGGGTGCCTCAATATTGATGGTATTAGCACTGTGTCACGGCATGACGAAGGAGAAGCAGGGAGATGTCTGTTTTGCTGTCCTGGATGTGAAACTCCTCCCTGATCCAATTGCGGTATACCACGCGCTGGCTCTTTACTATGCTGGTCTCAGCCTATACCCGTATGATCACGAATACCTGGTCCATGGCGAAATCGAAGGGTCCTTTTATACATGTGTGAAGTTCCTGGACTTGGTCAATTCGGGTCTGTATGATTTTTTCCCCGAGCTTCGTAAATCGGACTTTTGGGGTCTGGAGCTTCGTCACGAACAATGGAAAACAACTTATCCATTGACTGACGACGATCTTGGCCTCGCCACCAAACTCATCGATGTTTTCGGGCGTCACTCTTGTTTGGACTTGAAAGGACCGCTACTTCTGGCTTTGTTGACCATTCGTCCTCGAGTATGGGTGAATAATGCGACAGAGCCTGGTACAAGTGATTTCGATAGAATAGTCGTCAAACTTGTCCAGCTGAATTTTTCATCCGCCAGCGCGAGGCAGTTGAGACTTGACACAACTGGAGTATACACAGGCTCTTATTTTGAGATTCGGCAGATGTTGGAGCTCAACGATCTAATAGTCGAGAGACTTCTAGTCGCAGAATCGATGGAGAATACTGGTGCGTAGGATGTAGTAGTGGTGAGAAGAAATGGAAGATGGCATGTAAGTACAACAAATATCCAGCTTAGTTCCCGACCAGAAATTATTGACAGCAGAAAGGTCAAGTCAATTTGGATTCATGTGCATGCAGATCGGACTGATGTTTTGTTTTCCTAGACTGGTGAGGAAAGGAAATAGGTCTTTCAACACTTGCTGGACGGGCCAATTACTTCTTCGATGCTCTTCAGAATCTCATCACTAGATGGAGTACCGTAAACACCTCTACTCGTTCGCCTAACGACTTTTGGGCTCCTTGAATTGTACATACATCCGAATTCCTATTGACACTCCACTATAGCTACAGTTTCAGGCTCAACAGTTCGCGCGATGTAGCTACTGAAGGTAGGATGGGACAATGGAGCGTGCGTCACGGTTTTGGCTCCAAATTAAAATATCCGCAGCGACAACCTCACGATAACGTGCAGAGGGTGGGCCATAATCATGAGCAAAATGCATTCAAAACTATTCCAGCGACTAGTTCAGCATGTTGTCGTCAGCCAAAAGAAAATCACACTCATGCGAACTATCTCGGTTGATCCAAGCTTCGTCTCTTCGGCTTCACAGCTTCAATTTTTAAACGATTAAACAATCCAAACTTCATTTCGAACTTCACACACTTTTCACCTGTAACTTATTTAATCCAACAGCTTCATCATAACTAGGTAAATCTAGGAGATCCGACCTTACCACTCTGCTATACGGTCCCTCCTTCACCCTTTGCTTCGCATTCACCTTATTCCGCCGACGCACAACAACGATAGCTAGAAGCATAATGGACAAGAGAATTGACATGGAAACAATTGCAGTCTTTGCCCCATAATTCACTTGTTCCTGTGAATTAATGCAATCATGGGACGGTACACTCTTACTGGAGGTTGTGTCGTAGATCAGTCTCGGAGTACTGGGGATTTGGCAGCGGGATGGATTATAGGATGTATTTCTCAGTGGAAGTGATGATCCTGATGTGAAATGTTTGTGGTTAGTGCAATGCCGCATCAGTGGGAGGTTAGGGCGGTGGACCTTGCCTCATGCTGCGTGATAACACTCCCATTGCTCAGTTCCCTCTTATACATAAGTTGCAGTGTCGCGTTAACTCCCTCTAGAGTTCCACTCCACCTACTAACGTTCTTAACATCGTCACCAGTAATATTCCCTGAACACGCCTCATCTTCCTCGTCAGTTTTTCCCTTCCAAAGTTGCCAGTTTAGATTGGTAAGAGGGTGCCACGTCCTACTACTTTCATCTATATCTTTCCGGAATAAAGTATCAAAGATCTCTCCCATAGCTATATTTGTATTCACGATGCTACCATTGGATCTATGGGTTTCATGGTTGGCCATGTTGAGGTACCTTATTAGAGAGATGGGCCCACCACTGAGCGGGAAAGGTGAGGAAGGGGCGAAAATACTTGAGATGTAACCACCGCAAGGAAAGCTGAATCACTCGGATCGGCTGATAGTTTTTCATTACGCCGTGGTGGGAAGGTGAAGGTGAAGTGATCTGTATAGCCAATGGAGGTCTTTACTGCTGTGCTGATAAAGGAGAAGAACGTGAACGTCAAAGAGGAAGGCAGGAGGGACAAGATGCTGCTGAGGTTCCAAGGGATGAAATAAGGAAAAGTGTTTACTTGTCCGAAGATGATGTGAGAAGAGGATGTGAAATATTACATCCACCTGAGGTATTTTGACGTTGTATCACAGATGAAAATCAACATAGGATCAGACCAAGCAATGTATTTGACCACTGCAGCATTAGCACCGTTTGGATTGTCCCACGATCCCTTCGAAGGGATTGTATTCCTGGTGTTTGGGGGCTGGGTCGCCCTTTGAATCCTACAATCGCAAGATTAGGATTGATGTCACGGGCTGAGCTCCTTAACGACGCAAGGAATTGTAATACTAAGCAGAAAGCGAAACTTTAGCATTAGAAATACCGGACGTAAAAGTGAGCAGAGATCGATGAAGACAGTAATGATTAAGCAGAGTTGATTGTAAGAAGAGAAAATAGGATGTTTTAGGCCATTTTTGTAGTCTGGAAATCTAAACCTTGGACCATGATAGGAGTCCACCCGCCACCAAACCAATATAGCAAGAAAAAGAGCAAAGTCCACCCAGCAAAGTAATGCATAGCCCGTTAGTCGCCGATGATATAAAGTAGCCAGCCGCTACGATATCAGATCCTTGTCGCAAGCCAGGGGAAATACCAAGAGGGGAAAGAGCAGTTTAGAGTTCATAGAGCAGAAGTCAAAGAGACCAGACCATCAACCACAGACGTGCTCACAGTCCCAACCCCAACCCTCACCATCTCCACCCCTAATTAACCCTATTGCACCTAAAACTCCTAGCCCTATCATTCCACCCAAATTTGCCCATATCATCAATAGCCACACTCCAATGCTTCGTCCCATCAACCCCATTATCAAACTGAGGGCAATCATTCCTATCCCACGTATCACACCACATGGCTCCCGCAAAACCAATGGAGGAAAGACCTACATACACGAAACGGTCAGCGAACCAAATTCCAAACTTCTCGCGGGAAGATTACTAAAAAAAGTAAGTAGGTAGGTAAGGTCACGTACCATTAGCGGCTTCCCAACCTTTGAGGTTGTAGCAGGAGTTGCTGCCGAATAAAAAGTTTTTCATGCAGTTGCGGAAGTTGGTGTCGCGGCAGAAGTCTGCGGCGCCGCCGAGTTGGCGGGAGGAGAGGGCGAGGGCGTGTTCGGTGGCATTGGCGGGGACGATACTACCGCTGAAGGTGGTGTCCTTTGTGGGAGCGGCGAGGGTGGTGGAGATGAGGGAGGCGACGGTCGCAATGACGGCGAGGATGGTCCTTGAGAACTGCATTTTGATTCTGGTGCAAGGAGTTGTTTGAGTAAGTGTGAAGGCTATTTGTATTGTTGGTAGTGGATGTAAAAGTAAGTGAGTGTGAGAGTGAGTGGATTGTTGTTGAAGATGTAGTTGGTAGTTGGTAAGTCTGTTGATGGTAAGAAAGAGAAGTTATTCGTGAACTGAGGGACTTTCTTGTATAAGCGGAAGGCGGTCAGTGATGGAGCAAAGTTTTGGACCTTCAATCACGAGGGAAGGTACGGGTAAAGGTACTACGTTCGCTCATTCACGGCATAGAAGTGGCAATTCACAGTATTCAAGGGAAGGATAGAGCCTGGACCACACCGCCGGGTCATATTACTACCTTATACAACAGGTTTGTGAGCGGGTAACCATCACCAGCAGCATCCAGAATGGCGCAAATGATGTTAGGTCTGAAGGAAAGAGACGGGTGACAGCTGAGAATCGAGGAAGCTACCCTTTGCTATCAGGTAGGTACTAGAACAAGCACATGAGCGTTGAAAGGGAAAGAGCGATAGTAACATTAGGATTGTGAAACTCAAGAGTCTTTGGAAGAATATTAAAAATGGTATCTTGGAGAAAGGTCATGAACTCCATATTCAATCGTGGCAAATCTACAATAGCTCAAGCAAGAGCACCGAGAGGGTCCCAAACAGGGAGTCTGCGGATGGCCAAATTAGCAGATGCATGATCTCTCGGAGATACAGATAAAAAGACTTACACCTTAGGTTTCTGCTCGAGGATATCGTTGATCTCCTTACTCACCACGGTAGGATCGACGACGGCTTGGTAGCAGAACTAGAGCCCGACGTTAGTAATCATAATTCCAAAATCACCCCACAGCAAAAAAGCTATAATAGTACTCACCTCATCAAACCACTCATCACTCATAACAAAGCACCCCTTCGTCCCCGCCGTCTCACTCCAACTATTCTCAACCCTCCACCTATCACTCCTCCCCTCCTCATCCAAATGCACCGCCGTAAGCACCATAGCATGTGTCATAGCACTCTCATTCGTAAGCAGCCTCTGTGCCTCCGTCATACCAAGCTTAACATTAAAACCCAATTCATAATCAATGAGATCGGTGTCCATAATCCCTTTAGCACTATCACTGTATTTACCTACGTCGCTACCGAAGAAGATGGGCCACCCTTTCTTTAGCATGGCGATGCAGGCGGTTTTCATGGTTGTGGTATCGATGTTGGTGTATGTTGTTGGTCGGCCGCCCCAGACGTTGCCCAGGTGGTCTACTGTTAGGTGAGTGTTGTATTTGTTACGTGCGTCATTTACAAGGGAGAAGAGATTTTGGACGTCGGTGCCACCGCATGCGCGGAGGCCATGGGTATCGTTCAATCCACCTGCAAATTCCAGAGGTGTGACACTCAATGTCTTAAACTTGCCATCTTTGTTACAGTACTCCCAAGTGAACTTATCTGTTGCTCCCGGGGGAGGGCCGAGAGTGAGAGCCAGGATGCGAACGATGTCTTGCATCATTTTCTCCTTCTCTTGCGTGATGGAGGTGGATGCTGTGCGGGAGTGGGAGGCAGCTAGTTCTCGCAAGCGTAGACCGTCTTCGCGGAGTTTGGTCGTGAGGAGGGAATCCATTACTGAGGAGTTCATTGCGTTCCAGCTGTCGGGGTAGAGGGGTTGAGGAACGAGACCGTATCTGTTCATGATTGGCTTCTTAAATCGGAAAGGGACGAAGAGAGTATACTCACTTCTGGACCAAATTGCTGACCATATCCCATTGTCCCCCATCACCAACCGGACTCGCCATAAGCGTATTAATCAACCGACTATCAACCTCTTCATCCGCAGTCTCAATAATACTCTCCAAAAAAGTAATTCGCCTTCTCGACTTTATCCCAAAAGAACAAATAATTCTGACTCAACTCAAACTTGTCCAGACCCTATTTCTTCATAATAGCAACTCTGAGTACATTGGTCGAAGCGAAAATCCAGCATCTTCCGGAAGATCTCTGATTCGTAACCGGAGATCCTTCGAAGGGAATCTTGACATTGGTTGTTTGTGTATCCTTCAATATTGCAGAAGGTTTCTCGAGAATGGTGCGAGGATTAGTAGAAGAGAGGGCCGAGAAAGCGAGACGGTTCTTTGGGTCTTGGAGGACGGCTTCGATCCAGGATGATGTTTTGGAGAGGGAGACTGTTGTTGTTCGGTCGACGGGCTTTTTGTGATCGAAGCTGGATGCTGGTCTTTCGACCAACACACCATCGCTTTCTTCATGTTGCAACTTGAAAGAGTCAAACTTCTCTTCCAAGGCGGACATCTTGGTACGTGAGCTCTCTAGTGTTAGTTTGGGGTTGTATGGGACGCTTTCTGCTTGGCCCATGGTTGAAGAATCTGGTATTTGATCAGATGATATGTGAAATTATAGATTTGAATATCTTAAAGCAGCCAGGACATGTATGAAAGGCAAAGCTCTCAAGGTTTGTTGTCGTTGTAGTGGTGCTTCGTCTTACCCCCCTCCCTCAAGCTCTCCCCGATAACGCCGCTTATCGCCCTCCACACGAATCGAGCAGGGGTTAGGCACCAATAAAACCTCCGACTCCTCCACTCACCGGAAATACAACACCGTGATGGACAACCCCCTCCACTACCTCCAGCTCGCCCTCAACGAAGCCCGTAAATCGCCACCCAAACCCACAAACTATTGTGTCGGCGCCCTTCTCCTTGACACCTCCACTGCGACCCCAACCATTGTAACCACAGGCTACACCCTCGAATGCCCCGGTAACACCCACGCCGAACAATGCTGTTTCATAAAACTAGCTGCAAAGCATAATTTACCAGAGGAGAGGGTTGGTGAGGTATTACCAGAGGAGGGATGTGTATTGTTTACGACAATGGAGCCGTGTGCTTACAGAGCCAGTGGAAATATCACTTGTGTAGAGAGGATATTGAGGTGTGGGAGGATTAAAACTGTGGTATCTGGGGTGAGGGAGCCGGATACGTTTGTGGAGGGGAATAACGGGAGAAGTATTTTGGAGAAGGCGGGTGTGAAGTGTATCTATGTTAGGGGGTTGGAAGAGGAGATATTGGAGGTTGCCAAGGCGGGGCATGTTCAGCAAAACGATGAGATGAAATGAAACTGTCTGTTTGCAAGGTGGACGCACGGATCATGGATGATATGGAATATTCGGTGACATTGACTACTCATACACGAACACACTCTCTCTCTCTCTCATCGCGATTGATTCGAGTTTGTCCCATCTACCAAATACCGCATACTATTCCCACTGCCAGAGCTAAGGATTGCCCTTCTTAGCATCCTCCTCCTTATTCTTCGGCACCCCCACCAAATTAGGCACAGTCACAGCATTCAACTTCCTGAGCGCATTCTTAAACCCCGAATCCGGCAACTCCCCATCCCACTTATCCTGCACTTTGGAAATTCTCGACCCATCCGCATTAGTGAAGATATTGATGACGGATTCAATGGTTTGCTCTTTACCGATACCCTTGACGACGTAGCGGGTTTTGAGATTCATGGTTATGGGATTACCTGAAGAAGTTACTTCGTGGTGGAGGCGTTCTATTTCGGAGAAGGCGGTTTGGAGACCATACTATGGAAACTATTAGCAAGAAGCTCTCACTTCCATTCAATTGAGATTGAAATGGTTACACACCCATTGCGGTTCGAATTGTTTTCTTCCCCTGGCAACGGTAATGGGATCCTCAAACACAGCCTCATCTTCCCATAATTGCAACTTCTCCAAACTAGGCCTCCCCGCAAACAAGTCCAATACACTCCCTACAATCGTCTTCTGCTGCGACGACAAATCAACACCACTCGCCGTCTTGATATTGGTATTTTCAATCTTCAAATCGGACATGGACGACATTTTATGTGTGGAGTAATTAACTGTTGTTCTTGCGAAGTTGATTTGTCGGGAATTTGGTCTGGTGAATGGTCTGATGAATTGGATGAATTTTTTTGTTGTGATTTGGGTTGTAGGTATCATGTTTGGAAGGTAAGAATGGGGAATGTGTTTGTATTTGTGCTCTCGATGTATTTACTATCTATTTTGTTTATTTCTCTCGTTTGGTCCAATGATGTCGCGGAATAATGGTGACGACATACTTCCATGACGCTCACGTTGTATGAAGATGGGAATTTGGGGTCATATCTCTTCGAGATCGTGTTTCAGGGTTTCCTATTCAGTTGGATTTATGAGAATTGTATTATTCCTGCCAGCTATGCCTGAAGTGGTCAATAAGAATCATCTCAAGGTATTTTGACTGTGTTCGGGGAGAATGAACATCGTAGATCTGAATTCCATGCCAACGGAGGTAGCTCCTAACTCCGTACAGCACGTGACAAAGCTATTTGCCTCCGCCCCCACCCTCTCTACCTGCTCCGTATTGGCAGCACAGGCAGCATTAAATTTCGACAAACTTCCTCACAAACTTGAACGTTTGGTCAGATACTGAAGCAGCCTCAAATTCCCGAATACTCCGAGAGACCAACTCAACAGTATTACGATGATGACCTTGGGCAATGTACAGCCATATCATAGCCCAACTAATACTAGGTATCCCCGCTCAACGTCGGCCTCATATACAAACAGTCTTCTTAATGGTCCAGCCTCTTCAATTTTCGACGTTTTTCTCCGATACATACTGCACCTGCGAGTAGCGCGAAACATAAGTGTTTAACAGCAAACGATATTATCAAGATTATACAAGTATGGCGTGCATGATGTATGCAAGCCACATTATCATTTTCTAGCAAGTTGGATTGCCCCGCCACACCCTCACCTCGAGCTTCACCGGCAGGGCTAAAACTTGATGGATGCAAATGCTTATTTGCTGCTGCTGCAGGGAAGGATCAGGATTGCTTTTCGAGTGATGTATCACACGGAAGTCAAACACGCGGAAATCGAAGACGAAGGGAATCACGATTCCTTTCCAACTCCTGCAAGATGTGCTGTGCTGTAAGGGTCTATCAAGTATACGTATCAGCCTGGTCAATTCCCACGAGGCCCGGCCCTGTTCAAGCCCCAAACTTGACAGCTCAGCTACAGTACTAGTCTAGAGGATTTCGGCGGCCAGATGGTTGAGGTAGCTCCTTCGGCCTGGGAACTCGAACCCTACTTTATCTTTTCCTTGGATATCCCGGGAAGTGAATGGCCTGCTGGTCTTTGCTCAAGCTTGATTTCTACACTTTCGCAATTATTTTCCTACCGTCTCATCTTCCTTTCTTAGATTTTTGCTATTCTATTGTGTCGTCTGTTTGTATCTTGGTTATGATGCTTTGATTTCCGACTCAGCCCTACGAAGCTCGAGGTCCCCCCTTATCGATTACCACAACGATGTCCCCGCCATCCCTGCTCATCATCTTCACAACCCTCATTACCATCCCCAGCCTCCCCATTTTTGCGACTGCAGATCCAATTGCTATACCAATACCACTACCACTACCAAAACCAATACCAAATGACTTTCCCAATGCTTTACCATCAGCTATACCAAATTTCCTCCCAATACCAATACCGGAACCAGAAGCTTTCCCCGAAGCTGAAGCCGAAGCGGAACCGATAGCAGCACGGCAAGTAATATACAATAATGCGCCCTTTAGTGGAGCGGTATACATAGTCGGTGCGAATGGAGCGCAACTAGGTGCTGCGAGTCCTGCGTATTGTCCTAATCAAGCACCGCAGGGGTGTGGGAATATTGGGGTGTGGAATTGGTATGTTCTATCTCCATTATTTTGAGATGGGAATTCCCGGGGAAATAGCAAGGCTGATACAGGTTTTTTTGCGCAGGTGTTGTCCCGCGGGAAATACATGCGCTTGGACTTCTACAGATCACACTGTTGTGGGATGTTGCCCCCAAGGATCGAGTTGCTCCGGCGCTGTCGATAGGTACATACACTCTTCCCTGCCTACCCCCCACCTTCCTCATACGCCCTCCTCAGCACTTGGCTAATCCTCCCCATCCTCCAGAAACTCAATCCAAACCGTAACAATCTACATAACAACAACCCAATACGCCTCACTCGCTCAGCCAACCGTCGTCGGCAACGGCGGCGTCTTCATCGCCGGCAGTGTCCCTGCGACAACAGTCGTAGCAGCTGGTGGTGGTGGTGTGGTGATAGCAGTGACGAGTACGAGGGTGGCTGTTAATTACAATGGTAATTATTGTAGTACTATTTTTGCGCATGGGCCTGGATTGCCTACTACTGCTGCGGGGAATTGTGGGACTGTGCTTGTGTTGAATGGGGTGGGGAGGGTGAAGGGGGTGGGATGGAGGGTTTGGGGAACTTGGGGTATGGTTTTGGGGTTGGTGGGGGTGTGGTGGTAAGGAAATGACATTATGGGATGGCATTTTGGGATGGCGTTTTCTGGTGGCCTTGAAAGGGCTGTAGAAGGAGGGTTTCGGGATCGATCTGGCGTTTTTGGATGAGTCGTTTTGAGCTGTGTCGGACTTTGTAGCCGTCCGAAGTCGACTATTTGCTCACGGCCTCATGTCTCCCCCTCGTCACTATATTATATTGTCTTCTTCTATATCTATACTTCGTTTACAGCAATATGACTTCCATCACCTGAGCGAACATATAATACCGTTACCACATACGGTCAATGCTTGCAATGGTGGAGTGATGAATCAAGCAGAGAAGAGCAACAATAGCAATGAAAGCAAAAAACAACTGCTCATTTCATAAACTCTCATAATCATAACTTTCCTCCTGATAGCACCCCATTTAAGACAAGTATCCCCTACACCCCACTCCTTTGTCGTTTACGATGTAGGACCCCTCTGCAACTGTAACCCCGGAATATCAGCCTGCCACTTCACCGGCCAGGACCTTCGCACAACAAGTACACGCAGACTAGCATATGCGATGATAACCAAACCAAACGCTATAGGCATAAGCAGATACGGTGCCCACAGACTCTGTGTCGTCTTGAAAACGACCCCCATTTTAGGCACGTAAATGATAATAACAGCGAGCCCTCCACCCACGATGGCAGAAAGGAAAGTAACCCAATTGGCGAACATGTATCTCCCGAATGGAATGTGGCGGCGTCTTTTGCAGGCAAAGAGATTGAACATCTGCATCGCCACGATACCTGTTTACAGTATCCCGGTCAGTAATTTCTAGTATAAAGAAACAAATGAATGATAAACTACTCCAGAAATAAATGGACTGAGCTTCCAAGAGGTCTCTAGCTTGGGATAGGCCATCAATTCCTTTGTACGGAGTAGCTTTTTTGCTCCAGTAGTGTGTAGGGGGACCAGATCCTTTCTGCATGATAGGGGTGTCTTGCGGGTAAATCCCCCGTCGCCACAGGACGAAGAAAAATGAGATCAATGCTCCTAGAGTCTCCAGGACACCAATCTCTAGATAGGCCCATGATAGTAAAGACCAGTCAATCAGCACTTCAGCCCCAGTGCTCTCGAAGATGTCCGCCCACCATTGCTTATTAAATACCAGTCGCACTCTGTACCAATATTTCTGGAACTTGGTTTCATTCTCAGGGGCGACCACCATACCCTTCTCCTCGTCGAAATGAGATCGGGTTTTGCGTAATGCTCGTCTGCGGAAGATCTCGCATGTTTCTGGTGTGACTGGCTTGCGTGGTTGCACCTTCATCAAGTCATCTCCTCCCTCTGGTGGATCCCAAGCGAAAGACAATGCCGCAATAAGCTCAAAACCAAGGTCAATTACCAATATCAGGATCGCGGGCAAGGGAAGCGGGATCGGTACAAGTACAAAAAGTAAGTTGGGAATGATTTGCGGTGTGCAATGAGACAGAGTGTACTGGATCGACTTTTTCAGATTCGCGAAGATGAGGCGGCCTTCTGCTATACCACGGACTAAGCTTTCAAAGTGGTCGTTTAGTATGATCATCGAGGCCGCCTCTTTGGAAACGTCGGAACCGGAAATCTGCATCGCGATACCTAGATCTGCTTTCCTCAGGGCTGGAGCGTCGTTGACACCATCCCCAACAAACCCGACGATATGGCCCATACTCTGCGCGCGTCGAACAATTTCAAGTTTGTGTTTTGGTGATGTTCGCGCAAAGATGATTTCATCTTTCCAGAATATACTGTCCCACTCCGCGTCGGTGAGATCGTCGATCTTGTCTCCATGAACGATGATTGCGTTGCATTGATCATTTGCGGTACTATCGGTGGGACGTTCCTTACCCTTCGCTACCATGACGTTGGTATCGCTCAGCATTAGGTTTATATTTCCGGCTATCGCCCTCGCGGTAGAAGGATGGTCTCCGGTCACCATTAGGACTTTGATGCCAGCGCTACGACAGGCTCCAATGGCTTCGCGGACTCCTTGCTTGGGTGGATCAACAAGCGATACTAGGCCCAAGAATACCAGGCCACTAAGAGGATAATTCTGAGATACTCTATCGAATTTGAAGTCCTTTGGATATTTGGATTCGGGAAGCATGAGAGTAGCAAAACCGAGTACACGATGGCCACGGCCAGCTAGAGTTTCGTGAGCTTCCTCGAAGGAAACCTTGTGCTCTTCAGTCAGCGCCGAGATTTGTGTATTGTTCCCGATGAGAATGTGGGTGCAGAATTTGAATACGCGCTCCGGTGCACCTTTCATCAAAAGAGTCAATGAACCGTCCATGTGGGGCATTTGATGTATCGACATATACCATTTGGTTTCCGAATTGAACGGCAGCTCAAATACCTTGGAATGACAGCGAACAACCTCATCATAATCGTGTAGATGTACAGTAACGTATCGGGTGAGACCACATTCAGTGCCGTCGCCTGTGAGCCCACGCTCCTTGAGTGGGCCGTCCGTTCGATTGAATATGGAACGAGAGCAGAGAGCCGTGCTTACAAGCATGTTTCGCATACCTGGATCATCTGGAGCGGCAACCTTCTCTTCATTCTCCGAGCTAAAGTTGTTGGAAGCGTATAAAAGCTTACCGCATGTCCAGATGTTGGTGACCGTCATCTGACTCTGCGTCAAAGTGCCAGTCTTATCGGTAGCCAACATGGTAATGGCGCCAAGTGTTTCGACCGCTTGTAAATCCTTGACCAGAACATTTTCTTTGGCCAGCCTTTTCGCTGCGATCGTCAAAAGTAATGTTATAGTAGCGGGAAGTCCTTCTGGCACCCAGGCGATGAAAACACCGATGGCGAAATTGAGTGCTAGCGAAACGTTGTTCTGATTTCGCCGGAATCCAATGCCAAAAAAAACAAGGGCTGTGAGAATGGCAATGGTTGCAATCAATTTCACAAAGTTGTTGATCTCGTGGGTCAGCGACGAGGTTCGAGGCTTCTGACCCGCGGTGAGTGAAGCGATTTGACCAAACAGAGTTTTGTCTCCGGTGCGAATCACAATGCCGTATGCCTCTCCACAGAGAACGACAGTGCTATTAAATGCCAGATTGGAGGCTTCAAGCGGATTCTGCATCTTGTTGGGTATGGTTCGCTCTTGCGGCTCTGACTCGCCCGTCAAAGACGAGTTATCCACCTTGCAATCCGAAATAGAAAAGAGAAAAAGATCGGCCGGTACTTTATCGCCCCTAGTGATGTGTACAATATCTCCAGGCACCAAGGAGTCTACCTCGAGGCGAGACAATCGGCCGTCTCGGATGCATTTGCACCTTAAGGGATTCATGAGAAGGAAGGTACTCAACAGCGCTGCCGATTTCTGCTGCTGGTAAAATTCTATTGCGGCATTGATGAGTGCGACAACAATAAAAAAAGCTCCTAAATATATCTAAGAGCGGTTAGCAGTTGTGTACACGTAACGCTTGGAAATAAGCTCGCATTTTGAATATCGTGTCTGAAGTGCTTCAAATCGATCGCAAGCAAAACGAATTCAAGAATACCAGCGAATATCAATAGTAAGTTGAACCACGACGACAAACAATCCCAATATCTGAGCCATGGATTACGTCTTTTGGAGGAAGTCAGAGTGTTGGAACCATGTTGAAGAAGTCTTAACTTCTCAGCTTGTTCGCTGCTCAGTCCGGGGGACATCGCAGGCAAACTCAAGCTGATGTCCGTCTTGTATCGTTTCGCGACTTCTTCAGGGCTGGCTAGATGCTCATCGATGCTGGTGTGCTCTTCCAAGCGTCGGTTCTCTTGTCGCAGTTGATTTTGATGTCTGGTGGAAATGACTTGGGGAATTGCTGCATCTCGAATCCAGCGTACAAAGGGGCGTCGAACGACTGCAGCATTATCATCGCAGCTGGGCCTTGCAGAGTCGGTGAACTGAACTGTTTGTTCTCCGGCATCCACCGAAGTACCCAGATCATTTAGTGGAATATCGGCTCCCTCTTTGCTTCCGGATTTTCTCGTTTTAAGCATATTGATGAAAATGAGATGTTGAATAGAATGTATATTGTTGTTGAGAGTATGGTGAAAGTAAGAGAGGCGCAAAAACAAATATGAAGAACGTTTCCATAAACATGTAAGCAAGTGCGTCTATCAGAAAGAACTGGAGGAAAGCACATCGCAGGCCGCATACAAAGGACGCCACCTGCCAAGCAATTTTAAGAACTCATACCCCTATACAGTTCGGCTGTTCTGAACCAATTTCTTGAACTACCAAGCTGGGTGACGAAGGAGTTGCCTCGTATGGATATTCAAAGGTGTACGATTTATCCGTGGGCATGATTCATTGTCTTTTACCAGCAAGTAGATCGTAGAGTCCCAGGAGGTTCATCATGTCCCTCGTCGTTGAGGGCGCCAACAACAAGCTTTCGAATAGTATAATACACAGGCTCGCCGCCCAATGTTCTAGGGAGCACAAAGCTATGATGAATAAGTGAAAATGACTCCTATCCGTCTTTCTGACCGACGAACTCGAAGATGCTCCATTGTGTTATCTAATGATATCCTTCTGATAAGCAACAATAACTCGGTAACGCGTGTTGGTTTGTTGTTGTTGAAATCTCGCGAAGCCGGAGCTACGATCCTAGCACGTAGCCCTTTCTCACATTACGTCATCGATCTGCCTTCACTATGGTCTGCCGCCATTAATCTAAGGGATGTTCAAGAGCCGGTACGATACCGTATAATCTGGGACATAACAGAAACTTCCCCACGCTGAACACAGGCCAGTGATTGATGCACGGGGAAACATCGGCAGACTCCCAATCAACTTCGCTCACCAGGCTTTAAGTTGTTCCGGCGTGGGGGAGTTTCTGTTGTGACCCAGATTAATGGTATCACCCCATTGCCCAGACAATTCACGTGTACAGCACCTTCTAACTACTACACTATGTGTCGGTTTGTGTTTATGATCCATGTTATCCTCCGATTTTGCTAATATCACCCTGAAGGTGGTTCGTCTACATCTCCGGGACTGAAGAATGCCTTCTCGAGGATGTTCTGATAACTCCAAAGCACGGCTTAGCCCATCAAGTTCATGACCACTACTTGCCAAAACTACTCCACTACGACGCTGAAAACATCACCTCGGAGCAAGAAATCGCGACGCGAAACAAGCTTTTCAATATCGATGGATTCGGAATTACATGGTACACCAAAGCTCAAAATGACTTCGTCAAGAAGAGCTTTGGCTTGCGACCTGCCATATACAAGTCCATTAGCCCTCCATTGAGTGACTTCAACTTCAGGAGTATCTGTGCCAACACTGCAACAGACGTGGTGTTTGCTCATATTCGAGCAACCTCCGGTTCGGCTGTCACACCCACAAATAACCATCCATTCACTTTCGGACGCTACTCTTTTATGCACAATGGATACATCTCAGATTTTCTCTCAATCCGGAGGCAGATCTGCAGTCTGCTTGATCAGGATGCCTATTCTAATGTTCTTGGATCCACAGATTCTGAACACTTAGGTGCACTTTTCATGACCTATCTCACCGAAGGCCGGGGACGTGCCAGTTGGGATGAAACATATCCTGCCACCAAGACCAAGGAAGCCTTAGAACGCGCAGTTGCCAAAGTCATCGAGCTTCAGCAAATTCATTTGGGCGACAAGCGACAGCCCAACGATCTCAACCTGGCAACCACGGATGGCCAGCAACTTCTTTGCATCCGTTTCAGAAATCATGCAACTGAGCAGCCACCCAGTTTGTACTACTCGACCACAGCTGGGGTGACTCTCAATCGAAAGTATCCAGACTGCGCAGATGGCGAGGATGAGAATCTGGGGGTCTGTAGGCGAACGGATCAACATGGGGCTCATTTAATAGTAGCAAGCGAACCAACAACTTATAAAGATGAGGAGTGGAATCTGATCACCAAAAACAGCTGCATCACGTTCTCAAAGGGTGGAGAACTGAAAGTTGAGAAGCTTGCATACCAAAAAGGATGGGACGCAACAAACGATTGAGCGACAATCAATTTTGTGTAGTCACAAATTCATGCTTGGCCATACGTGTAATACATATACTTAGTGCTTGCGAGTTTTCTTCTTTTAAATTCCCGTGCTTCTGTATCATTTTTAACGACATGCATGCGTAGGTCCACACGATAGGAGTGTTCGAGCGACAAGCGATCAAGCGATGTGGTAGTAAACGGCCAACTTTTATGATTTCCACAAGTAGCATGTAACCTATAGGCTTTACAAACGCAGCATGTCCATGTATTGCTGTGGCTCTATCCCGTGCTTAAGGCAAGGCTTAAGATGATGTGCGCTTCATCCGCCCATTGTGGAGTTCGGTGGACAAAGTAGTGGTACGAGTCTTGATGGCTGGTTGGAGACAAAGCTTCGTGTTCAACTGATGCAGGTGTTGATCGTAATAGAATATGACGATCAGACTGTGAAGTATGAAAAGAGCAAAAGGAATTGAGCTGGTACGACGAATCGAACCGGCCTCCTCAGGACTTCAGCTTGCCCAAGCTCTGTAATTTGCGTCTCGTCAGACAACACCTTATCAGGTGTAAACTTTGACTTGTACCCCGTCGGGTTCATTAGCGAGATGAGGAGTCGATAGCGGGCTTGAACTAGGCTCGTTCAGTGCTTCTTGCTTCTGAACGCTACGCTTGTGCGCCGTTAAAACTTCGTGCTACCCCTGAATTATCTCTGGGCTCCGTGGTTGATCATGGCTTCATAACTTTTCCGGCCTGTTCTTTACAAGGGCTCCTCCTCCACGGAGTACTGACGCCTTTCTTGTCCAGCCTACGTTGGCCCCACGCGAAACTTGCAAGAAATTTCGGAAATGTGCTTGATATACCTTCAACATGGGCTGTATTGCTCACAGACTGAAATTCGATTTTGATCACTAGCTCAGTAGAAGGGCAAATGTAACGTCAAATTGGACTTACATCTCTCAGGTATTTGTTGGGATTCTGATTCGAAGTGGGCTCGTCTTTGCATTAATTTAGGCTTCGACGCTGATTCCATAGTTTAGTAAGGTGTAGGTGCACAAGAATGAAACAACACCACACCCCAAAGAATCCCGAAAGCCTCTTGCACCAAAAAGATTCGAACGGCAGTCTTGCAAAAGCTCTATTTCTCGTGCAGTGCGTTTGGAGATGCGATCACTTGGAAGGAGGTCAATCCCTCAAAAACCAGAGGCAGGAGATCTGTGACATCATCGGCCTTTTTTAGCCAGTACAACCCTCCTTATTATGTACCTTGGTATTCCAACCTCAACTTCAGAAAAATCTGCAGCTTTCTACATTCACATTGTTATCCAATATAAGTACTATTTGGCAAAAAATTAAAGTTAAGATGTCCCCAACTATGAATCAGGTAACGAAAGGTGGGCAAGGCGGAAGTCAAGTGCAATCACAATCTAAACGAGATCTGGAGGGACGACAAATAGAGGAACATGAGTCCGAAGCCAGTGCTAAAGGTGAGGTAAGAAATATCTAAAAACGATATCCTTGTTGGAGCGCTCTCTGCCAGAGCCCGGCATTGATAGCCAATATTAACGCTCAGCCAGGCTGGTCTAAACCTTAATCTCTCTGCTGCAGTGAGCAGTGTCTTTGGTGGGAAATCCAAGAAAACAACCGACACAGCACCAGATGGTTCATCGCACTCTGTGGAAGACCGCGAAGGTGTTGGCCATGTGAAGGGTGCGGGTAAAGGAAATTTGGGTGTCATCGGGAAAGGAGAGGCTCACTCGCATGAAAGAAGCAGGAAAATAGCGGAAGGAAAGTCACAGAAGCAAACTCAACATCAGCAACAGACCGACCATCTAGGATTAGAGTAGGATGCTATGAAGGGTGCCTCTGAGAGAAAAACGTTTGTGCAAAAGTCTGTGCAGTAACAGCAGGAAGTGCGGCATTTAGTATGCAAGGGGGAGAATGCTCAGATTCGGAATCAACTTTTATGCTCATGAATATGATATCCTCCAATGCGACATTAAAGGGCTCTACCGCCACTGAATGCAAACTTCATGCCCGCGCTTTTAAATGTCAAACAAGAAGCTGATTTGAAATGTATAGGTTACTATGCTACTGGACTGATCGTCTGTTCTCTGCCATAATTTGTCATTTTAAAGCGTGAGATGAAATCATCGCGATTAACTGATAAAGTTAGTTAAGCACTCCTCTGGATCACGCTCACTACTTACTATAGCCGCCGCACATGCGTCTCTTCCCTGTGAATGCGGATCGACCATGGAGCACTCGCCAGTTATCAAAGACTGTAAATGGTCAGCTCAAGGTTTCGGGGCGATTGGTACATGTACTTACTAAGAGGTCGACCAGGCCGAAGTGGTTCCCAGTACTCGATGCGCTTCAGGATATCAGTCCACTTCCTTTAAGGTATTAGCTTATTCTCTGGATAGGTGCCCACATGTGACTCATACCTCGCAGCATCGTACCACGACTGCAACTGATCTACTGTGCAATCGATTCTGGCTCGATCAGTTGTGTTCCATCTTACTTGCAGTAGATGCCCACAGCCATCATGATCAAGAACGGGCTTAGACCGTATAGGCTGGATACTACTTGTATCATTCCCACTGGCATGAGAGAAGACACAATACCTTGATAAAATATCATAAGCCCGTGGTTCCTCTTCGCGTAGTAACTGAGCAGCGGCAAAGCCGTCCACAAGCTGTGAGACGCCACCCTCACCGTCGGTGTGCGAGAGCATATGGAATAATTGCAGACCCGCAGGCTCTGTGAAATAAGTGTTATCTGTATGCGCACCAATGCCAAGCTGCGTGTACGCGGTGTCTCCTTTTGATAGATCTGCCGTAAAGTCGTAAAACCCGCCGTAGTGAGTGTGGCGTATAAATGCGATACGTTCAAGCAGACTCTGAGTTGCTTCCGGCGACGGTGGACAATTATCCACATAACAGAAGCCATATTGGCGAACCAGACGTGTCCAGTCTTTTACTCCGTCGTCTGAAGCCATGATTTCATCGTAGTCTATCGCTGGAGGTTTATCTTTGATGTCTTTGGCGGCCCACAAACTCAATTCAACCAAGCCTTGTCTTTCCACGCTTCTGCTGCTGTTGGTGCTGTCGAATCTGGCCTGTAACCATCCTTTGTCGTAACTGCTTTGATGACCATTGTTCCAAGTGATACGAAACATGCCGGCATCCTCAAATAAACCATTCGGTGCAATGGATATATCTGCAGGTATTTCATCGAATGTTTCTATCAGCCGTTGTTTGGTCGACGGATGGAAGCACTTTTCACAATGACAATGATCTCGCAGCCAAATCTCTGGTACGTTTACGTACATGCCCATAGTATTGAGGGCTTTGTCGAACTTGTGATTGCTCCATACCTGAATCTTTCCTGCCTCTATTCTCGGCGGAGCAGGTGGACTGGACGCGGGATCTGTTTTCAACTTGGGGCGAACATGTAATCTCTCAAAACGTGGTTGCCGTGTGAATTTAGTAGAACTAGCTTTGCACCTTGAGTGAGTGAAATGGTTTCTGTGGTTTTACATCAGTTTTTAATTAATGCGTTGATCCATGCACAAGAGTTTCTCACAACGAACAGAACGGGAGGCGATTAATCTGTCTAAGTTGATATAGCATGCTCATCCTGTTCTAATTTTTCTTAATGTGTTCTACCCACTCGACTCGAACGAAACGCGGAGGTTGAAAAGTGGTGATTTGAGGTCGCCTAGATTTCGATGCGACCTCGCTTAGAATGCCCCAAGACTTAGGTTCCACTGGAGGCCCAATACCTTGATTACAGGGAGGGAAGCAATTTAGTACTGTTGACAAAACACCCTTGCTCTGTGCTTAATGCAAAAATGCGAACGCCCATAACGGATATGAGTTGAAATTTGCGTGCTTTGTTGTACGGTAGCTGATTTCAGACGCGTTCGACAGATTTGCGCGCTGTAGACGCGCCCACCAGCCAAAAACTGACATCGGAAGGTCTCTTGCCTTATACAACCCTAACGCTTTGGAGGAGCCTCCGATCTATTCCGGTGTTGATGATTCCGTGGAACGATTTCAGGTTTGTTACCGAGAGAGACAGAAATTGGCACACGCTACAGCACATGGTGTAGCTAATGCCATTGTTTGTCGAATCGTTCGCCCAAATCCTTTCTGTAATTTCCATGCACAATGGATTATCAAAGCAGTCAAAGGCCAATGTGAAGGAAATCGGAAGAAGATTAGAAGCACATTGAAAGAATATTGGAGGAAGGTTGTAAGAATATTATATCATCAACATTCGAGGTGGTCGTGGAGATTAACAAAAGAGTTATGGATGGCGATGTGCTGGTAACCTCCGTAGAGTCCTATCTACAGTTGGCGCTGAAAAGTTAGTGGTTTGAATAGTAACCGGGTCGGGTAATAAGTCGCTGGGTGTACTATGGGATACAAGCGAGGAACTTGAGGTCTGTCTTTTGCGATTCAAAAAGCGATAAAATCCAAATATGATTAGAGGAGAAAGTTGACTTTCAGAGCTGATTTGAGACGTTGTATCTCGAGTTGTCAATTCCTGTGTCAGATTAGGGTTTGTGTTTTATTTACGAGTCTACAGTAGTAATCAGCAGTATTTACAAATCGCTGAATGTTGTAGCCAATCCATGAATTTAATGTCCAATGCTTCTGAAGCGATGGTGGGTATAGGGAGTGAGAAGAGTGTGCTCGTGTATGTGAGTAAGAGGAGTGTACTAATAGTTGTCCATCGTAGCACCTAGTTTCCGTATCCAGTGTGCTGAATCACGCAGATCCACGTTGCATGACAGCCTTAACTCGTTCGATGACTTGTTCGTGTAGCTCTTGCGGTGCGGCAACATTTCCCCAATTGTTATCACAACCCCTCCCAAGACTGAAATCAATGTCGCTCCCCCTAAGATCAGTCACTTTCCCGCCCATTTCCTCGAATATCAGCTGGCCGGGCGCATGGTCCCATACGCGCCCTCGGTGAGTCTCTTTCTTTGGGATTCGTAGCATCAGGCTATAGCCGCCCAAAGCAATAGCGACGTATGCCATCTGGACACTGAATACATTGCCAGTTTGCGTTGTTATTCCCAATTTAGCTTCCACTGTCTGTCGCTTCTCAAAGTCTGAGGTAGAGCTCTGGAGTGATGTGATACTCCTCAATTGGCTGACCGTCTTTGGTCTTTCAAGCTGCGGGAGTTCCACGTGCGCCTGCAGTATTGTCTTACCGAGCGGTCGTAGTCTCACACCTTGTGACTTGATGACTGAGATTATATAGCCGCTCGATTCCGGGTTAGCGGTGCTGTCGTCTACTAACACACCCGGCTTGAGGACAAGATTCGGACATGCGAGGACACCAGCTGAGACTTTCCCATCCACGATTAAACAAAGACAGACTGCGTACTGACCGGCTTGAATGTATGCTTTGGTCCCATCGATAGGATCTAGAACCCACACGCGACCACTTCCGCCCATTCCATTACCTCCTAAGTCTACACAATCCATCATATCGTCAGGAGATGTAGGTCTGCCCAAAAACACTTCGGATTCGTCATCAAGTCTGGTTTTCTCGATGTATTCCCAAACTCTCGTCCTTAGGCGCTCATCCTCCCTGAGTAGATCTGCAGATTCCTCTCCAATGAAAGTGTCATCTGGAAAGTTGTGCCGAATCGCACTTATGATTAAAGCTTGTGATCCAAGATCCGCAATCGTCAAATCTGTATCATCGGCCTTGAACATGGCGTCGTAATCTTTGGACCATGCTTCAGGAGCTCGGACAAGTTCAGTGAGCACCGCAGCTCTTTGCACAGTGAGCTCTGCAATTTTGATCTCGTGCTCGAACATCGAAATCTTGATGGTTAATCTAGAAGAGTAGAACTTAGGTTTCCGTTAGCCTATTGTGTGTAACTAATTTGATATGCTTCTCACGGTACAGAGTATTACGAACTGTCGGAAACCGAACCACACGGCGGTTGTCGAACTCAAACGAGGCTCCCAACTCCACTCTTGAAAATGCCTTGGTTCGTAAGAGAAGCGTATCAAAGACCGGGTTGCAAACTCTAAAGACAATCTCGATGATAATTATGGAACGTTGAGGGTGCTTGATGGTCTCCTATATACCCGTCAAAGGCAAGAGCAAGAGTTGCTAGCAATTGGACTATAATTTTCAGAATGACTCAGAGATATTATTTGGATTTATGCTGTGGAACCATCAACAACAAGACAAACGACAACAAGGTCGATGTTTTACGACTGGTCACTAAGGTTCTTTTGCCTTGCATTTGTGTTTGATAAATAGAGAAGCAACGATGAGGCGAAGTTTTATACATTTGACGCTAGAGTGGCGAGGAAGCACCCACTCCGCATTTGGGCAAGCGCTGTGATCGTAATTCCGCCTCGCTCGAATGAGGCTGAAATCAAGGGAAGTTCTTCTTTCAATTTTAGAGGTCATCTCGTTGAGGTTTGTAAACCATGATAATCGCAACATTTGAAGTCTATGACCTGCTTTTGATTGGAGTGGCTTCATGCTTCCCTACCTCCAAAGTATTCGTTACCTGCCGTGACCCACTCATTTCGATGTGCTCGGATTAGATGTCAGCTGTTCACTGCAGTGATCGGTCAAGGTATTTTTATTCTGAGAGAAGTTATAGCTTCGCGTACAAATTGCGCTTCAGGGACTTATATCCTTTCGGCGATGTCTACAGAATGTATTCCTCCCACAGCCCATATTGGAGTATGACGCATCCACTCTCTGACATGCATTCTCCTGCATGAGGATTAACAGTTAGTTTCATTGGTCCTTGTCTTTTCATGACCGTGCCAACCTCTGAACTTTCTTATAGGCATAGCCCATCGCATAGTTTTATCGCCCCAAAAGATTTTCACGCCAGTCTGAATTGTTCTACAAAACCTCAACTGGCCCGGGGCTTGTTTTGATGGAGGAGCTTCATCTATAGTCATTCGAGACAATTGGCGGAGCAGGTACGGTGTGACAGCCACGGAATAAACCGGCAAAACATTGCGGCTCAAAATGAAGATGTCTATAGATGGAGGAACCATCAGCATGGTCGCTGAATTGTTGAATTCATTTTTTCGACTGCTAAGACAACTTCAAGGAATGTTTTCAGACCCATGGATTTCGAAGTCATTCGATCTCCGATGCGAAGACCCGAAAGACCGGTGTCGGGCGTGGTCACTCCGACGCGTTGGCGATGGGACCTCTAGAGTATCTCTGCGCCTCCGTGGGCGCGGCATATCGTCGGCAGAAGACAAGGAACGATGGTCTTCCGACTCCAATGAGTCCCGCGTGTCAAGGTGTGGTGAGGTTGCTCTCGATATGCTTGGACTCCTTTCAAAGACACGACCAGATGCAACGCTACCATTAAAACTAGTCGCCCTCGATCGAGGCTCGCGGATTCCAGGTGATCTATTCCCTTGCGCATCACGTGTTGGATTATATTGCTCCCGAATTTGAGGCAGTGCAGAGTTTCGGTTCTGTTCGCCTGGTAGTTCGGGGAAGTCTGATGCTCTACCACTTCGAAATTCAGAATCGTCAAATAAGGTAGGCGGTGCGGTGCCTAGAAATTTTCCAATGTATTTGAAAGTCTGGGCTACTTTTCGGCGACCTGCATCGGTTGCATCGGCTGTCGAAGTCGTCGAAGTCGGCTTAATAGTTTGCGTTTGCGATGCTTGAGTGCCGATAGGTTCCAGGGTATGATGTATACTTGAAGTGCCTTGCGAAAGAGCTTGAACTTGTTCGAACTCCGACGGTGATCTTTCGCGGGCAAGGCTAGGAGTGCCCGCCACGCCATTTCTGTCTGGCGATTCCTCCGCAACTCGCCTACAAAAATCGGGAGTCTGCCCCCCTTGATGGTAATGGTTTGGACAAGTGCACGGCAGTATAGATGGCGCACGAGGTTCTTCAGTTTTCATGCCCAGGACATACAGCGAGCCTATAGCAGCGAAAGCAGTACCAAGAATCGGACTATAGGTAGACCAGTCAGTGACGTTGGATCGAATGAGGACGTAGTGTATAAATCGCGTTGCGTTGAGCTTTGGGATGCTACATCCGTTTGACTCGCTACAGCAGCTACTGGTTGGGACGCAAACGCAATAATATCAAATCGCAAGGATATAACAAGGTTGATCTGAACAATGTGGGATTACTTACGCCCATTGGCCTACAGTATTGTGTTAGCTCAACCCATCTTTCGGAGGTAAGTTTCTTTGCTCACCTATGCTGGCTACCGGCTCCGTTTGATCTGCGTGGCAGAATGTCAGCAAAGTTAAAACTGGTATGCGCCTCCCATTACTCACATCTAACTTGTCTACTGAAGAAGTTCAGCTCTCCTATGGCAAGAATTGCTAATATGGCTCCGCAGAATACTGGGATCTCGATGAAGCCCAGCATGTACCTTACCATCTTATTGATACCTGTCATCCTGCCAATTGTGGCTCCATTTGTCCCTGCAATCACTTCGTCGAGTGGTTGGTTTCCCTCCTTATTAGCTCCACGATTGCGGCGTCTCTTCCAGTTGTTCTCTAGGATTTTATTCCACATCGAAATCAAAGAAAGAAGGGAAGGTATGCAGCAAGCGGCTGCAAGAAGCATGCCGGTGCCGAAGGTCAAACGATGCGGTGCCGGAATGACATATACATTATTTGCTGAGCCACCTCGCATTGGAGAGGTTGGTCCATCCTGTATAGAGCAGGTGAGTCCGCACGTTGCATTCCCGTATGGAAATTGAGCAGTACTCCGGGAAATGGAATTTCCAAATTGGTCTTGCCTGCAGTCCGAAGTCTGGACACGGTAAAACTCAACGGTCAAACTTAGAAGACCTACATCATCATGGTTAGGTCAAAGTGAGTGTTTCGAAGAGATTTGATATTACGGACCTGCGAAAATGAGGCCAGTCCATATGAAGATAATGTTTCGGCCCGGGTCATTGAAGTATGTCGTAGATTTCAGAACTGTTATCGGAGCAGCCAGGATACCGACCGCACACAGTTGGAAAGCCCCAAAGACGTCCATATCGACAGCTCCTGGAAATAGCATACATTAAGGTCGTGGCCGAGCTAGATTGGAAACGAGTCTTACCATTGCGATGTAACGCCGCAAGCACTATTCCATGAACAGCAGCTACCGCAGGGAACAATAATGCGGCAGCAAGGCAAGCATTGCGGAGCCATTCAGCTTTTCTAGCTAGGACGCAAGCCGCTACAAGTATGTAATACCTGAAAAGCAATTATCAGCTAACGCGATGCGGAACATCTCGATTACATACAGTACCCTAGAACCTGGACCATATTGACCAGATACCTACAAAAGATAGAGAGTCAGAAGAGCATGAAACATTATCTTGTCGGTAGGAAGGACAAGCCAAAAAAAAAATTAGATTGAAATATTGACCGCCCGCGTTGTGGTTGAACATCGTGAAAGCGAGCCAGTATTAATCATAGAGCAGACTCGGGAGAGGCAGACTGAGGGAATTCGCCATGCTGAAATACTTACAGGCCATGCACAGACAACCTGCAAAGCGCTGTCGGAAAGGTTCGTTGCTGCATTTAGTGTTGTGTTCGCGACAAGCACATAATGGGTAAGATTAACGGCAGCATCGACAGATGCTAGGGCGGGCATGTCCTCGGCTACTCTCTTGAGTAATGGCTTGGGAAAAGTGGAACGGAGAACGGCTTGATAGTGGGTACTTTGCGCGTTGTAAAGAAATTGCTGCTGGAGAGGTCAGAGTGGAAGCAACGGGCTCATCAATTGCTCCTACACTGCAAGAAAGGGGCATTGTTTGTGAAGACTGAAACCGACAATATCCGGACTTTCATCGCTTTGAGGCGAGAGGCGACAGCTTCGCCTTGGGTGACGCCCTACTAACTGTTAATAAAAGTGGTGTAAAGCAAAGGGCGGTGTCAATGGAAATAAGACGGCTGCCATCCAAACTGAATTCACTAGAACAAGTTTACACTGAGGTCACGAGATCGCCCCAAAGAGAAAGTGATCGTGTGAGCTGTCAGCCGTGCGCACGGATTGATTTCTGTTCGGGAAAGTTGAGCCACCGAAATTTCTTCACCTTACCCCAATTTTTAACTGACCTCTTGGCTGTTCTTTGTATATCATTTTGATTTGTCAACTCTCCTCGACGAACTTCATATGGGTTGGCAAAAGAACAAATAATACAATTGCCGCCCTATCAGGGCTGCGGGCGAGCAAACGTGCTTCGGACTTGCATCTTGGTACACCGGTTGCACGTTAAATACAGTCAGAAATCGCCAGGACTCAGCCACAGTCAGTATTACCGATAATAAGGCTCGAGACGCTGAAGTACAACGCAATTCATGGTCAATTTCTACCTCTGTATCATCGTTGAACATTTTTGATAGCTTGTTAGCGAAATTATTGTTCATCCAGATCTCCATCTACGGTTATGTTAGTGATTCTGGTCCTGTGAAGCCATAAAGACAAGCTCAAGCTATTCACCGCCTACTTTATGGGCGGTGCAAACCTGCGATCAGTTCACCACCAAACAAAAACGTCATAACCATCGCGAAACGAATCCATCGATGCCGGCTCCCAATTTTGCCCAGAAAATATAACGTGGACTATCAAAAATGGCAAACGATGATACTGACACCAGCCAGATCAATAGTTGGCGGTCAATCATCACCCTTATAATTTTCGTCCTCACCAGTTAGTACATTTGAAACTCTTTATGACCTTATGTTGAATTTATCTACAGATGTCATTGTGCTGTTTCCCTTCCATATTCCCATCTTCATACCAACACCGGTATGGGACGCTTTCGTGGATGGCCTGGTGAGGTTACGAGTGATAGCACCAAGACAGCACACCATCAATGAAACTAAAGGAATGACCACACCTTTCAGGAGACTCAACTTTCCATTGAACCTCGTCACGACGCCATTAATAGCAGATCTATTTTTGCTTGCAATTCTGGCTATTGGCCGAGAAGAAGTCCGCGCCGGCACACTCGGCGCGAACAACATTTCTCCAATCGATATTATGGTGTTTTTCATTTCTCTAGCCTACATTGCTATCTCGATCGACGCCTCCGGGTTAATCAGATTCTTGGCTTTCAAGGTATTGCAATGGGGAGGAGACGTCGGGCATCGATTATTTTTCTATCTTTATTGTTTCTTTTTTGGGCTCACAAGCTTCATTGGGAATGATCCAGTCATATTGTCTGGGACGGCATTTCTTTCGTACATGGTAAGTATTCCAAGTACTCATACCATGCTCCTACCATTCTCCTTCGCGTGTGGTCTCGTACGCTAATTCCTGTCATTCTCTTAGACTCGCGTCTCGAGCAATATTGTTCACCCAAGGGCGTGGATATATTCACAGTTCGCCACAGCGAACATTGGATCGGCCATTTTAGTGTCGTCCAATCCAACGAACCTCGTGCTTGCAGGAGCATTCAAAATCAAGTTCATCAACTACACCGCGAACATGATAGTTCCTGTGCTTGCAACAGCAATCGTGTTATTCCCGTTTCTGTTGTACATTATCTTTGCGGACGAATCTTTAATTCCTGTATCAATAAAGATGCACGAGCTCGACCCTGATCTCAGAGCGAAAAAACCTGTGAATCCAAACATCCCTCATGCCAGGGGAAAGGCCGAAGAAGAGGAGAATGCAAACAATGCAACGCATGATGAGCAGGGGCAACAGCTTTCACTCGAAGAAATCATGAACCCTTTTCTCGATAAAGGCGGAGCAGTATTTGGTGCGGCAATCATGGCGGCCACACTCATTACACTGTTGGCCTTGAATGCTGCTAGCCAAAACGGCCATCCGAACCCAGTCTTCTGGGTAACACTACCGGCTGCGGTCGTTATGTTCAGCTGGGATGTTATGTTTGGGTGGATTCATAGACACGAGACGCGGAAAATAGCTCGCGAAGGTCGAGAAGAAGTTGAATATGCTCGAGCGCAACGAGAAGATGAAGAAGAACAATACGCGCTAGAGCAAGAGAACCGCGTTCGATCACAGGGTCAGCTTGTGGATAATACTGCGAAGGACTCCGCTCCGGATGCAAAAGAGAAGCATCCACCTGCACTGACGGTCTCTGAGCACAATGGCATCGACGGGCGGCTTTCCAGACCATTAGCGGGAGACGACAAACCACAGATTGGGCGGCCATCGTCTTCGGAGTCTACCTATGTGCCCGGCGATCATGCCGCAATAGCGTCGAGTGAAGACAATGACGAAAAAAGAGACGATGCGGAGACAAAACGGCGGATCGAGCGCAAATTAGCACTGCTGCGAAAACGTGGACCGCGAACACTTGCATCATTGGCTACAGATTGGTTTGTATGGTCGCAAGAGACGTTTCCAACTGCTGCAGCTGTTGCAACACATCTCCCATATGCACTTGTCCCATTTGCGTTCTCGATGTTTGTTCTCGTGCAAGCCCTCGTCACTAAAGGCTGGGTACCAGTTTTCGCCCATGGGTGGGATCACTGGGTGAACAAGACAGGTACAGTTGGCGCGATCGGAGGCATGGGTTTCATCTCGGTGATTCTTTGCAACGTAAGTAGCGTCTCGCCCAACTCTGGCTATGTACTGATGTTCAGTAGTTTGCTGGCACGAACATCGGCACATCCATCCTATTATCGCGTGTGGTTCAAGCGTGGCAGGAGATCCACCACGACAACGGTCTGCCCATTTCCGATCGAACATTCTGGGCAACCGTTTATTCCATGGCTATTGGCCTCAACTACGGTGCATTCAGCGCTGCATTCAGTGCCTCCCTTGCTGGTCTCTTGTGGCGGGATATTCTTGCTCGAAAACATATCAAAGTTCATAGTCTTGACTTTGCACGTGTAAATCTTCCCATCATCGCCATCTCCATGACAGTTGGATGTGCGGTCCTGGTAGGTCAGATCTACGTTATCAGGAGCAAGGATCCTTATAATGCGTCATAGTGGTTGTGCTAGAGATTTGGGCGAGAACAAAGTGCTTGTTCTGCGCAAGGAACGATATCTAAATGTATAAGTATATTTTTCAACTAACCCTGCTTCTCCTATTGATCAAAGCAATGCCTCTTTTGTGTCTCAGTACAATCTTCGGCAAGCCTTGATTGCGCTCTTCGCCAACCTATCACCGTCTCGAAATGCTTTTCATTGTACTGCGTCTCTCCGGCTTCGGCCGCAGACAGTGCATAATCATCGAGCTATTCTTGCTTGTTGCCCAAAGAGCTGGAGCCTTGGTGTGGAAACGGATTTTAGGAGTGCCAAATTCATCTGCAAACACTCCGCAAGAATTTCCAGCATGAACCATAAACAGTGAGCATACTGAATGGGCGCATTCGTCAAACCCGGAAGGAGAACTATTCATACCCTTTCAGTGACCGGGCGAGAGGCCGCCGTGGAAATCAATCGTGGAGTACCTTGCACATTTTATCCTTTTGCAAGATCGAATTTCTCCGCCAGCGAGATCTCTGTACCGAATGGCATAATCTACTGTAAGTTGGAAAGCATGGCTTCTGTCGTTCTAGAGGGGTTCCAATTCCATGCGCTCTTCACGAACAAGCAACGTCGATCCCTACGCTTACATCGACATTAATCTATCTGGAAGATCCATTCGCGACCTTAGCGTACGCAAGAACGTATCATGAGATGTGGACTTCCTGTACCCAGTCAGGTTCTTGTTATACTCATCTTATCACTCGTTGCCTGTCAGTATTATTCTCATTGATTTTACCAGTTCGGGAGGAAATGTCAGCTCTCTCTTTGAAGCAGAAACAGATGCAATCAATTTCAACGCATGAATAAGGAATGGGAGAATCCTCTTCCGACTTGTATCCAAAAATGGGGAGCAAGAACGGCCATAGTGGTGCTAGCTGCTCTAGAGTAAATGGAGTGTCGCCTTGCAGTACTGATGATTCCACACTTCCTTGGAGAGTAGGTCATGATTGACAATGTCCCGCCCCATTCCATTATTCATATTGGTCTCATGCTCACTCTTCATTAGGTCCACGTTTGCTCGAGAACGGGATGTTTGGTCCATTGCTACTCCTCAAGTGTTTTGAAAGCCGGATAGGCCGTACCCAGAAGTCTGACTTGTAGGCCTTAACATAACTATATTAAGACTGTTCAAGTATATTGACAACTTCTAGCACCGTTAAATTTAATTAAAACCAGGGTAAGTAGGCATGATTAACGAGCTTTAGCATAGTAGAACAGTTTTGCTTTCTCTAGGATTTTGGATCTTGTCCGGCTTTCAAAAAAGCTAAGGGAGTAATATCGAATTAAGCCAGAGGCGAAACCATCACCGGATGCCAAGTTTAGCTTCTGGCGTAAACTCCATCCCGACTGCGCGAAGTCAACGATCGACCCAAATAGATGCATGATACCGGTAGACCAGAGGATATCCAACAAGACATGTACAAGTACAGTTGCTAATAACGACTGGCAAATATGCGTTGGTGTTCGCAATCTGGCTAAAGGATCGGTGAGGTGGAAAGTCAAGAACAGCAGCTACGCATTTTTGAGCAAAAGTCATACCAAGCTTATCCTTGAGGCTATAAGGAAAGAGGAGATCTATGGGTCAGTGTTCACCGTCTCCATGCTCGTATTATGTATTAACAGTTTTGAACAGACCCACAGCAAACTCCACGACCTCAAGTGGTCCGAGCAATGCTCAAGTCCCTAAGCAGACCGGTAAAAGTAGCTCCACAAAATCAGATTTTGTCAATAACGACGAGCGCTCAACCGGCAAAGCAGATAGAGAAAGTCAAAGACATTCCTAAAGATAAGCCGACAGGTGTTTCAAAGGACAAGAAAAAGGATGGTTCCAAAGGTAAGAATAATGACAACATCAAGGATAGCGAGAAGGACGATTGAAAAACCAGAAAAAGAATGATTCAAACAAAAAAGGGGCTCACTCCGAGGATCTCAGAAAGGGTGATTCCAAGGACAAAAGGAAGGATGATTCAAGGACCAAAAGAAGGATAATTCCAAGGATAAGAAGAAAGACGATCCCAAAGACAAGAAGAAAGATGATTCCAAAGACAGGAACAAAAATGGTAAATTATCTCAAGACTCCTCGCGAATAACTCCTCAGTTTTTTTGAAAGCTGGTCAGGGTCCAGGATTCTGGAGTGCTTTAATCGATTTATAGTATTAAAGCCAATAAAGTATTCCTACTTGCTATATTAATAGAGATAATAGATGGTACTAGGAGTCGTGAGTATATGTATTTGGTGTTAATACTACTACTATTATAGTTGTAGGTTAGGATTCCAGCGTTGACCTATCCGGCTTTCCAAAAACCTGAGGAGTATCGAAGAACGACAAAGCCTACCCGAGCAAGGGGAAGAACGTGCAAAGAAGAATCGTCCCGACAAAGATGGTCCAGTCGTACAGTCCGCGCGTGGACTGCTGCTTTCGAATTCAATTCGAACATCTCGATTGACTTGGATCTCCCATGTTCGACTGTTGTTAGTGGGAGTGGTCAAGGTGAGATGCTCTGTACAAGCAAGGCCAACTTGCAGGAAGTAGTGCAGCCAGCTGCGGTGCTGATGTCCCCGGAGGAATCAGGCTGAAAGTATTGGACGTAATTAAGAATCTACCTCATCGTTTTGTGTTCAACTTGCTTGGGTAACAGGTTTCCAAGAACAAAGCTGTAGAAGGGTGTCGAAGATTTGTTGGGACAGTGTGTTTGGTCTCGTTCGCTCCTGCTCCATGGCCTGAAAAATGACCTACGCTCATTTTAACATGCTTCCATGTTCCCACACGTGAAGTCTACCCTTTCCGTTAGTACTTCTTAGGATCATCCCATCACTCTGGGTACTGCAGAAGCCAAACGTCAGCCGGAAGCCTGCTTTATCAAGCGCCACATCCCGGCTCTTTGATGGAGTGCAAACACCAACCTTTGGTAGCTATTTAATCACCCACTCGAGCTTCGAAAAGTCCTACAACAAATTCCCAACTCCAAAATCTTGGTAATTCCTCGACATGTCTTACGAGTGCGAGACTTGTACTAAATGCTTTGGAAGCCAACATGCCGCCGATCAGCATATGGAAGCTGTCGAGCACTGGCCTTATAAGTGCGAAGCTTGCGACTTCACTTATGCAACTCCACAGGCTGCGCGGGTTCATATGGACAATAAGAACCATTGGCGTGTCCACTTCTGCCACCCTTGTGGTAAAGGGTTTCAGAACGACAACAACTACCGCATGGTGAGCATCGATATACTATACGTGTTAATTGTTAGCGATTGAGTACTGACAAGACCAAGCATATGAACTCTCGCATTCACCAATCAATGGGCGTTCCCTGTCCATATTGCCAGGCTAACTATGCTACTGCTTCAGCCGTGGTGAATCACCTGGAGTCCAACAAATGTCCAAATGCGGTCAATGTCAATCGCGAAACTATTCACCGCTTTCTCCAGCAGCATGACATAAGTGGAAGTGTCGTAAAGAAACTTCTCACTTTTCGCGATGAACGACCTAGCGACAATTCGGCTTCGACCCAGCGTGCTTGGAATGGTAACTACTCTTTTTCCGAAAGCGTAATTGTTAGCTAATGCTTGCGCAGGATCCGGCTACGAATACTATCTCTGTCACAGGACCTTCAACAAAGCTGCGAGTCTTGGTCAACACCTCAGCTCTGCTGCCCATCAACAAAAGATGTACGTATTCGTGTCCTTATTTAGTGTTGGATATATCTGCTTATGTTATTACAGCTACAACTGCCCCAGCCCCACATGTCAACGGGACTTCATCTCTCTTACTGGACTCTCCCAGCATTTCGAATCTGAGAGCTGCGGTTATACTCGCTTTGCGGACGTGCAGCGAGCCGTTGGTAACTTGATAAGTGGTGGCAGATCTAGTCAGCGCCTGTTGGGCTTTCAGTGATTGGCGACGGGTCGTGGTTTGTGTTTGGGCTCGAATTCGTCAAGAGATGATGCTATGATTAGGACTGCCTCCAAGTTTGAGGAGCCTTCGCATCGGGTGACAAGACGTTTGACGATCAATGGCTCTTTATTTTACTCGGTTGATGAAGCCTGATTTCGAACTAGTTGATTCAACCGTAGTAGTTGACTGCGGCTCATAAGCTATTTTGAGTGCTCGTTCAGTCCCAATAAGTCTTTTCTACTTGATTCGATGTGTCCGAACCCTGTCTAGCTTGACTTCCATACGATGTTTATTTGTGTTCCTGGCCAATCTACCGCCCCCATCTCCGGCTACCCTCCCTATCATGTGCCCGCTCAGTCAAACGCTCCCACTCCAAATCAATCTCAATCTTGCTCGCCTCTTTCGGATTACCCATCTTGACTTTCACAGCAGTAAACTTGCATTCTCCTATGATATAATCCCACCTGAAAGTCCCAGTCATTTCTGCCCCACCTCGTCCGCTGAAAGTGACAGACTCTAACACCTTATCAGCGTCAGTCTGAATTTCACCTTCTCCCGAATTTCGACCTCGCCAGCGGTATTGCCATATTGGTTGTTTAGAGGATGGTCGATTTTCGGCATTCAAGAGATATACTCCGTTTGGCTCGTCTGCATCGCCATCGGTGCCGTAATGATAGAGTCCTTCTTCATCATCTTTCTCTTCGCCATCATCTCCGTCATCGTTTTCTCCCACGTCCCAAGAATCTCGCTTCCGCTTCTTACCAATCTTTGCAATCTTCTCTGCAGTAGATGGTGTTCTCGTTTTCCCTGTTGGATTCTCGAATCGAAACCATCCGTTGACTACTCCAAAGTCGAATTTCCCAAACATTTGCGATTTCGATCCCGCGTCGATACGATAAACAGTGAGGATGAGCTTATCATACCGACTACTAAAATCGTCCAACTTCGCACAAGTGGCAAGATACTCGCCTGCCACATCCCACATACCATCCTTCTCAGACTGTTTAGCAATAGCCGCTGTCTCCTTTGCAAATGCTTCAAGTCTCACTCTCTCCTCTTCAACTCGTCGCGCGTCTTCCACAGCTTCTCGCTCGGCCCATATCTTGGCTTGTGCGGCGTTAAAAATCTTTTCTTCCTCTCGGATGCGGCTTACTTGTGTGTCTACGTGACTCTGGGTAATGCCGATAATGATCCAATCACTAGAAAGGTCCATTGAAGTTCTGATGATCTCGTACGGTATTGCAAGTTCTCTCGCTGCAGCCGGCATACCCGATCTCCATGCTTTCAGCAGGATAGCCTTCGGTGAGTTTTCAGATTTGTGGAACCTTCGAATTAAGTCACGAGTAGCCTCGCTTTCTTCCTTCTGTCTGGCTATCTCCGCTTTACGTTGCTTTTCTTCTTTGGCGAGTCTTCGCTTCTCTTTGACTTCGGCAGTAAGTTTGTTCTCAATTTTGACGAGCTCTGGCACCATCACCTGGGGTCCATTGCGCAGCCGTGATTGGATCTCGGTGATCGTTCCATTGACTGGGAGCCCACGGAAGGCGCATTGTGCTGCCCAAAAGCCTTGGGACTTTTTCTGACGCGCACGATTTGGACCTCTCTTTGGGTTTCCGTTTTTGTAAAATGCAGGAAGATACTCGATTAGATCGGCTTCGTATGGATATCCATTGCGACACAGATATTCGCCGTCGTGGGTGTAATTCAGTCGATTGAACGTTATTTTGACTTCGGAAGACATGACCATGACAATGGTGAAAGTTTTTGTCACTTGTCTGGACTTTAAGAAGAGTTTGAGAGACGTGATGATCAAGGTGAGTGGTGGTGAGTGTTTGAGAAATAGCCTTACCCCTTTAGGAGAATATTAGCACGTGATGTAGAAGTTTAGCTCTTCGGCGCCGCAAGACATCTAATAGTAAGATCTTCGACCAATCTACCTAACCTAACTGATTCGGTAGCGGACGCATATTTCATGCTTTGCCATCGTATTCCATGACATAGCGAGAATTATCAGGGCGGGCTTTTCCAGCAGCTACTGAGTATGTATGTGCTTGCTTATTCCGACTCTACCAATCTAGATCTATGTCCCTGTGCTCATCACTGTCGATTGAATCTCTCAATTTCATTTTCATACTTGCGGGGTGTATTCTCTTCCATTGCTCTTGACTGTGTCCGACCATTGCGCACCTCTATATCCACCGAATGGACTACTGACAAGGCCTCCACTATTCGAATATGAGTCTCGTAATGCCGAACTAGGTTCCGATCGCGCCGTTGATAGTCGCAACTCCATTATTTAGCGACGTTTGTTGCAGCACCTCTGTACAGAAAGCTTGTTTACTTCTTCTGGTTCATTTACGGTACAATTTCTCCAAGTCGTGTTTACTATTATAAATGTCTGTTCGAGGATTAACGAAATAAGTACAATGGGATTTGGACTGGGCTGCTTGGAAAAGCCCACAGGATTGATGCAATACTTCATGAGGGCGAAGGGGTGTTGGCTGACAGAGGAAAACTGAAAGAAGGGGTGATTTGTGAGGCTGGGAGAGCCGTTGGACTTTACCCGATTAGGGCGAGCTAGGACTTCTGACTCTATTATTCCAACGACACCTTCATATTATGACATTTCTAACATGCTTTCTTACACAAGTTGAAGATCTATATCGAAAATTTATATGTACTTTGAAACACCGTCGACCACGTTTCATTCATGTTGGTTTAGCCTATCTTCGACCTCGATGCAACTGTGCCTCAGCTCTTCCACCCACACCCACTTTGCATCGTTCGGTCTTGTGGCCGTAATACACGTCTCTGGCCCAAAAGAAAGAGACGGCTATGAAGAATGATAAGATTCTACATGTGTCTAATAAGGGACGCTAGAAGTGCCCTGCGATCGCAGGTGATATAGCGGGGTTTGCGGCTCAAGCAATCCAAGTTTGTCCCTCGGCTTGAACGTCAAAAGGTCGGGTCCATCAAGAGATAATGGCACAATCTCTGTATCTACGCTTGTGTATTTCAGTTTCTTTTCGAGTTTTCTATATGTCTCTTTCTTTAGCATAATTTGAATAGGAATGTATATTACGGCTTTTTTGTGGCCATTACCAATACTTTGTCGTGTGAGCAACAATGGCAGCTCCAGTGATTGAACCTCTCCCTCCATGGGCGTTGGCAGCAGTTGGATCTACTGCTAGTGTTATTGCGAATACTGTTGTATATCCCTTAGACCTGTATGTCCCCTCTATACTTACTCTCGCAATTCATATGATGATGCTCATGTACTATCCCACCAACCAGAGTAAAAACCAAGATCCAAGCCCAAATAAAAGCCTCCCCAACTGACACAGACAAACCCTCCGAAACCCCCTACACAAGCACATACGATGCCCTCCAAAGAGTGGTCCAATCCGAAGGCCCCTCAGGCCTCTACGCCGGAATGGCAGGCTCCCTAATCGGAGTAGCATCCCAATCCTTCGCCTTCTGGTACTGGTACACCATCGTACGACGCCTCTACCTAAAATCCATAACCCCACCACCCGGAACGATTGCAGAATTAAGTCTTGCAGCCGCGGCGGGACAATTAGCCCAGATTTTTACGATACCGGTTGCTGTTGTTACGACCAGGCAGCAGACTAGTGGGAAGGAGGAGAGGGAGGGTATGATTGCTACGGCGAGGAGTATTGTCAGGAGTGAGGATGGGTGGACGGGATTGTGGAGGGGGTTGAAGGTGGGGCTCGTGTTGAGTTTGAATCCGGCTATAACGCATGGAGCCGAGAAGAGGTTGAGGGCTACGATCTTTGGAGGGAGGTTGGTCTTGAGGCCTTGGGAGAGTTTTTGTGGGTATCTCACAATCGGTTTGTGTGTGTAGAAACGGTTAACTGATATGGCTTGTAGTACTTGGCGCTGCATCTAAGGCACTGGCAACAATTATTTCACAACCTTTAATTGTATCGAAGGTCGGTCTTCAATCTAAGCCTCCACAATCGCGGAACGGGAAACCATTCAAAACGTTCGGCGAGGTTATGTCTCATATTATACGAAACGAGGGAATACTACATTTATGGAAAGGATTAGGACCGCAACTATCAAAAGCAATCCTCGTGCAAGGTTTGCTTATTATGATCAAGGAGCGGTAAGTAACCTGACATCCAACGAATGTCATTCTTTTGCTGATATGAACCGCAGTATTGAGATCATGTTCTCTTTATTATATCGCTACGTTGGAATGATACGGCGGCAAAGGCTGCAGAAGCTAGCATCCGCACTCGCAGAGAATAGCACAAAAGGTAGTAGACTAATAGTGATCAAGTAAATAAGACTCCCTAATCTGAAGCCGCAATGATATCGTCGAACTATGGAACAATGTGGTTTGGCTCTACTCACAAGTATGATCTGAATATCTACATCTGTACATAAAACATATCCGCGGGAAAGGGACATGCGCAAAGAGTATATAACAGTTCTCCAAAACCCAAACCTTTTCGCGCCGATAGACCAAATACTAAAGAGCTATACAAAAGTGTCTCAACCGACAGAAGTCCATTCCTCAGTGTTATACATATTAGTATCGAGCGAAGATGCCGACTCCTCCATGTTTATTGGTCCAGCCACTGACGAAGACGCATCAGTATCCCGCATTGCGGCCGTGGTCGCATTCTTCCTCGATCGCTTTGGTTTATTTTCACCTGCGGAAGTTTCTTTCCTCTTCCTCTTTGATGCTGTTCCATTCACAGCCTTCTCGTCATCAGCGTCGATACCCGTGATTTTCATATCAGCTCTCCCCTTCCTGCCAAAAATTTGTAAACTTGTATCCAATGGAGCCATTTGTCGCCATCCCAGACCATCTTGCCCACCAATTGGCAAGATTCTGGCTGCTTGGATGACCTGTGCAATACCTTTGTCGTTGAGTAATTCCTTATCGGCGTGGGTGTGCTCTTCTCTAGTCATGCTCTTGCTGCGTTTGAACATTGCTTCTTCCAGCGTGCCGCGAAGAATAAGCGTTTCCACAAAAACCGGTTTATCTTGTCCTATTCGATGGGCACGTTTTATAGCTTGGGCTTCTTGATGTGGTTTGCAGGGTGGGTTAATGAAAAAGACTCGCGATGCTTTATTGACGTTCAAGCCTAAAGCACCGGTGTCGATATCCATGAGAAGAACTCGAATGCTGACGTCAGTGTCAAAGGCAACGATGTATGTAGAACGTTGTTCCGGTCTGAGACTTTTGGCATAAATCAGATGCTTGATGTGCATCAGTTCCAGGCATTGAGCAATATACCAGGCCGTGTTATCCGAATCGTAAAAGATGAGAGTCTTTTCGTCGGTATGCAGAGCCATGATCCTGCCTAACATGTAGCTCATCTTACTTGAAGTGGTTCCAATGATTGAGGGCAATGCGAGAGAAGAATTCTGATCAAGCTCTACATCAATGGAAGCTTTACGCAATGCCGTATTCATGGATGCTTTATCTTGTACCGCAGGCCTTGTCTTCTTTGGGGAGGAACCACTCGCACCTCGAAGACCAGATGAAGGGACGCCCAATTTCGTGTCCGGTACTGCTGCTGAAGCTTTTGTGATCTCGCTGGTGGTAACAGCCGCCTTAAGCTCCAGCAGCCCTCGTCCAACTAATCCATCTGTTGGATCATTCGCTGACAAGCGCTCGTTTACAAATCTCTGAGCCGCTCGGAGATGAGTTGCGCCTATCATTGGCGGTACAATTTCCCCGTTCAATGCCCAACTGCTGGCGGCGTCATTTGGCCAAGCGTCAACAAAAAGTCCCATCTCGTGTGTCGCACTCAAAGCCTTCCAGCCGATGGAATTGAAAAGTGTTTCTGCAAACCCTAGGCACTGGTTGTATAAGATTCTGTCGTCCTTGGAGCACTTGGTATCCTTTTTGATGAGGTAGGTCAGACCGTGAGAAATTACATCGAGCACTTCTTTTTCGGTAAAGCCAGTCCAGAAGAAACTGCTTCGTCGGAGGTTTACGACAAGATCATGAAGTGGTTTGACGCTGTTCTTGTGGAAAAGATAATCGGCCTATTTGGTTTATTAATTGGAAGTCTTATTTAGAAGTATTGGATGTACTCACGTCTTGCCTCTCACTGGCTACGGCGTTTCCGGTAAGGACTGTAGTAAACAGATTTGTGGTGACGGTGTCGTAGAAGCATGGATCAAGATAAACCACTTTGTGATCTAGTTTGGGAAGCACCACGTCTTTTTCCACATCATCTGGTCGTGTCTTGATAACTATTGCCTCCAGAGTAGCTTTCATGCACAGCGAGAATGCGGAATAGGTCTTATTGGTAACATGTTCATGTCGAAAAAAGTGATCTTCCCAAGCGAGACTATCCTCGCCGTCAGAGCTTACCCATGGTCGGACCTGGAGATAGTTGCTGAGGAGAATACCAATCGGCCTAGCTGCACCACTTCGCTCCTCCTCGCTAACAAATAAAGACTGCTGCTCTAAAGCAGCACCCCTCATATCAGATGGAGAGTGATCTTCATTCTTAGTTGCGTTTGGGAAGTAATTCTCAGTCATTGCATGAGCGGCCAGCTCAACGTCGACACCGAACAAACGTTCTTTCGCAGGAGTTCCGCTTACGACCCATCGTCTTTCGGCCGTGACCAGTTTAGTGGCAACAACAACAGCTCGCGAGGTCTTAGTTGAAAATTCGTGACCTTCGTCGATGATAATTCGTAAGAAGTGCAGGTCTTTGAGAGGCGAATGGTAGATATCCTCGGGCTTCATACATGTGCAATCACGAACTCTAGTGGCGCCGATATAGGGGCATCGACACTCCGTCCCCAGAAAGTTTGCAGTCCGCCCCTGACTGTCCAATCCGTCATCATGCTCCTTCTCAAACCGAGACTTACTGAAAAGAATTATATGATATTCCAGTAAATCGCTAGCGCGTGGCAGTTGTTGAGTATTGTCTTTCAGAGTCAAGACTTTGAGCCCATCAGCACCATCATATACATGCTTCTTAATTTCTGCTTCCCATTGATGTATGAGATTCCGTGGGACAACTATAATGGTTGCGGAACACAGCCTCAATCGACGTGGTGGAGGAGGTATACTCCTTGTGGTTCTGTTCGAACGGCGGGACTCGATGGGAATTTCGTAAGATGGCCATTCTGATTCGATTACTTTCAGCGGGCGAATGAGATCGTCGTCAGGATGAAACCAGGAGAAGTGAGCTTTTGCAGATACAGAGTGTCGCCCTAGCGATGCACCTGCCATCTGGGAAAGACTTCCAACTTTCTGTCGCAGGGCTGGGCCTCTGAGATGCTGAGGCGGTGTCCTAGGCCTAAATACGCAAGCATGAGCACTACAAATGGAAATTTCATGACAACGTTATAGCACTCACAAATGATATCTCGTCGCCATAACCAAAGTCAAACACATGAGTGTTTTCCTATATAGTAGTCTGTCAGCGATTCGATACACGGTCGATCAGACTGGCGAATTCTCACCCAACGCCCATAGTTTCAGACAGGATACCTCCGCGGCTGCCCTCGTAACACGTTGGCTTTTTCCTGAAGACCATATCCTTTGGGCTGTAGAAATACTCCGAACCATCTGGGCTCATCCGCGGCTCAAAACGTGGATCCAAAATCTTCCGCGGCGCAACTTCTCGTTCAATCATTGCTGCAACCGATCGAGCTTGATATCGAAAAAGTCGCGTTTTGAGCCCTGGAATATAAGGCTCATCGTCTAAAAGTTGGCTTACAGGAAGACGCGAATATCGACTTGCAATTCGCGTTTCACTCGGAGTTGGCGATGGCAGAGTATTGTATAGCCAGAATAATGAATGCGGTACTGGTGTTGCCCACCTGTCAAATGGACGATGCTTCGGATGGCCCTTCCAGGTTTTCCTTGAGACATCAAGCTGGGGAACAAGTTTGGAGAATGCTGAACGAAGAGTTTTGCTTCCACGATCAATCGTAACATGGCCAAGGTCGTCAGGCAATACATAAATCCGGAGGATAATGTGACCTGACGGAGCACCTGCAGTTACTCGGATCCATTGCGCAGCCAGAAGTTTGCCAACATTGCCGATTAGACTTTGATCTGAGTCAAAGTCCGCAACCAAGTCGATCTGATGAATTTCGGCCCATTCTGAAGTACGCTCAATGTCAAGTGCTTGAGCGCCGCAGATGCATCCAATGGGGAGATAATCGGAAAGTGGGAATATATGGTCACGTGCAATGCTTGACTGATCTAAAAGTGTCCCTGCTTCGTTGGATGAGGTGGCCGGAGTAAGAATGGATGGCGAATTGAGAGAACTCGATGCGGATCGGGCTGAGATCGATTCATATGAGTCGTAGTTGTCCATGGTATCTTCGGCGGAGTCTGGTCACCACCCAACGACCTCGCCCGGCGTGAGCTGGTACGGCTAACGAGCTGACAATTGATTTCTCTTGGTGAGGAAATGATTTAATACCACGACAACCAGAATGTTTCGACGTTGGTGATATGGTTTGCCAGTCTCCACGACCAAAGTGTGAAGTTTAGGGATAATTCGCTAGCTCAATCGGGCTAGCCTCCTTGTACAAACCCCTGCTCAACACTTACTTCCGTCAAACAACCACTACTCATCTCAACCTGAAAAGCTTTCAAATAGTCACTTGAAGTTGTTATGCTTCGTGGGAGTTCATTTGCATCACGTGTGACCAGAAGTTGAACCAGTTTGCCCCAATCTGGTACGAAGTGGAAACACGATCAAGATAGGGGAAGTATTTTAGATCTTAACTCACTTCCCACGCTTCTCGTACAGCTTCATAACCTCGCATTGTCTTCCTTTTTCTGTCCAATTTCGAGAACTTAGTCATAAAACAAAATGCCTACCATAAAGGAAAGAGCTGCTATCAAACCATCTTTACCCCGCAAGGATCCCACCTTATCGTATTGGCAAGATCCGCCAGATGAGATCGCAGGAGTCCGAACAAGCACGAACCTACCTGAAGATGCAGATTATGTTATCATCGGGAGTGGAATCAGCGGCGCTTTGATTGCCTTTGGTTTGTTGGAGAAGAAGCCAAATGCGAAGATAGTAATGCTAGAAGCAAGAGGCGCTTGCAGTGGTGCTAGTGGAAGAAATGGTCAGACTATCTTTCTATTTCAACTGTGATTTCTTCTCCTGCTCTGTTTTGTTACATCTAAGTTTCACAAAAAAACATCGTCTGTTCATAGCTTCCTGATTGGCATGGAGTTGCTGCTTTCTTTCGAGGAAAGCTCTTCAGGCCAAGCAGAATGATAAGTATGACGCATCTTTCTTATTCATATTTTAGCATCACTATCAAGAGGTGGCAAACTGAAAGTACAATGTTACCTTGGAGATTACAGCTAACATTGATCAGGCGGTCACACAAAAGCAGGATCTTACCGTGCTTTTCCCAAATTACTCGAACGCTATGGCAAAGAAGAAGCGCTCAAGATAGTGCAACTCGAATATGACAATATAGTAGCGACCCACGCCTTCGCCGCCAAGTATGATATTGCCTGCGAATCACGAGCGTGTGATACTGTAGACATCGTATATGATAAAGCGACCTTTGACGATGGCGTGGAGGCCGTGAAACTCATCCAAGAAAACCTGGGAACAACTGCGGGGATTGGAAGATATGCTATTTATGATGCTGATGCGGCGAGGAGGGAGTTCTTGACTCCTGGTGAGGATGTCTGTGGTGCGATTACATATGCCGCTGGGAGTATCAGTGCCTATAGGTTTGGTGTTGGTATTTTGAAGATGTGCCTTAAGTTGGGATTGAATTTGCAAACCTTTACTCCAGCTGAAGCGATTTCGTCCAGCGAAGGCATATGGACAGCAAAAACTCCTCGTGGCGAAATCATGACGCCAAATCTCATTTTAGCAACGAATGGCTACAGTGCACAACTCCTACCACAACTACAAGGCAAGATTGTGCCAATTCGTGGCCAAGTAACTGCTCATCGATCAGGGCCAAAAATATCCAAACTACGTCCGCAAGGTCTAGACACGACATACTCCTTCATCTACAGAAACGGGTACGAATACATGATCCCGAGGCCATTTCTTCCATCAACCCCCGAACATCTATCAGGTGACATCGTCATAGGCGGCGGCATAGGAAAGCTCCCCAACGAAGGTCTAAGCGAATATGGCGAAACAGACGATACAGTGCTAAACAGCAACAACTCCGCTTATCTACACCAAACAACAAAAACTTATTTCGGTGAAAATTGGGGTGACGATCATCCTACTGAGAGAGTTAGAAACGATTGGACTGGTATAATGGGATTTACTGGTGATGGGCATCCGCTCGTGGGGGAATTACCCGGTAAGAAGGGTTTGTGGATTAGTGCGGGTTTCAATGGACATGGGATGGTGCTTTGTTTGAAGTGTGCGGAGGCGTTAACGCACATGCTGCTCGATATTGGGACTGAGGTGTTTGGGACATGGTTTCCAAGTTCCTTTGCGATTACCGAGGAGAGGCTTGAGGAGATGGTTTTTAAGGGGTACATTACCACGGCATCGGAGCAGACGGGTGGGAAATGAAGACGTAATAGAAATGAAGTGTACGGTTCTAAGATCGACGGCATAGAATGACGAGTATCTATGATATGTCTAACCCCCAAAGTGCCCTAAATAGCTCGTCCATTCGACATTAATATACACGCTCGCCGGAGCGCTCCTGAATGTTGCAAACGTCTCCCCCATCATAAACACCCTTACGATAATATATGACACAATAATGATATAAGAGAACCAGTATCCTGGCTTACCACCAAGACAGTGCAGTGATAACGATATCCCAGCCACTGCCGGAAGTACAAAGGTCAGCAGACTGCACACACGCCATAGTATCGCTTCCGCTGTTGTGAAGAATTGGTAGTCCCAAGCGGCGCAGTGAGTCCCCGAGAACACGGCCGCTCTTACGGCGAAAGGGATGAAGGCCTCCCAGGTATCGATCTCATCACCCTGCCAGTCTGCGACGGGAATGTCCTGTAATTCCTGGGGAAGGTTTTCTACCGCGATTGTTATGGGATATTCGATGTCGTGTGGCTTTTTCCAACCAGAAGATGAAATCAAATGCTGCGAGGGCGATGTATGACATGGTGGTCAATTACAATAATGAAACTGCACTGCCTTGGATGTGTCTCATTATTACTTGCGCTGAGAACCAAAGTATTTGCACGAGTGTGACACATTTCCCTAGAAAATCACTCTTGGATTTGTCCATGATCTCCGAAGTTGGCGGGAATTGCTCTCGGAAGTTTCGGCATTGCTTAGATCTGAGAACCTCGTCTAGTAACCTGTCGCCAACAATATTTTTGGTTGTGCCAGCGCTGTCACTTAACACTATGCCGCCCATATAGAGGAAATAGGCTTGTGTGAGAGTTGTGCCTGTCCATCCTGCTGAGCTAAGACGATTTTTAAGAAGCCGGGCAACACGGAATTCTTGCAATGCGCGCCATGCAATTGTCTCGGGGGCCATGATCCCCACGCCGACCGTAATTGCTTTTTGATACAAGCGTTTTCGTCCCGATGAGCTTTCGCGGATGCTGACGTCTAGGTGCGTAGCTGTATCTGCAATTCCACGAAGTGCCAACTAGCAACAACATTGAATATCCATTTGCAATGGTAGTGCAATGACTGATAACGAAGTGGAGGTTCTGAGGCACTTACAAGTACAGAGAAAAATGGTTAGAAGACAACTCCAGATAATACCAATGGTACCACGACCACAATTCGGTTCGGAAACAAATCCACGCATAGCTTCTGGCATAATGGAAATATTTTTCTTTGGATGAAAACCGTAAATTTAAAATTTCTGATCAGAAAGTGTCGCACCTTCCTCTCAGGTGGAGTTCTATTCAAAATCAGAAGTATAAAACAATCAAAGGACACAAATGAATCCGACTGGAGAAGAAAAGAAGGCCGGAATAGAATCAGACTTAGGCTGAAGGGGAGGAGGCAGATAACTATTGTGGTTGCTTGCTGAGTTGGGCTGTGTCTACGAACTGGGCGGCGCAGCGCCCTTTCATGTTGCAGTATGCAAGTCTGTATGCAGGACAAGACCAAGAATATATAAATTGGACAGCCCGAAACCCATGTGAGAGATCCACTACCTATGAAAGCATTTGAGAGCTACCGTTATTTTATCGTGTAAGAAAGAAACGACCAGGAGGTTGCTGATTGGAAAGTGACTACGGGACTTTTCTAGAGCAGGGTTAAATCGAGGCGCGAAAGCAGGTAAAACTATTCGAATATTGAGAAAATACAAGATGCAATCCATTGAATACAGAAGCGACACGATGAGGTACAGAGCACGAGGTGGGACGTGGTGAAGCGAGTTCGAACATCACTGGTCGGCGGCCTCAGAGATGGTGGCGCAGCAATAATTCGGCACGGAGCCAATCAGCTTCATTTACCATCTGGTGCAACACAAGGGTTTGGAGAAATTTGTTCATATTTTTATGCAACCAATCTCACCAGCTAGAGAACACGCCTTGATGCACTTCAGCACATTTCTCCGCAAAGGAAGTTCAGCTTGGGAGAAAGTGTAACGCCCAGGAAAACCAGTAATTTGCCCATGACAGTCAGCTCGTCGTAAACCGCGTCTCGTCTATTCCGCCTCGATGTGGCCGCGCTCCGAAACGTAGATACCGTCCAAGAACTGTTCCGTCAATTAGTATATGCTATTGTGAGACACAAGAAGTGTGACGTGCCTTTCGGATATCCTTGTTCCTCACTCTGCAAATCTGTTGGAGATCTGCCGCACTCTGTGATACATTCTCGAGGGAGATGCCGGTGAGCTGGAGCTCGTCCTTCTGGTTCTTGGATGGTTCGACATCAACGCCGGAGTGCATGATGACCTTGCGCACGATCTTCTCGCCGATGAAGTTACTGTCCAAGAATATTAGCCGATGCCCTCAATCCATTCCCGAGCCCCCATCAATATTCCTCCGAATCCTCAAGTCCAACATATCCAATTAGCCGTCCCAGAAACAAAAATGCACATACCGGATCTCAACCTCAAACAATCCAGTCTCCTTGTTCTTCTCAATATTGACATTGATAGGGAAATGTGCGTACACATATCGCATCTTGTACTTGAACCCCTTGGTAACGCCAATGATCAAATTGTTGATGATAGTTCGGACAGTTCGCAGGGTAGCAACATTTTTCCGCGAGCCGTGGTGGAGTTCGATGTGGATGATGTTCTTTTCGGGGTGGGAGAAGGAGACGGAGAGATGGCCCAAATTCTTGGTGAGTTTGCCTATTTTAAAATTTCAATCAGACCTCTGTTTTCTCTTTACTTTTGTGTTGCTTAATCGCAATTGCGGCTTGCAAAAGTTCCGAAAAGTGGTGGTTTTTGCTCACCTTTGGGACCTTCGACTGTAACGATTCGGGTTTTGATGTGGACTTTGACGCCCTCGGGGACGGTCAGCGACTCCTGCGAGTGAATGTACTTCATCTTGGGCGGATTGAAGGAGGATGGAGATTGGGAGGGCGGTCGCTAGCGACGTTTTGTCGTGATGTCGATTCGTTCTGTGGGTGTAGCAACTTCGGTTAAACCTTTCTCCGTAACTATCTTTCGGAAATGTACGGCACGTGATCAAGAGGGTTACCAAAAGGCAAATAAGGTAGAACATTAAGGTAGTTCGTTGATAAATAAATTCGTGATAGTGAGTAGTGACTTCTTGATATATTCAGAACATAGAGACAGTCTTACAAGGATCAAATCGAGCACCATAGCGCCAACATGAATGATCAAAGCATGCGAGAAGAATTGATAGAAATCAAGCTTGTCTGCATTACCACTTCTGATCATAACGCTACGGGTATCGTGCCCATGAGCAAGTGAGAAGCAAGGTAAGAAAGGGATTTGACTCTCTCAGTACTCGTCTCACAGCCAACCAACGCCATCTGCTAATGACATGCGTTCAATAACCCAGAATCCCTCCTTCCAATGCCTAAAAGAATTATATACAAAGAATGAAACTACACCTATGCCAAAAAGTCCTAGCATATCATGACACGATAGCATGAGGAATCTTGCGCCTCCGTCTCCCTTCAGTGATTTCCGCACCTCCAAAAACCTGTCTCTTTTCCTTCTCACCCTCATCTTCTGTTTCCTTATTCTTCGTGACAACCATCCTCTTCCCACCCATACTCTTGACTTTTTCTATCAATTCTCCACTTTCATCAAGATTTTGCACGTCATCTCCACCGCCTATACTTCTTCCATTGATGAGGATGTTAGGGACCGTTCTTCGACCGGTCATGTCTGCTAGTTTTGCTTGCAAAGGTGCGCCAAGGGGATGCAGGTCCAATTCTACTACGTATGGCGGTGGAGAGATATTATATGATTCGAGAAGTATGTGTTTAGCTTTCTTTGAGAAAGGGCAGTAGGATTTGGAGAATATTATTACTGGAAGAAAATGGGAATATTAGCATGATTGTTTGTGTAACACCTTCCAAATGTACAAAATGTAGACATACCTGGACTCCTCTTGAGAATATCATTCAACTCAGCTCTGACATTCTTATCCTCCTCCGTCTCCGGTTCCTTCTCGTCATCCTTCTCGTCTTTCTTCTCCCCTTTAAGCACAGCTTCATTCCCACCCGTCCGGACCTTTCTCGCCGCCCCAGCACCAGAACTACCACCTCTTCCCCCATCATTTCTATTCACTTCTTCCTTCGCCTTCTCCTGCTCGTCCTTCTCACCCTTCTCCCTAACCTCCTTAGCCCTAGCCTTCCCCTCCTCCCCATGGAATTCCTCCCCCTTCCTGTCGGCACTCCTCTTCGCCGCTTCCTCCGCCTCCCTCAGTCTACTCCCTACATCATCCCCACCACTACCACCACTACCACCTAAAGCAGCTTCTTTATGCGATCTTGCTTCCTCGAGCGCTTTTTGTGTTTTTGTGTAGAATTCACTACTGCGGGTTTGGCGCGCGGAGGCAGTAATATAAAGGGTTATTAGGACGGCGATGAAAACTAGAAGACCAAACGTCTTAAGGCGGCGTTGGGAGGGCATTGTGCCAACCTCACGAGCCAAAAAGGAGAGGCTTTCCCCCTTGCTGGAGTGGAAGGTTGTGGGCGAAGGAGTGGATTGCGATTATTTGTTGTCTTGCGGAGCCTAAGTTATGAGCTGGTAGTAGTTCAGATGATATGGAAAGACAAGCGGATAATTGGGATTGTGGCGCGGCTAAAAACAACGGTGGTATTGTTGAACATAAAAGTACTTTTACAGATAGAAGTACAGTGTGCAGCTGTCAACTGGTGACACTAATGTACGTAGCCCTGGAACTTGCATGAATTAGCTTGGGCACGGTTGGGGTGTACTTGCCGCATTCGTTCGCGGACGGAGCGGCGATGTTCCGCGAGATGAGATGACATTGACGCGATGCGCGACTTCCTTTCGTCCACAACCAAGGACAATTAAATGATTGATGATGATTACCTAATAGCGAAGTCTTGACTGTTGCATTGAATATCGATCTTCGATGGCCCAACTCGACAAAAAGAATCAACACATGACAAGACGATTGCACCATCCAAAACGCCCTTCCCTTCTAGAAATACAATTCGCTCTTAACCCTGATTGTGGAGGAGTTCCTCCCGTTCCATGCTATCGCGTTTCAGTCATCCTCTCTTTGTAAAAATGATTTTAGCTCTCACATATGAGTGTCGAGAAGCTCCTTTCGTTCCATCATTTGACTCTTCTCAATTGAACTTTTTACCCGTCTTCTGTCATTGTAGATTTCAGTCTTCGCATATTCATTAACGCCACACTGCAAATATCCTTTCGCTTTTTCATCCTCAAGTTGAGTGTAACTGATTTGGCGTGGCGACATGTAATGTTTCCCGCTTCTGGGTAGATCAGCACCACAACCATTGTGATGCTCTGCTCTCCCTTCCGTCACCTTCGTTACTCTCGTTTCCTTTGGGTTGTATTGATTACCTCACAATTGTAGCAGTTGGCACATCACGGGAGTTCCAACCGCATCGACTACACAGATTCGGAGCATTCGCGATGATCTATCCACGTTTTCACCAATTTCTTTCGTTTGGATTTACCCAAATCTCCAGCGAGGACACTATCCAGCTTTTCAGTCCACTAACAAACCTTGTCCGCCTTGAATTAGTTGTCTTCATTTTTACAATGCTTCGGAACGCGTTTGCCCTCCTTAAAAAGGGCAACATCAAAGTATTACTTCTAGACATTGGGGATGTTCACGACAATGGTGACCAACGCCGGTTCTGGTGGGAGAAGGACACCCAGGCGGCGAAATCTAGAGCACTAGATGAGGCCAAGAACGCCAGATGGGAATTAGATAGTCTGAGTCTCGTCGACATGGATCTCAAGGAGTACCACAACCTCCGGGCTCGTTCCCTGGATTCGACCTTACTCCGGACTGAGAAACTCCACTACTGTCATGGCACCTTTCCATTCCTCCGTCACCTCGCCAAACAACCCCCTGCCCAACTGCAACACTTAGATGTGGTTTACAATCATTGTAACTGTACCTCGGATGTGATAGTTCCATGGATCAACGCCATCGTGGATGCTACTCAAGGTCTCTCTACTATCCGTGTTCTACTTCGCGAAACAGATTGAGCGTTACTGGATCTACAGATCCTAGCAAAACACAGCGAAACCCTTGTCAAGTTTGTACACGATGTCAAGCCCAGCTACGCGGCACTTGTTCGGAACGAGCTAGAAATCACTCGGGAGCGCAGTGGCCCTATATATACCAATAGCGCTCGTAATTTCAAACACCGTGATGGTCATCTCGTCTACCAAGACAATCAGATGCATGTTCCATGGTCCACCTTCAAAGGTTTGGCGGCTTTTGTACGTTCGTGTCCTCGACTACAGATACTTGGTCTGGCAGCTCCCTATCGATGCGAAAGTGGAGCACTAGCCAATACACATATAGGAAATAGTGGGTTTAATTACAGCCTGGGTAACCTGTCCGATTTTTCCAGGTTCCAGGTACGATCCCCTCTCAAGCTTATTTGATTGCCGCAATAATTGAACCTGACTAACATGGTTTATGTTTAGTCCGCAATCAGCCGCAACACTGAGTGGCTTGAAACCCTGCATATCCTGAATTGGCCTGCTATAGACACGACGAATCCTCTACTACATCATAATCATCAAGTTGCAAAACACATTCGGAACACGTGCAAAGGTATGTTGCGTGATCAAGCAGCCGCACTCTACGAATTGTACGAAGGTCATCGCAAATATCCTACCATCACTTTCGGTCTGAACGAATTGCACTCACCATTCTGGCCCGGGGTACTCTGCTTCCATAAGGTAGTGTACAGATCCGCCGCAAATTCTGAGATCGTTATAGCTCAGCATGTCCGCTATCGGGATCTGCTCAATGACGGACTAGCGGTGGAAATGCTAGAACCTGTGGATTTTCATGACAAAACTAGACGAGAACGGTATCGGTTACCTTTTCGTCATGATGATGATGAATTTGAGGAAGAGGTCATGGGTTTTACTCCTGTGACGTGGGGTTCCGGTCCCTTTGGTCGATGAGTGAGTTTCGGAAAGCTGCTGTTTTGTTTAGGCGGAATGGTTATGAGTTTTGGGAGTAGAGCACGATGTAGGAGCGCCTATTGCTGTTCGATTCTCCAAAGAATCTTTATTGATGTTGAGTTCGTGAGAGGGCCTAGATAACAACGCCCTCTTTCGCGAGTTGGCTCTGGGGACTCATAGATGTGTCCTCAGTCAAATAGTTATGACGCGATGCTATACCGTTCTAAACAAGAACTGGCCAAGCTCATATTCTGGAGCAGGTAGGTAAATCTCTTCCCTTTAGTCAAATTTCTGTTCGAGGGCGTCAGATTATCTCTTTTCCTTATTCCTCACGTAAAAAACCACTGTCTCCCGTCTATTTCCCTTGAGGTCACTTCCTATCTTGTCAATTAAAAGTAAAACGGACGGGACTGTCAATGACCAGCAGTCTGCCTGGCCTCCCGGCACAAAGCCGATATTGTTCGATTACCCCACATGAGCACTATTTGTGGTGTTTTCGCTTGACTTGTGACTTCCCCAACTATGTGCAATACGCCGCGCATACAGAACTATCTGCATTCTCTCCATCTTGTGGTCCCGTATAGAGTATTTCGGTGTTCATCGGCAGGTGACTTGGCTTCAGCTTGTTTTTCTGTGTATGAGTGGTTACGCTTATAATCTCAATGTCAGTACCTCTAAACCAATACCGCAAAAGCGCCACTAACTGAGACGTAGGTGCGCGCAAAGTGCGATCAGAAGTCCTTGACTTTCCTCTGCAAGAAAATGCGCGATATTCTTCTTCCCGAGTTGTACCGTAGGATCACCGTGACTATCTCACTCGATCTTGCTCAGCGTATCGCAGGACTGCTAGACCCCCTCAATCCTGGACTGCACCACATTCGAGAGCTGACACTCCGCATTGATCTTCCAGAAGAGTACGAAAATAAGAACCTTTCCAACTTCCACCACAATCACACGAATCAGGATCCTGAATTTACCTCCGGAGTGCTACCACAATTTACACAGTGGCTCATACAGAGCTTACCACAAGACTGTTTGCACAAATTTAAGTAGGTAACGAGGCATCATTCATTTTTGTCTTTCTGCTTACACTGTTCTATAGATGGGATTTTTATTACCCTTTCCCTTCCAGAGCCGGCCGTGTACTTTTGACCCGCCAATCGGGATTGAGTGCGACTGTTATGCCGTTTGCTCTGACAAGACCTACGTCCTCAAGTCAAGGCCAACCATCCAAAGATGTTCAAATGAACGCGCAGCTTGTTGAGAAACTGTTTGGTGGCCTGAAAAAGTTACAGTCTCTCACCGTCAGAATTCACAGTTTTCAGATTCCATTTGCTTACAGCGAAGGAGATGGCCCCAGGTACAATTTTGGGCTTGGTGATCTTGCTGACTTCTTCAAATTTCAGGTACGCTCACACTGCTGCTTGATGACGACAAGACTTTAAGTACTGTGTACTAACTCGTGTATAGTCTGGAATTAGCCGGACCACCAAGTGCCTGCATACTCTCCACATCTTGAATTGGCCTACTACCGAAGACTTTGATAATCTACGCGACACTTTTCGATACCCTTACCACAATTTCGCAATCAATAACATCAAGTCACTTCTTCGTGACCAGGCATCTATAATTTACCGCTTCTACCGAGCTCACCGGGTCCCACCTGTCATCACCATTGGCATGAACGATGCTGGTCGCATCGATCAAGCGTGGGAAAATGAAGCCGTTCCTGAACATTGGGCCACAGCCTTGTGTTTCAGGAGAGCAGTTTACGTGGCAGAGTCTTCTGGGGCTGAAGCTGATCAGCTTATCGTAGCTCGCCAAGTGAAAGTCCGGGACTTGGCTGATGCAGGCTACGCTATGGATCTCATCGAAGTCAACTTTGACAACACAAAGCGTCGTAGGCGATATAGGGCTCCAGCGAATCGTCATGAAGAGCAGGAAGAGCTTTCGGGTAGTTGGCCGGAAGTTCATGGCCCGGTATTTTGATCGAGTGTGGTATGATACGTATGGCGTTGTTTGCTGGCTGCTAGAGCTGAGGGTTATAGGGGTAAGCGCTGAGCGGGTTGAGCTTATGGCTGTTCACACAGCTCGGTCAGTGAGTGGAGACCATTTGTTTTGCCTTTCTCACTCTTCCCTTCTGCAGTTCTCCTCCTTTCCTGCTCGAAAAACTCTACAGTAGTAAGAGACTCAAATCTCTCGATAACATCAGCATTTTGCCTATGCTTTAAGCTGGCTTGCTCGATAATTAGGACGAATTATTAGGGTCAAGCTCTCTCGTTACCGAATTTCTAACCTCTTGTGAACACCCTATCCAATATTTTGCAACATTAACTCATTCAAGATTTATGCTACTTACCCTTCGGTGTTGGGTGCTTGTGTGCTGCTGGGTAACAGCCCTTATAAAGGTGGTTGCTGCCTTAGCCCCCGTGGCGTAATTCTGCTTCTTCTTCAATATTTGACTCTGAGACTTTGCTTCCTCATTTCAACCATCCTATCACACTTTCTGTCACACCCAACACGTTCTCTTCACTCTTGGTCTATAAGACCGGAAGATAAGGCTGTGGCTGATTCTCTAAGCTGATTGATCATCATGGAGCAAATCGAGGATTTGATGAAAGCGACTTCAGTTGTCGAAGATGGAAATCTTAACGGAACTCACCGATCGCGCAATATGAAGACATTCTATGATTTGCATGCTGATATTCTTCACTGCATATTCCGATTTGTAAGTACTCAGATTATTGGCACTGATTTGTGACGGCCGTGAACAAACTGAAGGACTAACTCCTAGCAGCTCCAAACTAAGGAAGGCCAACGAAGTTGTACGTTCCTTGATCGACGAACTCGGGGTATCCTGTTGCCCGATCTTTACAATCACATCATTCTCGAATTCGGCAAACCATTCTTGCTTTCCACGGCAGGACTCATGGATCCATTGAATCCTGGACTAGTTCATGTCCACGAACTTTCAGTCTGGCCATTAGAATTTGGCAGCAGTGAAAAACCCCATCACGAAGGCCATATGACCTCACCAAAAGATGTTCTTTCGTCATTTACTACCGAGTGTGTTTTACAAAGCCTCCCAACAGACCCGCTTGATGTCTTCCGGTCAGTGAGTCGTGCATGTTGAGGAAACTATCACTAATTTGTGTCGCTTTAAGGTGGAAGTCACACTATGCTCTATCTCCTAGGCTTGGAAACCTCCTGCGTACAAGACAGCGTCGTCTCCGAGAGATGGAGCTGCCATTATCCATTCACAACCTCAACGACTCCGCCGTTTCCGGCCTTCCACCACTAGATGCCACGCAGAACCAGGCGATACTCAAGGCAATGACCCAGCTACGTTATCTGACTGTTCGCACCTTCAATTTTGGAATGCTAGCAGACATCTTTTTTGCGCTCAACATGCGTCAAATCACTGGCTTGACGTTAGATATGAGCGATTACGAATATCAGTTCTCCTATGACACTTATCAACCACATGACCTGTTCAGAGGTCATTGGGAACTGGACGTAAATCTCGCTCGGGCCAATGCATTCTCTGTTACTCCTGCAATGGGTCTGAAATGGCAGCTCAAGATTCTGAAGCTCGTCGATGTTGATCTTGGCATGCACGATGAATTCCTGGTGCGGAATCTCAGTTTGCCGATGCTTGAAATGATCAAATTACGTTATTGCCCCGGCACAATCTCATCATTTGCCCGCCTAAAAGCCTCGAGGAATTGGAAATCTGCTATAGACACACCTGCACATCATCAGATGGTATAGTTTCCGGCATTGATGTACTTCTCATCCGCGGCTCAAAAGCTGACCTCATTGCGGCTACATCTTCGAGATACCGACGTGCGTCTGCCGGATATTGACAGTTTGAAGAGGCATTCTGAGTGGTTACAATATCTCGTCATCGACGTTAAACCAAGCTCACCTGCCATAGAAAAGCTCTCTTCGTCTAGAAACTCCGTACTGACGAAACTATACAACATCCGCAATGCTGATCTTATTTACCGATTTGTCTCCTCTTTCGACGGATGGGGTGAAAAGCTCGGTGGGGAGACTTTGTTCGACACTTTTAACCTAAAGACATTGGGCCTCGCACTACACTTCAAGCCTCTAGATGATGACGAGCGGGAATTTAATCTCCGCCAGCTCACGGATTTATATCAGTTCATGGTAAGACTATGCAAGACGGGCCGTGATGCTGAACATTGTACTGACTTATCACACAGTCATCAGTGGTCTGTAATAATAAATTACTCTTCGTCCTGCATATCTTCAACTTGTCCGAATTGCAAAGCAGGTTTTACTATGCAAAATTGCCTTCACGATGCATGAACGTGCTTCTCGCAGATGAGGTGAGCCGGATCTATCGTGAACGCGACAGTAATTTACCCGATCTCATTACGTTTGGTCTCAATGACGGAGTGTTTTGCCGGGACAACCCAATCTACTTTAGGCGTGAAATCTACCACTCTGCTCGGGGAAAGAGAGAGGTCTGTGCAAGCTGTACATCATTTGGGGAGTTAATCATGGAAGACTTTTGCATGGATGACTTGGTAGACAGGGTTGACTTTGATGACAGAATTCGGCGAAGATTTCATGGATACTCTCTCTAATTGTGCAAATTGAGAAATCTGATTAGTATTGGCTTGAGTGAGGTGGATGCAATGAGCTCTGCCATGGTCATCTACTGCTCATTAATCAGAACGAGCATGCTGTCTTGTTCGTCATGGTGACGATCATGGCTTAGGAAATAAATAAAGGAGTGCTTATCATATTCGAAATTCTAAACATGCTAGATACTCGCTGAGTCATCAAACGTCCTTTACAAAGATATACCAACAATACTAATCATCGCATCGCCTGTTAGTGCTTCAGACCTCAACCCATCTTTCGAAAGCCATCCATAACCACTTTCGCCCAATTCTACACCCGCGCAGCGGCACTAGATGGCTCTACCACCGGGGTGATTTCGTTTTCGTCACTCTTCTCTGATTTCACACTTTCTTTTGCTGGAGCAGGGGCTTGTTTGATTACTTCGGGTTTTTCGCGTCGATTTCTGAGAAAATACAACGTTTCGAGCGGTATGGCGATCAGAGTGAAAAAACTATAGAGGTTAATTTCCATGAGTGTTCCGAAAAGATATTCCTTACAAGGTTAAGAAGGTGAAAGCTTCGAGTGCCCTTTTCAAACCACAATCCTGTCCACAGCTTTTATTGCTATAATCAAGAACAGCGAGGATGAAAGCAGTGAGCCACCTGATTGAATTAGATGATGTACACATTTAATGGGTCGAGATATAATCTTACAATGGAGCAAACAGCGGATGAACGATAACGAAGAAACCAAGGTAATTCTTCAGCAATGGCAAGAATTGTCCCCAACCATACAACCAAACATTGATAGCTCCCTATCGCTGATAAGTTTCTATTCACATCACTTTTGAAAGTCAGACTTACAATACAAATCCAGTAAGTCTGATACAAGTCTCGACCTGCGGTATAGATCTGGATTGCAAGGCCCAATGAGACTACAGAGCTCATCCATTGCAGGACGAGATTCGAAAAAAGAAGTAGGCGAAGTGGTCCAACAGCAAAAATTGAATTGGTTTGTGACATTATGTATTAATTCTACTCGGTTAGATTTTGAAGTAGACGCTTAGAGGTTGAAAAGTGGCTATGAATGTTGCGAGGCGTAAGACATTTCTAAGGTACTGAGAAATGCACATCATCATGTGTTCATTGTTTCTCCCCCTTGGTTCGCCATGGGCTGGATACTTGAGGTTGTCGCCATCAGTGGGGTACCAGCATCTCTCACCGTGATTTGCGCATGGATTGGAATCATATGAGGTTCATCGTGAAAACGAGTGAGATCATCTTCACTAATCATCACTGCCAATTATCACACTCTTCTCAATATATTCAATGAGTTCAATGCAAGCGGATTCAGACCCAGCTCCTGTGCTAAATTTTCGATTGGACTTACTAAATCTTCATAATCTTGGACCATGGAGTGATAAAACAATCGATCCCATCACCCTGGGGTTATTGAAACGGTGCCACGTGCCCAATATATGCCAGGATATCTAACGAATCAGGTTTGACCCGGAGCTGCTAGCCGGCAACCGGTGGAGTTGCCGTTTCGCCTGAGCTCTTGCTGCAAGTCCTTCCATGTAGCTACGACGTAGTGTAATATGAAAGGTTGACATGTGAACGGAATGGAGGAGGTACCGATACGTCGCAAGGAAGCCAAGTAAATGGAAATGGTATGTTGGGCCATGTCGCGAGAATGCCTTCAGTACTTTAGTTGCACTCCCTATTACTCATGGCAGGATGGGTTGGAGTGTGACAAAGTACAGCAATGAGTGCTGCTACTGTGCGGGTTGCTTGTGGAAGCTGTTCGGTCTTTTAGCTCGCATGGAGGTGATCGGGCTCTGGTCTCAGAGGCGATCTATCATCATTCCCAATTGAGTTAAGTAGGAACATCTTGTCACAGTGGTGTATACCATATCACGGCCAAATACCGCCTCCGCCGTTTTCGAACGGTCGTTTGCACCAGGCTGCAGTCAAGAAATAAGGCCTAATGATGCACCAGCATGCGAAGTTGTTTGTGAAATTTTTATATTCATATAGGTGCGGAGGCTCGATTTCTTCTGGTCCGTCTGAACATCGCACAACTTGTGGTCAAGCTCAAACCGCTATTTGAGATGGAAAATCTTTCCACAGCCTGCGACGTGCGATTTCACGGTGGAAGCGCTGCAGGATTTGACCGTCTCAGAAACTGCCTGAGCCTGGTGCCTACTGTAAAACACCAAATAAAGGACATCGTAGCATAGGGGTACAGGGGTGGTGGTAAGTACAAACATAATAATGGTATTAGTCCCCACAAGCTGGGACGCCACACTTCTGGCCATGCTATACTCCTAATCGGGTACCAATGACATCTGGTAAGCAGCCTTCTCACTATAGATGCAGAGTCTTCTTCTTTACGCATCTTTCAAAAGCATTTGCGAGAAGATTTAGGATAGTTGATCTCCCTCTGTTCTTACTTTCCCACACGACATCTTGCGCAACAGTGTCATATGGAGAACGGTCAGCCTGGTAAGCCTTCTATAGGTCCTCTTCACAGTGTTGATATTAAGAAGAAATAGTCCCAGGCAGTCTTTATGTTTGCGCTCCTGATAAAGAAGCACCTGCCTTTTTCGCTGTCGCATTTGCAATCTCAGCGGCTGGCCACATTTGGCAATGTCAGTAAGTGCATGCTCGTCTTTGTCACGCACGAAGTAGAGTTACTAACAGCTCTTATCAGTCGCTACAAAACTTGGAAGTTGGTAGGACTACACCCGTTTTGTGCAGTGGTGTTTACTCTGGGTTATGCGACGCGCGAATACGAATCATTCAACTACATCTACAACGATCAGAACTTCATCATCTACATTCTGAGCCAGATCTTCATATACATATGCCCGTAAGTAACATGGCTAGCAGAGGTACTGCAATGGAGGTTGACTGACCTAAATAGTCCGCTTCTCGAACTCGCGATTTACCACGTCCTTGGTCGAATATTTTACTACGTGCCACACTTTGCACCTCTTGCTCCCAGCAGAATTCTCTCCACTTTCGGTGCGCTCATGGCACTTGTTGAGGTCATAAATGCTTTAGGGGTTGCCTTCTCCCAAAATCCCTCATCTACACCAAGTAAGCATCAGCTTATAAAGCACCTGACGATAGCCGCGCTTGCCATTCAACTCGGAGTTGTCGCCATCTTCGCCCTCCTGGCGATCACCTTTTACCGGCGATGCGCCAACGCCAATATACGCGCAAAGACATTTACCGCACCCTTGATCACATTGTACGTAAGCATGTCGTTTATTTTGATACGCTGCATTTACTGTCTAGTTGAATTCTTGGGCAACACGACCGTGGATCTCGGAAACTTCGATTTTCTCAAATACCTGAGTCCTATTTTGAGGTATGAGTGGTTCTTCTATGTCTTCGAGGCAACTCTCATGCTCGCCAATTCACTTCTCTGGAATATATGGAATCCGGGCCGTTATCTGCCTAGGGATCACCACGTTTATCTGGCGAGGGATGGAACGGAGGTTCGGGGTCAAGACTTGCCAGATGATCGGTCGATACTAGCTAAGCTCGGGCACGTAGTAACGTTTGGCATCTTTTTCCACAGAAAGAAGGAGATCAATCCTGGGGAGGCACAACGATAACTTGATTGTTCAAAGTCAGCCTCTAATTCAAGCTGCAGGTAGTTAGTTTTCGCCTTGATTAGGATGAAACGCCTGAGCCGGTAGTCGAGCGTATGCATGTTAGGGCCGAAGTAAAGGTCGTGTGGGCGGGGGATTATTGGTACTAGACTTAAAATGCAGAGCTAATCCGGAAATGGACAAGTGACGCTATATTGACTGAGAAGCTGTGCGCTATGATATACCTAGTCATGAGACAGAGTGTAACTTGGTAGTCAGCCGAAAGCCGATAGAGCGGCATGGAGAACCTAGAGGGTGCGCGATTGGCAGTGACCGGTGATGCGATTCAACATCCAGCGGAGCGGCCCGGACATGCTGTACTGTGCTAGCTTAGAGATACAAGGACTCCTTACGCTTTTCTGAGGGGGTTTGAAGCGGAGCAAACTGTCTTCGACAGAAACTGAACGACAGTCCTATTTTGCGCAGGTCAGTCTTCGTACTCGATGGATATCTCAGTAAAATGCAACCAGCTCCTGAGTATGTTCGAAAGAATAAAGACGCCGGGTAGAATGAATAGTGACCATTTCATATCCATGAAGACATTGGCAAGTACCCGAGACGTACTATGACCCCTAAGCACTTGGGTTGAAAATAGATAGCGTAATAGTGATAGCTGGCTGATGTTTACCGCAATCTGCATCGTGAATGCATACGGCCTCTCGAAACAGGTATCCCAGCGGGTTTCACCCGAAGCCCAGTGTCTCTCGAAAAGCTCCTTCGCCGTCAGTGGCATAGCCGTGCCAAAAAGACGGCTCATTTTGGACAGCCGCTCAACAACGAAAGTACGCATCGCCGGAACCCCATCCACGGCTGCCATACCAAGCAAGACCAGCGGCTAAAGCATGAATCTGTTAATCCTTGGTGATGACAAAGCTTTGCCGAGAAGCACGTGCAGAACCCGGCCGTGTGTGGTGCAGCGAGCTCTCAGTGAAGGGGCTAATGGCAGAACTGATAGGCTCTGTAGCGAAATGATGTAATAGAGTGCTACAGCAGCCTGGTATACGTTCTCCAGAAGCATCCAGTCGTCTTTTGACAAGGGTTTGGATTCTGCTCATTGTTCTGGCAAGAAATTATCAATACAGCTCAATGGCCTGTAAGCTCGGTGATACCGTACCAAGTATCTTGACTCTCAGACGCTCCGCTTCGGAAATTCGCTTTTTCCACTCGTTCCTGAGCTGTATTGGAGTGGAAGAGCGAACGGCTGGAACCCACAGAACCTTTACTGTAGGGATTCCTCTCTAAGGTAATATGAATGTATGAGCCGGCCTTCATCTACATGATCAGCTTGGAGGGTTTATTGCGTTGTTCGATTGATTAATAGAAGCAAAGTATCAATATGGATCAACTTATACATCAATTCGGCGTGTTTTTCTTCGATAGCAATCCACTTTCTGAGGCGCTCAGCGACAATGTTTTGTTCGAAAAGTGATTTGGCTCTGCTCGTCAGTGATGAAATTTATAAGGAGGGACACTATAGACTATCGTTGGGATCCTGAAATAAAAGAATTTTCCCAGCTATGTAAAAATTAAATCGATATACTGACGGCTCCTGGCTGTAATCAATGCCACTACCATGATTATGGGTGAAAACACCGAAGTAATGTTTTAATGATCAGTCCAGACCAAACCACTCCGCGATCCCAGAATACCCAGGCTCGAATGAAAGTTTACCAAAGGAGGTTGAATGTGCCAGCGGTTAATCTATATACTGCGCTAACTTCTTTGGGAATCGAGCCTCTGCCGTTGTGAATGCGGCAGTATATTGCATCACGCCAGGGTTTTCCAACCTCATCCGATCCACATTCATGGTAATTCTCTGCATCTTTTACCTGTCTATGCCTCAACTTGATGTGTATATACCTGCCTTCTGTTTCCTTTACTGTCCTTATCTGTGTCTCTCTCGCAGTCCTCATTCGCAGATTGTAACAGCCATTATTTGTGCTCGACCTAATGCTATGGCATCCTCAGATCCTTACATTCTGGACACAGTCTAAGACCTTGGAACAGCGTGCTTTCCTCGGTGAGACTGGGTTTAGGTGAACGTGTCAATGGCTCTTGTTCTTCCACAGATGGATCCATAGTTAGTGCAGGAACCATGCCCTGCCTTGATTCCCGAAGACAAATACGAGGACAGGATCCACAACAGTATTCTGAACTCAGACAATTTCAATTATGCCTTGTACGAATGTCCAGCTGCTCAGATAAATTCAAGGATAAACTTGGAGAGACAGTTGGCCGAATTCTCCAAGCATATGGTGGAGCCAATAACCTAGACTCAATATATAAAGCCTCTTTGCGACGAAGGAATTCAGACCACGTTCTTTCATTAGATGCTCAATGCGAATAGTAACATTCAGATCACAAAGGCATTCTAACAAGGGTGATATCATGCCTTTGATCGAGATGGATGTTCTTCTTTGCGTTATTTTTAAGAATCATTCCTCATGTCAGAAATGAAAAACAATTCACCGTCTCGTGAAGCAGACCCGAGCATCTCAACGTCAAACATTACATACCTATACTCAAACGAAATTTCGATATCTCGAACATGTCTCCTCACGCCTCATTCCAAGGGGGGCTTCGACTCCAATTTTCAGACCTCGATAATCCAATCCACCCTCTCCTAAGTTCAGGGAACTGGATACCTGTAGATGAAGCATCTGGGTTGAGAAAAGATGTTACAAAGCCATGGCATGACTTGTGTGTCTGGCTAGGTATTGTTGAACCCGCACTTCGTCTTGCTTCCCTCTTCATATCTGTTGATCCTCTACTTCCGTGGTGGGCTCATTCATTTTTCGGTAAACACAATTTTAATTTCCACGCTGGTGAGCGGTTTCTTGACCCTGTGTCTTACACTCCCGCGATAGTAAATGGAACCAGGCATAAACTCGAATCAATGGCGTTAGACCTTCGCATCTCATTTACGGACAATGATGAAGCAGTCGCTCGAATGACTGAATGTTGGCGAACGGCAGAAGGCGTTCAGGTCGAAAAGAAGGACTTAGGTGAGCTTTATCAACTCCATGATGGGCAATGGACTCCTTGGAATGCGAATAAGACAGAAGTAGAAGCACTGATTCCTGTAGCCTTGATAGAGATCAAGGAATGGTACTTAGATTATGGGCTGTCCAAATTCTCGGAAGCCAGTTCCCAACACCAAGCAACTTTTCTGTTTGGGTTGGCCCACACGCTTGGCCATGAGTTGGCGCACGTAGCCTGGTTCCATGCACGAGAACAACAGAGAAGGGAAGTAAAGACAAAAGCAGAACCCTTCCACGATATTGCTGACCCTGAGGCAGAGTGGGGCTGGTCGTGGGAATCGCGGATCCTGCCCAGATATAAGGACCAGCCTATCATCGTCAACTGGGCGGACGTAGGTTTCCATGATGCGGCCATGGTATGGGCTCCATGGGTTACACCGGTCGGTGATGGGAGTGCTTGGGAAGATAAAAGTGGCGAAGAAAATAATATTTGTGGATTTGGTTTACGACCATTTTTCTCCAAAGCCGTGTGGGACCGAGTTGTAGCATCTCCAGATGGGCTGGCGGAAGTCCGGAAGCTTTTTGATCCTTGTCACATTGGACACAATAAGTCGGCATGTCATTCGGGAGAACACATAGATCACGATGGTGACTCGGTCATGATATAGCCATTGCTGGCGGCTGCTGATGTAATACCCTAGCAAATGCCATTAAATCGAAGCTTTCTCAACCCCTATCACTTCTTTGCCCCCTCGATGTTCGAACAGTGCTGGGCAGGAGCCTCAACACGGAACATGCTTGGAGATCTCCCGAATTTGTCGGCCACCCATGTCCCAATCTCCTTATGATATGATACCCCAAGCATTTTTTGAGAGCCAGAATATGGCACAGTTTTCACACCTGTATTTGAAGTCCAAAATTCAAAAGATCCAATGATCGTGTGGCTTATGCGAGATCTTCTTTCACGAGACGCAAATGTACAAGAAACTTGAATGATGAATGATTTGATTTGCTTACTTGGATCTTTCCTCATCGTTTGTATCTCGATCCATCGAGAGTGCTGTTGATTTTCTCTACTCACACTTTCCAGTCCTTCCCTTTTACAATTCGTCATATAAGGGGCGCAGAGTCGCATAACCGCTTTCTTTGGTATTTTTTCACCATATTGTCGTGGGATATTGGGCACTGTTACAATAAATAACTTCCTCAGCCCTCAGATAATATACAGCTTCTGTCGAAAACACCACTTCCAGAGGGATTTTGTGTTCAAGAGAGGTCTGAGAATACTAGCATTGTATTAAAATAATGTGTTCCTATTAATCTTACCGTCTTCCTCAACGCCCCACCCAAGAACAAAAGGAAGGGAATCTCTACACTTTTCATTGATTATCACGAACCTTTACACTGCTAACATGACTCGCCATACCCACAACATGTCGCACAGGAACCGTAATCGAAGACGTCAGCACAAGACCAAAGTACCTGAATCCAAAGAACCTAAAGCGCTAAACAGCACTATCACCAAGACCAGCTCTAGCTATTTCTTTTGCGATCTCGATAATGAAGTTCACCCTCTGTTTGATGCAAATATGTGGCTCCCTCAGACCAATGACAATCAAGGTATGCTCGAGATACGCCAGTGGTTGAGGAATGTTCTACCAGCGCTCCAACTTGTCTCGCTCTACATTAGTACAGATTCGTTACTGCCGTGGTGGACGCACACATTCTTTGCACAACAAGTATGTGATCCAAATACCCAAAAGCGGTATCTCAAAATGGATCCTGGTTGCGCGCCACCTTCCGAAGACACCAAGGAGATATGTTCAAGGAGATGCGAACCCTAGGCTTATTTTTCAGCTTCGAAGATCTTGTTAGAGCATGGGGAAGAACACAAGTTAAATTCTCCACTGCTGAGAGAAAGTGGGTAGGCTTTACAACAAAGGGATTGTATATGCGCATGAATGAGGACGGTCAATATGTGCAATGGAACCCAAACCAGCAAGAAATAGCTGACTTGTGGCTCGTACTGCATGTTAGGTTGGATCGTTGGTGGCTAAGATATGGCCTCCAAGTATTGCCTCATATTTCTAGTCAGCACCAAGCGATCTTCCTATTTGCCCTAGCTCATCTTCTGGGGCACGAGCTAGCCCACGCGGCAAATAAACATGTAAGACGACCAGTACACCTTGAAAAGTGGGTAGAGCCTTTTCATACTTTATCAGAAGCTGGCACAAAATCGGAATTGGGCCACTCATGGGAACTGTGGCTATCGCCATGAACGAAAAATGAACCTAGTCACGTATGCAAATGGAGGGACCACGATGGGATATTGCAGATAATATTGATGGAATGGCGTGGGATGGATGAAATCGGTCATTGTCCAGAAAAGTACACTAGCACCGAAGCAGCCCAAGACTCAAGTGTATGTGGCTTGAGTCTGCAAGCATTATTTTCCAGAGCAATCTGGGAAGGTATCGCCAACGCGCCAGATGGACTCTCTGAATTGCGCCGGTCGTTCAGTCCAGAGCACAATGGCCACAGCCAGATGGATTGCTTTCATGGCAAGCATGTCTCCAGAACACAGCTTGGGCAGAGTCAATATTGGCTAACCCTTCCGACAACCGTGACTGTGGCCCGGAGCATAGCCAATACTCATAGTGATTTTCGTACTATCACCAGCTCCATGAAGGATCACCTCAAATCCAGAAAGTTCTTTTTGCCAAAGGGTGCAGAGTCCCTCCGACTACAACTAGGCCCGGCAGTGTATGAAAAAAGTGATTCACCGAAAGACCAGCTTTCCAGCATATTTCCAGAAACCACAGGGTACCTAGTTTGGGGTGGAGATAATGGTGTGTCCTACGCAGAGGAAGATTGGGTCATGGAGTAGTTGAGAGACTGTGCTGAGCAGATTGATGTACTTGTGAAAGTCAGATAATTTCAATATTGTAAGCGCTGTCATAATAGATGATATGCCAAACAAAGGCAAACAGAAGACATGGTTGCCAATTATTTGTCCTTAAGTTTTGTGAATGTAGACTAACCTCTAAGAGCAATTCTGCCATAACCACAACAACTTTTCCACAATTCTTGGTTGCAACTTTTATGTCTTCCTCAGCTTACAAACACCCCATTCGCCATTCTCTACATCGCTAACATCGCTTACACGAAACCACAATGACGGAAATGGCTGCCTCGATTACAGCGCTTAGCGATGTGCCGCAGCTCAATTTGCAGCTGCCATTCCATAGCCTCGATAACGAGATCCACCCATTGTTACAAGCACACAATTGGCGTCAAAATAATCCGCATGACGAAATTGAAGGGACAGCCATCATACAATGGCTTAGAATCGTGTCGCCAGCTCTCCAACTCGCGTCACTATACATCAGTACAGATTGCCTTCTTGAATGGTGGTCGCATCTCTTCTTCGCTGCAAAACGCCGTGACGATTTCACAGGAAAAATATACCTTTCGACAGAGCATAGCATCAACGAGAAACGGGATATGACTAATGAGACAAAGGATAAACTCTTGAAGATGGCTATATCGGGGACAAAATTCTCTTTCACATCACTGGAGTCAGCTTGGGGGACTTCAGGTGTTGCATATGAGGCCCCTGACGGATACATGGCCTACATAGTCGGAGATAAAATGCTTCCATGGCGAGACGATCAGTGGACTCCTACAAACCTTACATCGCGTCGTACGGAGGATTTCAAGCGCGTCTACACGATTGAGCTAGATACCTGGTGGTTGCATTATGGTCTCAACGAGTTTTCCAAAGCATCCACCCAGAATCAAGTGACGTATCTGTACGGCCTTGCAAAACTCATCTGTCATGAGCTCGCACATTCTGCATGGCTTCATGTAGACATGGGTCCAAAACCCGACTTCCAAAGAGTCGGCCCTGAACCTTTCCATCAGTCATACGACCCAACTTCTCACTTAGGAGACTCGTGGGAGTCTTCGATGTTGCCAAAAACCAAGGAATTTCTTGGAGAGCCTTTGAAAACGAAGTTTAAAAAGCAAGGCAAGGACATCCATTTGCTGCGGGGTATTTGGGCTCCACCGAGGCCAGGGAGAAATGAGACTTATTACTTGCAGTTCAAGCGCTCCGTTTGTTGGATAAGCTTGCTGTCGCTTTTCTCCAGTACGACGTGGGAGAAAATCAACACTTCTGGGAATGGTATGTCTGAGCTTCATCTACTCTTTGATCCAGAGCACAAGAAGCATAGCGTATTGGATTGTAGGAATGGAAAATATGGAAACATAGTTGTAAGAATTGGAGAAGACGTTGAGGACGTCAGGGCACGAGCAGCAGCGGTTGAGCAGGACGAGAAAACCAAATCTACTTTGACGAAGGCATGGAACGCCGTCACAGCTGTGTTGATGAGTCCAGGAATAGCATCAGATTCAAGTAGCTCATCCACGAACGACGGTCAGGGCGGATCAACGATTTGGGAATCCAACGTCAAGCGCAAGAGGGGAAATGATCCAAGTCAAGAACACATTGGGCGTGATAGAGCTTTCAGATAGTTGCTCTTCACGATGCGTGAAAGGACCTGGTCATTACTTCGGGAATGGTATGTAGATGAGATGTTTTCAATCAAGTAGGTGTAGGTCAGGAGTTGCCCGAGAACAAGGAGTATGTTTGCTGCTTAGTGGATTACCCCTGAATGCCCTTCCAAGACTAGCGGGGCTTCAGCGACATCGGCGCTCAAACTGCAGAGCATCGGCGCTGCCGCCGGACGGTATTACAACCATTACAATAATGGCCCATACTCGAAGAATATGTAAAATATTGCTTCAGTCCAATCCAATCTCTCACAAAACAGTATCCCCGTGTCATTTACATGGGCTACATCAATTTCGTCGATTTGCTCGTTCAACAATCGCCTCCAACGTACAGCATAATTTCCCCGCAATGTCAAACACAGAACCCCTATCAATCCCGCCAAATGCCTGGTCAGCACCCGGACCAGCCTCATTTGACTTCAGGTCTGATGTTGTCACGACTCCAACCACCAATATGCTCAATGCCATCACATCATGCTCGCTACTAGATGATGTGTTTGTCGAAGACCCCACAACTAATGACCTCGAGCACTTCATTTCAGAATTGACGGGTAAAGAAGCAGCATTGCTAGTCCTTAGTGGGACGATGGGTAATCAAGTTTCACTACGGACACATCTAGGAGGTCCACCAAATGCAATACTCTGCGATGCAAGAGCACACGTACTACAGTACGAAGCTGGTGGCGCGTCCAGCTTGAGCGGCGCGTTGATACGCGGTGTGAAACCCGCGAACGGGGCTTTTCTGACACATGAAGAGGTCGTGAAGAACACCGTTATTACAGACGATGTGCATGATTGTCCGACAACTGTAATAAGCTTAGAAAATACCCTCAACGGGAATATAATGCCACTGGAGGAAGTGAAGAAGATAAGCGCTTTTGCTAGGGAGAACGGGGTTATTATGCACTTAGACGGTGCGAGATTGTGGGAAGCCGTCGCTGCGGGGGCTGGGGAACTCAAGGAGTATTGCTCCTATTTCGACACGGCTAGTTTGTGTTTCAGCAAAGGTCTTGGTGCACCAATTGGCAGCATAATTGTTGGGACGAAACCATTCATCAAAAGAGCGCGATGGATAAGAAAGATGATAGGCGGTGGATTACGACAAGCAGGTGTGGTGTCTTCCGCTGCGAGAGTAGCTGTTGAAGATACTTTTCTTGGCGGGAAACTCAAGGCTTGTCATGACAGAGCTTTGGAGGTTGCGAAGTACTGGGAGGAGTTGGGCGGGAAATTGCAATATTCAGTTGAAACTAACATGGTGTGGTTGGATGTTGAGTCTGCGGGAGTGGCCAATGATAAATTTGTTGACATGGCGAAGGCTAGAGGTGTGAAAGTTAATGGTGGGAGAATGGTAATACATTATCAGATATCTGACGAGGCCTTGGAAAGATTGAAGCTGTTGATGAAGGACATTTTCCAGGAGAAAAAGATATGACCCGTTCAATATCATCTGCCCTTGGTACCATTCACCAGGAGAGCGTAACCGCAGCTACTCGGATATGGGCAGTAGTTCCTCGACGTGTCATATTTGTGAAAATCTGCATCTTGGCCGACACGGTCAAGTGAGTTGTGGTTGGCGATGTTCTGCATCAACTTGCAAGTGCATGCAATCTAAGTGCCTGGCGAAGCCTCGGAGAATATTGGGGGACTGATAAGGAACATCATTTGTCATCCAATCAATAAAGCGGTTAATGGGAGATCAGGGCGCAAATTTCCAGTCAATACAGGGAACAAAGTCAGCTGTTCTGCGGAATGTATGCTTACCCAAAATCAAGAATAGACTTCGCCTCAAGCTCAATCCCGCAAAGCACTCAATGCGTCGACCTACCAGCCAGTAATTACTAATGACATCCAAGAAACACGACCAGCATCCGCATTGGACTCCGAAGGAAAAACAACTTCCACCGTCCTTAGCTTGTTCAACACACCATTAATAACCTCCTTCCCGTAAGCAGTCCGTTGACGCTGTTTTGCACATGCTCGAAGCGAATATAGCCACAACTTTCACTCTCAAAGTGATTGAACAAGCCAGCTAAGTGACGGAACTCCTTGCAGCATGTGTTCTTTGGGCAATGATAGATTGGCTGTTGATGCACCGGTGAGCCAAGATGTTGGTTCAACCCTTGGAGTTTAGAAAATTCTCGCCGACAGAGATAGCATTCATAGCCAGAACCTTTTTTTATCAATGTTTTGCCAGTACTTGAGACAAACCTAAATTCGAGTTTTGAACGGATTGTAGAATAGCTTGAAAAGAAATAGAATGGTGAACAAAAAACACTTCTGCTCACCATTCCAAGTCCGAATTGTAGCATTCATCTGACTTGACGTTTCATCTTTCCATGTAAGGAGTTTTTTCGTGTATAATCCCGCAGTATCCTTCTCCTGCATATACTGATGAATGGATTTGCGGTTGACGTTCCTCGCCATGGGACACGAGTTCTTCTCCAAATGATGTGCCACGCCAGATGCGGTCGCGAGCTGCTTCTTGCAGAACATGCATGCTACACCATCAGTGCGGTGAATGCGAGAATTAAGGTGCTAGACCTTGCGTGAGCAGAACCCGCAAGAAAGTCAGTCTAGAAAGATAACCTCACCATACGCAGATTATTCGCATTCTGGAATCCTTTACTACAAGGCTGACACCAATTTAGCCTCCAATGGTTCTTGCGATCCATGTGCTCTCGCGCTGCTGCAGACGTGGGATAGCTCCTGTCGCATGCCTCACCAATCGTAGCTGGGTCCGTGATGGTCCATTGCAGTCATATGCTGATTGACGGCATGTTCGTTGACAAATTGACGATCACAGGTATCACATTCCCAGAAAGACATGATGATGTTTCGAAGGTACCAAATATGTGTCACAACGATGAGAAACTTGAGGTTGATTCGGAAAGAGAAGGTAAAAGGAGATGAGTTGGAGTCAAGGACTTGGAAAAGCTGGAGCGATGAGACGTGTGGTTGTCCCAGAAATGTGATAACGGGTGACGCGGGAAGTGGAGCTAGATGCGGAAGGCTGAGATTTAGCTCCTTTGAGACTAGCGTACTTGAGTCCAGATCTAGGATTCGCAAAAATCCCCGAAATCGCTCGACAAGCCTCTCCCGTGGACAACTACCTCCAATAGAAGGATACCATTTTCAAGCGAGCTGAACAGAAAAGACGGTATCGACTATCGAGTGTGAGGAGACATACGCTAAGAGTCGTTTGATCAGATCCGCACTTTCATCAACAAACGGGCGCATCCTCCTCTCCTTTATCATCAATTCGTTGAAATATTTCCTACGAATTCATTCTATGGCATATCGAGTCGTGGATAGCCTCCTGAGCTACGCGTAAGTGTTCTAGGACATCTCATGTAACTTTTGGGCTCCAACGCTTGTATCGGAATCCCAGAAGCTCGGGAGGAGTATCACGGTGTCGCAGGCCTCGGGCTTGCTTGATCAGCTAGGAGTTCAAGCTGACGCAATCGCCAAGATGAATTCTAGACTCCGTTGGACGAAGATGAAGAAAAACCTTAAGTGGAGGGATTTAACGTCAATGAAACCAAACGTCAGTATCCATTCGGTCTTTATTTTCCTACAGCCACAAATATGTACATCTTTTGCATTCTACTGGGCAAAAGGGCCACACAGATCAGAGAAGCACAACATCGTGCTTGGGCAATAGGTATGTATTGGACAAGTATATCAATTTCGATATTACATATACCACAGCACAACACAGCATGCCCAGCTTATCGATCTCACTTCCTTAGTCGATGGCTCCAGCCATCCTCCACGTCTAACTCCTCCTGCGAAGGGTGGTCCTCACCTTGTTCTCCTTCCTCATCTTGTTCTGCATCCTCATCCTGTTCTCCTTCCTCGTCGTGTTCTCCTTCTTCCAACTGCTCTGCATCTACTGTTTCGTTTTCATCTTCAAAATAATCATTGTCTTCCCAGACATAATCGTCATTTGGCGAATTTTCAAATTCCTTCCAAGCACTGTCTATAGTGCGTTTGACCACCGTGGCTTTCTCGCTCTTGGTATGCGCATCTATGGCAACATTGATCAAATTCAGTATTGGTTCCTGATCGTATTCAGAGAAGAAGTTCTGGCCATCACACTCTGATGGCCTCCAACCATCTTTCTCGTATAGCTCAAGCCTGATGTCCTCCAGATGACGGAGTGCCACTCTAAAGCCCAGCAGTCTGAGGCTGTTGTCTTCGATAGCCTTGGCCATCGTTGCGAAGGCTCTCCCGTGTCCTGATGGCCCAGCGTTGATATTGTACAGCTTACTACATTTCTTGCTCGTACATTGGTGGCCATAACCACTTTTGACGTCTGCGCTATGGCACCCCTGACAGCTGTACGTTTCGATAATTGCGTGGCACATCTCATAAAGCAGGATACTGACGATATATGGCGTCTCTTTGATTTTATCCTTAAGGTTTCCATCCTGGCGGAACCCTCGATCTTTGCCGCATGATTTTGGATCCATCGAGATTACCGTGATGGGATATCTTGTTTTCAACTCAGGCCTCTTGAAGTTATATGGGCTTTTTGTGGCACGCGTTTTGGCAGTGTCCGTTCTACCGACTTTCATTGAGCCAGCTTTTGTCAAGTCATTTCTTCGTACAACGCTACAATTCCTAAGGCACCCCCAGAATAACATCTCATTCAAAAGAGCAAACAGGTAAGAAAGCCTTGGACCAGTCATAACATCGGCTTCGTCGTGTCTATGAATTTGCATCCATGCTTTCCATTCGTTAAAGGCTTTTTCTCTGCTGCTTAGGTTGTTCCCAGTGACGCTCAGTTCCTCGACACTGCCTTTGACGGCCTCGGCCAGATTATGGGTATCATAGCAATGAACATCAGGGAGCTCGACAATGAGACCAACATTCTTATACTTTGTACTCCGGAAAGGAGCGTCCTTGTCTTCGGCATTTTCATCGTGCTTTCTAGCATTCCAAGGACTAGGATCGCAAGATTTGCACGTACAGTCAGGCCAGACCAAGCTAGCAGGTGGGGCCCTTTTTCGCGCAGGGAAAGCTTGCGTTGGAGCTCTTCTTTTGCTCATAGTTTGGTAACGTCCTCGGTGAGTCTGTTATCCATCGGGATTAGGGAAAAGCAGACTCGAGATATAATTTTCTACTGAACTACTTGAGATTAGCGAAACAAAGCGTGGTTCTAACTCTACAAAGACTCGAAATACTCTTGTAGTCACGCGCCGAGCTGAGTACAGAGGAGCGTGTGTCTATCAGAAGGCCATCCTTTGTCGTACGCGCGAAAGGCAGAGTTCCTCGAAATCTTTGGAATTGGGTAAGGAACCAATGCTCGGTGGCGCATGAATGTCTTTCTCACTAAGGTAAGCTTAATTGAATATATCTACCACCGATGATACTTAGCAGTTCAAGTAGAGCGGAGACCTAAATATTCTTATTCTGTTCTATCACGTCCGCGTTGCGATTTACAAAGCTGACGCCAGATATCCTAGTTTGCGAATCCGCGTCGAAGTTTGTGGAAATGTTATTCAAGTTTCGGAAGCCATTTGGCATTCGTATAAGCAACTAAGAGCAATAATGCCGACAACTATATTAGAGAAAGGAAACTGACTTACATGAGCATTAGTTCCTCCGCAGCTCCTTGCGATCTCAGATGAATAGAAATTGGCTTTTCTACATCTGCTATTGCTCTTAGATATCTTTCCTCGTAATCTAAATCCATTTCATCATCCGGTTCTTCCTCCGATTCTTCTAATTCTTCTTGCTCTTCTTGCCTGTCTTCTGCTTCTTCATCATCATCTTCTTCCTCGTCAGCAGTAACCCAGTTAAGAGCTTCATTGAGCGTTACGGGACCGTCGCCTTTGTGAGCATCTATAATCTGCTTAATATATTTTACCATCCTGTCCTCGTCGACATTACCAAAATACTTTTGGATATCACATCTTGACGGCCTCCAACCTTGAGGACGGCGCAGTTCATCCAATAGACTACCGAAGCTTCTTACCTTAGTCTTAATTCCCAGCAGTGTCTCACAATTTTCCTCTACACATTTGGCTAGTCGCTGCCATGCCCTTCCGTGGCCGGCCACGACATTCATCAACCAGATTTGCCCGCATATTCTTTCCCTGCAAATGTGCGCGAAGCCGGCATTCTTGCTTCCGCCGTGTATTCCTTTGCAAGAGTACAGCTCTAGGATAACATGACACATTTCATGCAGCAGTGTACCGATGATAGAATGTACTTCTTTGATCCTGTATATATAATTACTGTATTGTCGCTTTCCCGCACATGCTTCGACATCGAGGTGAATTAAGGCCATTGGATAATCAGATAGTCCAGGCTCGAAAATTGCTCTTTCGACTTCTTCGCTGCCTTCTTGCTGTTCTGAAGAATCTTCCGCCCATATAGCTGGGAAGTCAGTGAATGCAGCACGAGGAAAAGCGCGTCCAGGTTCAGAGCATAGTTCTCCAAAGCGCGATACAATCGTTGTATTCCGTATAGCTCCATGAAAGAATATTTCATTCATCAGAGCGAAAAGGTAGGATAATGTGGGACCTGTCATAATATGATAAGATTTATTCTGATTAGTTTTGCTCCATCTTTTCCACTCCTTAATAGCGGATTCCTTCCTGGGCGTGTTGCTGTTTTCCGAAATGGACTTCTCGAGCGCTCTAGCAAGTGCGTCAACACTGTAACCACAAGCATCAGGAAGGTTAACGGCAAATCCCTGATGTCGCTGGCCTTCGGACATGAACGGGGCATCGGCGTGAGATGGGTCATTGGTATGCGGGTAAGGCGTGTAAAGGTTTGGACGACACTCTATGCATTGACAGTCTACACCGGTTGTGGGAACTGGTACGGTGTTTTCCCTCTGATCTACCATTGCTTGAGCCATTTGAGAGATTTCTATATTAGTATTTTATTTGTGGATATGTATAAAGTAGAAGCATGACTGGCTGTGGAAGACAGAAGTTATAACACGAGAAATCAGATGGAGCTTAGCAAAGAATTTGTGATGTAAGGACAATGGCTTTGCAAATGTAAAGGTAATGGTCAAAGACATCAAGTAGGATGAACAAAGAAACAAAGACTTGAAGGAGAAGTCAAACAAAGCCTATTGGCGTTCTGGATTACCAAAGGAATCTTTGATAACCAAAAGGTACCAGAATGCCTGTAGGACCGGGCTCAGTATATTGCCCTTCAACAAGAGATTGAGTTGCTTGCCTCAGTTTCCTTGAACACGCGTAAGCTCTAGAGGTGTACCGTGTCGAGTGTAATAGGCAACACCTCCGTCGTATAGAGCTTAACAGCGCGATGACAACCCTAGTTTCACGCGTTGCAGGCTCCAAAAGCCGAACGAGCATAGTAGTCTGATTGCTATCCGCGAAAGGTAATGTTCTGCTCATGGCTCACCTCCAGGCTCTGCTCATCATTCCTTTAAGCCACGATAACCTTCAACGCCTCAGTATCACTCTCCCTATTCCCCTTTCTCAGCCAACCATCAATCCTTATATTCGGTGCACCACCCCTGACACTATCATCCTGCCATTTCAACAACCTCCTAGCAGCGCGCCAAACTTCAGCACCCTCAGACTCTTTGGCAAACGCATGTTCTTTCGTTAAGATATCGACCGTAAGATTCTGCAACCTTGCTGTCTCGGTAAGACCAATGATTTCATCCATCCAAGGCGTGCACAGGAATTCACTGACCTCGCTTGCTTGCCACATTCCATTGGTACTCTTCATGATATCGGTGATTCCTACCGCAAACCTCAAATTCGTCAGACCTGGAAACGCCCTCAACGCTCTGACAGCCATAGGATTTTGCCTATCAAGCCAAAGCCGGACGCTCCTGACTGACCCAGCACGTCCGGTCAAAGTGGCCCATTTCATCAGGTTCTGAAAGTGCGATCTGTATGTCAGAGTGAACGTACAACACTCAAAGTAAGCGGCATGAGCTTCTTGCGAGATCTGTTTACAAATATAGAACAATGGTTGATGGAGGGTAGCTGTCCATGCCGTGTACGCTGCTGGTGTCGCAAAATGCCGGGCATTGTCTGGCACATAAACGTGGCTGTTCTCGCCGCTCAACTGTGTTTTGAGTACTTCGTGATAGATTATGTGGTGGAGCTCGGTGGGAAAGTCTAGTAATGGCGATACAAGAACTGGCATTTTGCGTCTCGATAAGTAGTAGTGGTTTGGAGGCCATGGTTAATGCTTGTAAAGTGGGTTCCGTAAAAATTTTCGTTAGTGTAGGAGAGCTCGTAGCAAGAAGAGTGGCTGAGTTTCCCTATCACAATATTTCAATAGTGGGAAACTGATTGTGTTGTTGTTCAAGAATGTTGTGATGGAGTAGGGATTTTGTGCGGTGAACACCCTGCACATTAAGTAGGCGAACAAATGTTGAACTACCGGCGTGTTTTTGCTGACCAACTCGCGCTGTTGGAGTGAATCTATTGCATTTGGATTGCGTCGGCTTCCAGCTGTCCAAATTGCGATTTGGCCTCAAAGCTTACAGAGTGCTTCGATGCAGCCCCTCGAACTCACATTGCAGCAGTCGTGAACGTTCAAAACCGTTAGCACCTCATGGTGTCAGTATGGTCTTATAGCCTTCTCGACAGTGCATAATGTACAGAATTAGGTCGGAAATGTGATAATTGACCATCCCCAATGAATGAAATAGGATGATATCGCTGGAGCAAAAAGGAGCTGCGATGGATTGAGATTCGGTAAGAATAAACGGAGAGAGACATGTGAGTACTTACATGGAGCTGTAAGACGAACGGAAGGAGGTAGTGTATGTATATGTGCATATGAAATATATTTACAATTATCCAAAAGCACGCCATGACAGGCTGTACACCATCTCCTATCTTTCCTCGCCGACGAACATCACCCAGCAAAACATAGGACAGACTAGATCTTGAAAGTAAACAGTTGTAGAAGAATGCCAGGAGCCACACCCAACTAAGCCTATCCACCCTAATATCCGACCGACCATACGTTGGCGAGCAGAATATAGACGAGGGTCAAACCCCCGCCGGGTGGCGATGCTCGTGTGCATGCCTGATAAAAATGGGCCCACGCCTTCTGCCACCCATCAGCTGTGGATTCATGGCTCCGACGCCGACAGAATCTTCAATCTCGGTGGCGATCATTTGCATTTCATGGCGATCTGGACCTCCTCAGTAACGGCCTATTAGGCGAAGACGATTTGCGAAATCCATTATCTGGCCTCGTCGAATGGCTAATGCGGCAGAAAATGAAGAAAATATTTACAGTACCATACAGAATCGCTGCCCACTTCCACACAAGGTCGACTTTGCTGCAACAATGTACCCGAATAAACATGTAGGGGTATAGAACTGAATGTTAACCTGCATATTTCTCTAGCCACGATGACCTCTTGTAGTTCACCAGTAGCCTAGCATACGCTGAGCACGATAACCACGGCCACCGCGACGGCCCAAACGAGGGTCAAAGCCATCATCAAGGAACATACGTTCATGCAACATCCTACCACCCATAATAGGTGCAACCCGCCCATGCCGAGGACGACTATCAACCATGTCTTCCACCAACATCGCCATCTCACGCGAGTGAATGGACCTGTGGTTGCGACGAAGATGTTCCGCAAAGCGTAGGACCATGTTCCAGGGAATATTCCTTAGGTTTCCCTGCCACATAGCATCTTGAAATCTCCGGTGAATGCGCTCGTACAGATCTTCCAGCTCCCCGTCTCTTCCTATGATCATGTCGGGCTGAAGGTTTGGTCAGTCATCAGAATGAATCGAATTTGGCGGACTCGTACTTACACCTCCAACCTCTCGCCAGAGCATACACCAATCGCAGCAAGGAGGGTCTTCTGGAAAGAAAGGATTCATGTCTTCGTAGGCATACATTGGATTTTGATGACGACGAAAACGATGGTGAGGAAAGGGTATCATATCTCCTGGTGCATGAGTACATCGGTGTTTGTCACCGCACACACAGCGAGCAGTTCCAGTCATGATACAGAGCAAAACAGCCTGTAGATTGATAAACTACAAGTGGAAATGCTGGTGAGAGGATGCTTTTATAAGATAGATTCAGATTGGGACTGCAAAGAAATTCGAAAGAGGAACGATTATTGTGAGAAATTCAGAGACCAAGAAATATATAGCAAATCTCGCAGTCACAGGAGACCACCGCGTGGTGCATCTTCCGGTGCCCGATGTCTGAGAAGCATTCGAAGCGGAGTCCGATGCACAGCCTACGAGCAAACAAGGTCGGGGGCTAGGAGAGAAGTCCGGAGGAGTGGTAAAGCCAATGCCATAGAAGCAATGAGACCCATATGTAATAACGAAATGACATAAAACAAACAATGAGAATCCTGTGCCACGGACATCATCACATTAAGCTTGACTCAGGAATATGGCAAACCAGCTGTGGGCGGTGAAGAAGGCCACCTTGTGATTGACGTGTACTGAAGTGGCGAGCTTTCTCCCAAGCAGGGCGCAGCGTCCGAACACCCTGGGCTGCAATAACAACATGCAGATATGGCCACGATGTGATGGCTTATGGTGTTGTTGTTCAAGAATCCCTGACAAGGGAGGCTGGGTCTTGGCAGAAGCTAAAGTGGATTTCCACTAGCGCGATTCTTTCGCGTCCGCCCATCTCGAAGGCGCGACCATCTACTTTTCCCACATCGCAACTTCTTCACCCAATACTCACCACTTCTCATAATACTATAAGTTGTTCCTTCCCAGCGTCCAAACAACATCCTCACGCTCCACAATGGCAAGAGTCGCAGTACTGGGAAAGCGCACTCGCAGCTCAACAGAGCAAGAAGGTACAGTTATCCCATCTCGAATCTGTACGCGCTTAGAAGAATATCTACTCACCGTCTCAATTGCAGAAACCACAACACCACGAACAACACGAGCAGCCAAACGGCGAGCAGAGTTTGTAATCGCCGCAGATGACACCGAGGATGATAATCCATTTGTGTCGCGCAAGACGCGAAAAACAATTCATCATGGCGAATCCATGGACGTTGATGAGTTGGCATCGGAGAACGCTTCCCCACCAAAAAGAAATGTTTCTACTAGGTCGACACCTGCAAAACATGGAGCTTTTGAAAAGAGAATCCCTCTGTCACCGGCGAAGAAGAACCAGATTCTCAATGTTGTGCCAATTGATGTTGCTGAGGACTCGAAACCACCCACTCCTTCGACGCCGAGACATCGCGACGCGTTGTCGAAGAGAGTCCCTGTCACGCCGCGACATCGCGTAGGCATATTTGGGAAATTAGCAACACCACAAACTCCTCACACTCCTACTACTCCACGAACTTCCGGCCCAAGTGTATATAATGAAGCTCGTCAAATGTTCGCTCGAGGCGTCAACCCAGAAAAATTAATTGGTCGCGAAAAGGAACGGTCAGAGTTGTTCGATTTCGTGTCCAAACGCCTTGAGAAACAGAAGTCGGGATGTTTGTACATTTCTGGGCCTCCGGGAACCGGGAAGAGTGCATTAGCGAACGAGGTCGTCAAGGAGTTGCAAGAGGGTCTTACATTCAGGAGCACTTACGTCAACTGCATGAGCGTGAAGACAGCAAAGGACATCTTTGCAAAGCTTTTGGAGGACTTTGAGAAGGAGGAAGTGCGGGAAGGGTCAGAAAATGCGGCTTTGGAGAAGCTCTTTTACAACAAAAAAAGGGCATACCTTGTCACCTTGGACGAAATTGACCATCTCATGGATGTTGACATGGATCTCCTCCACAAACTCTTCGAATGGTCGCTAGACGCATCTTCGAACCTCGTCATCGTGGGAATAGCCAATGCCTTAGACTTTACAGATCGTTTCCTTCCACGCCTAAAGTCTCGAGGACTAAGACCGCAACTCCAACCTTTTATGCCATACACACCGGCACAGATCGCCGAAGTCGTCAATTCCAAGCTGAAGTCCCTCCTCCCAAGTGACACGACAGCCTCCGCAGATTTCGTCCCATTCATCCACCCCATGGCCGTAACATTCGCATCCAAAAAGGTCGCAGCACAAACAGGCGATCTGAGAAAAGTGTTCGCCATCTGTCTCCGCGCAATCGATCTCATTGAAAGCGAAACAAGAGCCACCCTCAGCAAATCCACCTCGGAGCTGACACCCTCACCAACGCCATCCCCGTCCAAAACTCCTCTCATGGACAACATCAACCTTTCCTCTCCAGTCCGCTCACCAAAGAAGTCTCGTGCACCAATCAACCCAATGGCGCATCTCACAATTGAAAAGGCACCTCGCGCTACAATAGCACATATGGCCCGTGTAACAGCAGCAGTCTTCAGCAATGGCTCAACACAACGCCTCGCCACGCTAAATCTCCAACAAAAAGCCGTCCTCTGCTCCCTATCATATCTATCCCGGAAGCCATCCGCATACGACACACCATCCACACCCTCAAGATCCGCCTCTGCACCAACGATAAAATCACTCTTCGAGACGTACACTTCCCTCTGCAAGAATGATAATTTGCTCCATCCACTCACGAGCACGGAATTCAGAGATGTCGTCGCTGGACTGGAGACGTTGAGCTTGGTATCCTGGGTCAATGGACGAAACGGAACGTTTACGAATGTTGCACCTGGGACCCCATCAAAGAGAGGCAGGGGTGGTGGATTCGGAGGCAAAGTTGTGGAGGAGAAGAGGGTTGTCAGTAGTGTTGGTGTCAACGAGGTTAGGGATGCACTTCAGGGGGCTGGAAGTGGTATCCTGTTGTGCTTGCTGGATGGTGAAGGTATTTGAGCTACATTGTTTCATTTGCATGTTGTGGTGGTGGTGTGATGTTGAATTCATGTGCGCGTTACTGCGTGGTTTTTGCATTGTAAGAGCATAGTCTGAATTTTCTGAATGCTCGGGATAGGCACGACTGTTTTTGCATAGCGTGGGTTTTGGGTATCGGCTCGATTAATGGCATGGAGTTTATAGGGCTCTGTGAGCTCTTCTTAATATACTCTGTTCTTTCAATCATGCGAGTTTCTGTCATGATTAATGCTTTCAAGATTCTCGCGACTCCTCTTATATTCTACTTCTATACTTGTATTCTACCTCTACATTTCTAGCTAAATAAGAAATAAATTATACCACCAGGCTATTTTACCAATGGACCATCAATTCCACTCCTATCCGGCCCAAACAATCAAATCCTATGCACACACACTCACATCCCTATCCATCAACCCACCTATTCCTCGACCCCATCAAGCTCACCCAATCCTCCTCGAGTTGGTGCCCCTTAACCACAAACTCCCACCCCTTTCCCTGCTCCTTGAGCCACGGCCTTACAATCTTCGCGCCATTTTCCACAGCCTCACCCTTCTGATTCTCCTCCCCTTGAACGTACTCAACCACATATTTCACTCGCTTCAGCCTCTGCAACCCATCCAATTGATCCAACTTAAGACTACGCATCAATTCCTCAGGCGTATACGGCGGTGTTAACAACCTCGTATTGTGGTCTGTACAGTCGAAGTACCTGGGAGAAAGCCACCAGAATGCACATACAAAAGACAGAGTCTGTAGATTTGGGCAAGAGTTTATGAGAGCAAATGCGGTACTGAAAGAAATGGCTGGAAGGCTTAGGAACAGAGTGGGGAATTTGAGATGGCGTATGTAAAGCTGAGAGTTATGCTGTTTGCTAAGCATATTGGTCATGTATTCGATGTCTTTAGTGCTGTTTATACCGAAGCGATTTGCTTGGAGGAAGGGTTTCCAGGATTCGAAAAAAATGGTCAGGTTGGTGCGCATGATTGGTGGAAGGATGTTGGGTTCGTTGCGTTGGTAGAGTGTATTGGCGAGGATGGATGGTTTGGGGTATGATATTGCCAATTCTGTGATATAGAGTGTATGGTCGATTGGGGTGGTGTATCCGTAGATCATCTGGCGGATTTCGGAGGGCAGTGAGAGGAATGATGCACGCTTGTTGTTTGGGGCAGCGTTGCTGTTTACAATGACAGTGGTGAGGTACTACAAGGACAGAAAAGATTAGTGAGAGGCTACGAATGCTTGATTCTCACACTTACCCATGGAGGCAAAGCTCCTTCATCAACTCGATTGCCCATTGTCGATTTCAGACCTCGATCCGGTTGTTAGCTGTTAGATCAGTGATGTTGGGAAAGTCAGGTCTTGTTGATTTGATACAAGGAAAAGCAGAGAGAGTGGATTTGTATCACTGAGTGGAGAGGTAACTTTGTGTTCAAGCAACACTGCTTGTTGAAGTGCTCATGATAATCTATAATAAGTAGCAGCTCGTGGCAGTGTTGAATATCCGATGAGGAGCTGAAGCACAGTTGCTCTCCATTGTGTTCCACTGACCGGTTGCTACAAGTTCGCTGTCCATAAGTGTTGATATTCGAAAAACTCGATCATTCAACACTAGAACGATTTGTTCCAAACCATGCTCTTTTGCGTAATGCTGTCACTCAGGCAGGAGCGGTTGGGATACCAGACTGACAGATCAGGAGTCAGTCATTATTTAGACACCAGGATAGCTCGACATCTGGGAAGCATTCTGATCTTAGTTTCTCGAATGGACAAGCAGAAAAACTCTGTTGTATATCTCGCAATCATGGGCAAAGCAATCATCCCATCGAGGGACTGCAAGGTCTCTTGGATGATATGCAACACTCAACGCTGACTTCCCAGCATGCCTAACTCTACCGTAACTGCAACATCACACAGGGATTTGCAAATTTCTCAGCGAGCCAACCTAACAAGGTACTTCCTGCAGTTTCTTCTTTCTTTCATCACTGTTTCTCCGGGCCCGAAGGCGAGATTCAACTGTTCAAATAAACGGTCAGCTGCGTAAGTTGAGATGAACAACGGCATCAAGGCTATGTGGCGAGTGCTGCTGGTCTCTGATCGCCGCGATCATCGTGAGAGATATTCAAGGCTGGACAGATTCCAGGCTGGACAGATTGTAAGTGTTCGGAGAATAATTGCCTAGTTTCGTCTATTCGCATGCTACTGCAGGTGGTTCAAGTGATCCTTCTCTGTTCGACCACCTCCGTCGGCTGGAGATGAGGCGGTCGTTAATTGTATGCCAGGACATCATTATCTGAAGCACAAGCAGCAGCCGTCTTGCACTTTCATCGCCAGGAAAATGAATCTCGCATATCTGGAGAATGTCGTGTATGCGTAGTCTTGAAACCAGCGACTGCACCACATAAAAGATGTCAACAGGATACTTTGCCGTTATTTCCCACATAGCCTAGTAGTTATGGAAAAGAATGTATACGTAATTGATCTCCCGTATATTCACTACGAGGCCGCAATTCCGACATGTGTGTGGTGTTCTGTCAAAAATTCGCTCAAGTTATCGAGTATGATTCATGGTAAGGGGTATCTTCAACTGTATTTCATTTAGTGAAATATCCTGCACATGTGTTAGACCATCTATGTTGTAAGAGATAGTAATGGTGTTGTGAGTAGTGGAGTTGAAGCTGAAGCTGAAACCGTCAAATGCAAGGGGCATCTAAAATGGGGCTGCCAAGGAGCTAAACTTAACAACCACACTTCAAACCTCCAACATCCTGTCCCTACACAGATCTCGAATACCCACTCATGCACTGTATGAAATGATCTCAATAGCATGGGTTGCTACACTCTTAATATCAAAAAGAATATGCCATCAGGACCAGTTTGTTCAATTAAAGCTATCAGCAACGACAAGAAGAAAGAAACGTAGAATACATTACGTGCAAAGATCGTTTCGAGAGGCTCAAAACCTGCTTGAATATCAAGTGAACAATGCAAATGCTAATACTCAGGTAACACTGGAGTCAATACTGGGAAGTTGGGGTCGATTGCCTGTGGCTGAAGTGATTAAATCGTGCCGCAGCACTTTTTCTTTTTTGAAGATAGCAATCTTACACCATCCCATAAACACAAACTAAGCAAGAGGCGTCGCTCTCACATAGTGCTAACAACCTGCCCAAAGCGAGCTGGAGTGTCATCTTTGAATCATGGAATATCTATTACTCTTCGGATGGAGCAGTTATCAAGCTATTTGAGACGGAAGGTGTATCCGACAACTTTCTTGTGATATACTAGGCTGTGTATTAGTTTCCATCTATACGCACTCGGCTTGAAGAGGCTACATATGGAGTCATTCCAATGTAGGTCAAAGTATCATACCCATCCCTTTTTATTCTTGGTGCGGCATCCCCACTTCTATTTAGATTCTTTCATTCTGAACCTGAGAGCATCAATGGACTTTTACAGCTTCTTTTAGGTCGATATCCTCACATCAAGATTAGAAGCACACAGCAGGAATCACATTGCGTCAACACCAGACGAGTTGTCAAAATTTCATTTCTCTCCCTTGTGTTCACACGATACATCTCTACCTCGCTTGTCAAGTTTGATTCTCCAGAACATATATAGAGGGTCAAAAGACCCATAAAGAAGCGGGGTAAGACTGAATCAATGCCACTTCCAAACATACCACGATTTACACTGATCTCAACAGGATCAACCATATCGACGCCGTAGTCATGAGGAACCTGAAATCCGCGATTGTCAATGGGCAAGCAACGGATTATCGCTCTGCCTCTGGAGGTGATCCCTTCCAAGGTTTGTAGACTATGCAGTACCGCATGCTAGACCCTTCAGAGTACTCCTACAGTCAAGGCGAATGGAGCTACAAGCACTACAAAGGGCCACAAGGACTTCCTCCCAATGTCACCTATTGCAATACCTTGGAGAAGTCTGAACTCGCGGCGAGAAGGCTTATTGGTGTTAGTGCACTCGGTCTTGACGCCGAATGGAAATCTGGCGACGGGTTAGAGGTGGGAGAAAATATCTCCATGATTCAGGTCGCTTCAGAGTCCGAAATCGTGCTGATTCATATTGCCATGTTTCCCGGCTCGGAGGCACACGATCAGTCAACTGTTGATATGCTTATTGGACCTGTCCTGAAATCAATTCTGGAGGCCCCTTTGGTTGTCAAAGTTGGCGCAAGCATCGCCGGTGATGGCCATCGTCTTCGCAAATACCTCAACATCCAGTGTCTGGGGCTACTAGATCTTACTCAGTTTGCAAAGGTTCTAGACCCGAAAACAATTCGACCTCAAAGCCTTAGCTCACTGGTACTCACACATCTTGGTCTCCCTCTAGATAAATCCGTCCGCCAAAGCCATTGGGAACTACCGATCTCTCCGAAGCTCAAAGAATATGCAGCCTCAGACGTCTATGCGGGACTCGTCCTTTTCCAGTGTATGAACAGTAAACCCCTTCTGATGCAGCCTGTGCCTGCGCCTCCCGTATTCGTGGTGATGAAAGTTGACGTGGATGATGGCTCGTCAAACTTTCAAACAAGAATTTCCGATTTTCTCCCGAGCTCTCAAGGTGGCCCAACCTCACTGGATGCTAGCACTTCAGCCGGCAAAGGGAAGAAACGCAAGCGAGAACCCACTTCAGATCAAGTGCTGGAAACGAAGCTCTTCCAAGAACGCCTCAAGAATGCTCCACGTGGAGTCTTTATCGGGGAGGTAGCATCAAACAAGGTGTTAGAGAGGCTGGCGAAAGAAAAACCACTTACATGGCCAGCGCTTCTGGCAACTGAAGGTGTGGCAAAACAAATCAAACGCCATCGAATAGCATTTAGGTCCTTCTTAGAGACCATTCAAGATCACGTCATGCAACAAGAGGAAGAGGGCACCATTTACGATACACAGCTTTCATCACAGCCAATTCCATCATCGTCCATGCCGTCGTCGAGCAGTAATTCCACAATGAGCTCGACACCAGCGCTGTCGTCATCTCAACCACGTCAAACGGCTCAAGCAGCACGATCCTCTCCGAAACAATCAGCGACCACTAAACCTAAAGGCAACGAGAAAAAGGCTCGAAAAGAATCGAAGATGCGGGCTATTGAACCTGATTATGCGACGTGGCTCAAAGCGATTGACGACAAGCTCGATGAGGATGATCTCCACATCTATGATGACGATTCAGCCTTGCGATGATGATCTCTCAAGCAATCCATTGTTGTTGACAAGACGGTGCTGGGGAGATAGAAATGGTCTGTGGTTTTGATTATGAGCTGGCTTATCTGGGATAAAATATCATTCAAAAGGGCATATGCATATAATCAATACCTTGGATCATATAAGAGAAGGGAACACTTGCAAAAGATTGGAAACAGGTACATTGCATGTATTGCAAGGATAAAACTTTATTTATTGGGTGCATTGGAGGGTATATTGATACCAACTTGAGGATGTTATTGATACCAACTTGGGATGCTATTTCCTAATTCATTATCCTAACATCCCGCTCCCTTTGTGACTACAATCATGCCGATCTCGCTAGCCGGATCTTTTCCTCGGCCGATTACCCAGATCCGTTTGCAGGGGATGATACTAGCTCTTGACCTCTCCAGCATTTCTTTAGAGACGTGGTTGGTGGTGTATATGGTACATTCACTCCTCCTGTGTGTCACTCCTGATGACAAGATATTACCTTGGTTTTCTAGATCTCCCTTTCCGTGTACAGTCGTGTACTGAATTTGATAGTCAAACCCTTCGTTGCGAATAGTAGTAATGTACGATGACTCTGGCTCACTCACGCCGACATTTTGCTGTACTTTGCACCCTGCTAGGCCCGGAGCTGTCCATTCGATGTCTGCTCCGCGAGGAAGTGCATCGACTTGTACAACAAAACAAGGCGGTACCTCGTGCCTGTCAAATGGCTTCGAATTTTCAAGCTGCGAATAATCCGGCAATTGCGGTCGCGCATCCTTCTCTTCGATATCGTTCCTCAAGTGGCGTCTGTATTTCAAATCCCACGCATCTAGCCCATCCGCCTCTTGATTGCCTTCTTCGTCGCTTCCGGCAGATTCTGCGCCATCACCTCCAATATTATGTGCAGAGCGCCATGCTTCGCCAATAATCTGAGCTAGGCGTTCACCCTGTTGCCTCGTTGTATTCGATATGAATGCAATGGAACCCGCCCACCAAGTAACGTCCATGACTCGACCAATCCGCCAAAGGTGCTGCAAAGCTAGAGTAGTTTGGACCATGAAACCTGTGTCTTGGATTGAATGCTGACAGTCTCCTGCATTCATCACGTCCTCTATACAAACAATATTCATCGTTGATGGCACCAAGGGGATTTGTCCAGCAACATAAACGGTCTTGGGTGAACTTGTGGCCAAGTCGGTATTTGTGAGACCCTCATAATCAGTGGCAGATTTGATGGGCACCGAGATTGCCTGGGAATAAGGGCCAATGTTTGCAGGTGCCCAATAGCTTCGGCTTTGCACATGTAGACCATTCAGCCTGGTTGTGACCCCACGATCGATGACGACTGAAAGAACAACATACACTGCTGGGGGAAGGGAATCGCCACACGAGATGGTAATTCGTGATGGTGGGATCGGTTCGGTGAAAAGCTTGCCATAAATAAAGTTGATAGTTGCAAAATCGTCCATGCTCCGAAGCAGAAGAGTGCTGGCTACAATGGAAGCTGCTGTGACGCTGAGTTGCACGAGTACCCTTTCGATCTTTGTTAGGATATTCGCCATCTGGTCTGCTGTTGACAGCCCTTCCCCCATGATATTGACTACTTGTGTAAGACTCTTTCCACGATCTATATGGTCAGAAGAAGAGTCAATTGACACTGAATTGAGCTGAGCCAACTGTCCGATTAGCTCTTGAGCATTGTCACCATTCATTGATTCTGTAGGAGTCCGTCGTAGATCGTTTGGAGGCAGAGCTTCAAGCCGTTGGAAAACCTGGATGAATTCGTCATCAAAAAGAGGGGGTATCCTGAGCTTACTAGACGTATCTCTTCCCTCAACATCTCCGGGTTCGGTGGGAACGACATCCATCACTGCCTTTGCACTCGCCAGTCGTACCAAGGCGCTCCCGCCCTCGCCAGGTACCGTAGTCACATCTGCAACCTCTATCCTTCCTTTCCAGAGTGGAGACGGGCCAAAGACAGCCAGAGTCTCGAACTCACCACCTTCACCAAGAATAGCTCCTCCCCCCGCTCCGCCAAACTGTCCCATCCTCCTTTTAAGTCTGCGAATAACTTTGTTATCTGCTACATTTTGCCATAGAAAACCTTCATCGAGACCACCAGAGGCTACTTTAATGATCCTAGCATCTTGACCGACAGCACGCATGTCCTGTAGAAGACTGCTTTGCTGATATGGAGGTAGATACGGATACTGCCACAAGAACGAGAGAGGAATTAAACCAAGTCTAATTGCAACGGATTCTATACGTGTCCTCTGGTATGTGGAGAGAATAGCCCCCGTGCTGATCGCGTTTGCATTTGGGTGTGCATTCTTTATTCGTTCAAGAAGTGGAATTAACGATTCAGTTTCATCGACCTCGCCGCTACCTAAAGTTTTGCTCTTCTGAGCTTCATTGGGCGCATATTCCCTGCTATCATTGGCTGCAGACCCTACGATTGGCTCTCGGTACAAAGGGATTCCTAGGACCTCAGAGTATAACGGTATGATTGAGTGTCCGACTGTCTGGTACATGTAACTATTGATGTCTTCGTCTTCCTCGTTTTGCTCCGCTGAGGGGTACAGATTCGCTAAGGCTACAACGTCATGTCCATTGGCGAGACAATGTAGTATTGAAAATAAAGAATCCTTGCCGCCGGAAATGAGGGCGATAACGCGCAATTTTTGCGATTGCATTGAGAGCAGAAATTGGGCCAAGGCGGGCACGAGGATTGAGGCTCTACAAACAGCAAAGCGACACAATTCGGGTAGGGCAAAGTGAAGGTTAGCCGCAGTACGTGTTACCAGGGTTGGACCACCAAAGCGCGAAATTCAGGTGTGAAAAGTTCAAGATGCTTTTGTTGTGTGTTCATCTCGCTTGAACAGAATCCCCGTCTTCGCATGGAAAGAGGTGACCTGAGCCAACAGTAACGAACTGTGGAGACAGTGTATGCGGTTTTATGCTTCGCATTTTATCGCAAACAAGGATTCCGCTCCTGATTTTGCTTTTAAAGGTGTGGGAATCTGATACTTTTCTTTTTTATCTCAGGCACGGGTTTGTCAACACGGAATCAACAAAGCGAGCCGGCCTGAACAAAAAGAATCGCCGCGACATGGGGTTTTCAATACTTTGATGCATGACATTGGCAATAACTGACTTTCTTGAGTCGTAGCATAACTTATAGTCAAAAACACACTAGGCGCAGGTCACGAATCATGAGTAACTGTCATTGAGATCGAAATATTTGATTTGGCTTGCTAATTTACTAGTCAAGTACTCTGATATGTCCAGCACAGCGAGTCTATAGAAGATAAAAGGTGGGGTATTAACGACAACTGTAGAAGAGAAAATATGCAGACAGAAAGTGTACAAGCCGACCATCAATACCCATTACACTTAAAGTGAAACTAACCCGTCCATTCTTTATGCAGTCAACGACTCCTCGGCCCGGCATTTCGGTGGCATTAGCTCCAACCAAGTGATTAAAGAAAGTGAGAAAGGGAAAAAAAAATACAGTGAAAGTGAAAAGGTGAAAGACTTTTGTGTGCGTTGCTGCGCGCCGCTGATGATCCTCCCGTCTATCTTGCCTCCCGATCGTAATGACATAAAGTTTCCAGCATTGGGTTTGAAGCCAAGCTACTCGTGAATATTCGTAAAATGCAACTGGCTGTGACTGCATATAGATGTACAGCAACTAATCGTCTCGCTTGCGCTTCTTTTGCTTGCGATCAGAGACGGAGTCACGATCGGAGAGCGAGCTTCCTGAGGACGAGCTGCTGATGTTTGCGTTGGCAGCGACAGCAGCATCAAAGAGGATGGCACCCATGATTGATGCCTCGGGGCGGGCGTATTGGTGTTGATGCATTGACATATCCATCTGGGAATCGTCAAGAACACCCATCACGATGGAGCCAGTGCCATGGGTCCTCTGGTGCTGCGAAAGGTTGTCGCTACGTGAGAACTTCTTGCCGCAGTCAGTGCACTCGAATGGCTTCTCGTGAGTATGGAGAGATCGGTAGTGACGCTTAAGGTGTTCTTGGCGGCGGAAACGACGAGAGCATAAAGTGCACACAAATGTCTTTGAGGGATCCTCGGTGAGCGATTGCTTGCGCCCACGACGGGAGATAGGCTGTTGCGAATTGGCAGGTGAATCGGCTGGAGTGTGAGCCTCGTCAGAGCTAGTGGCAATAGCGTTATCATTGGCGCCATCATGATTAGCCTGCTGGTGCTTGCTGGACGAGGTTGAGCGGCTGTTGTTGTCCTTGGAGGATTGAGTGTCGGAGTCAAACTCCTCGCCGTCAAGGCTATGGCGTGAACGCTTCTTTGATCTGGGCTTCTCATCCATGTCGTCCTGAGAATAGGAAACGTCTGTGTCGTAGGGAGTAAGAAGACCAGGCCGAGAAAGCTCTTCTTCAAAATCGTCGTACTCTTCGCCTAAAATTGAATTCTCCTCCTCGGGGTTGTACGAGATAAGATCAGGTTGTTGTCTTTTGTTGCCAAAATATTGAACGTTCTCAACGGGCGCAAAATGGGAGTGAGCTGCCTCTTCTTCGTTATCCAGCTCGAAAAGTGGCTCAAACGTTGGCAATCCGTGGCTGATGCCGAGAAACTCGGCTGGTGATTGGCTACCGTGGGCTTCAGATTTAGGAGTGAAGATTTCGCCCCTGAGCATCAGGTTCTGCGCCTCTTCATCACTTGGGCAAAGAGTGGGTAAGCTGGGGTATTTTGCAGAGGTCGTAGCGTCAACAGTCAAATTTCTAGGGTCGCAAAAGCTTGAATCGGCATCAGACGCTGAGCTGCACGGAACGGGAGTTGGCGAGGGAGACAATGATGGGCATTCGGTAGCAGAAAGCAAGTACGAGGGTCCTTGATGCGATCCGGAGTGGATAAACACTAACTCCGTGGTTAGCCAAGAAAATTTAATTAGTTGCTCTCATATATTACAACTTTAAATTCATGACCACATTTTGTTTTGTGCAAACAAAAAGAATTTTTATGAACTTTAGTGTCGGATATCGAGAAATGCAATGCTTACCAGGTGTCATGGGCGGTGATACAGCATGGTGCCAGTTCTCGCCAGCGAGGATTTCAGGATACACCTCTTCGCCATGCTCAGCCTTCATCATTTCGAGGCCGGCTTGGCCGTAGAATCTGTTTGACACTGGAGTAGGCAGAATTTCAGCAGTCGAGGGAGGGCTGCTCACAGCACTCCCTGATGTTGACAGTGGTGGCGTTGATGGTGCGTAACAGTCTGTGTCCAGGGGAAAAAGATATGGTGAATCTTGCTGGACTAGAATGGTCGGCTTCTGGCACATTGGTTGTGGTGATTGCACTGGTGTCATCAAGGGCTGGGGTCCGTAATGATGCATTTGTTGATGATATTGTGGCATTTGTGGGGTGCATGCCGACGAGGGTCCGTGATAGCTGTACATAGCGACTTGCTCCTGACTTGGAATTGCATGTTGTGGTGAGTACGGGTGACCATGGGGCTGCTGCTGAGGTTGCTGAGAGAAGTGACCATGCTGGCGGTTGTCCGCATGGGGGTCCGGATTATAGTAGAAGAAGGGCGCTTGTTGAGAAACGAACTGGGGATGTTGGGTGTATTGTCCTTCCATTGCGAGTGCTTCTATATATGGTCAGATAGTTCTTCTTGTATTCCTATTGCGAGGCACATACGGATTGAGATGTGACAGAGTTACTAGATTGCTTGCGATGATGGATATCGAGGCAAGAATTTGGGGTTGGTTGGGTGTTCCGGTGGAAATAGCTATTATGCTGAGAGCCGTTTGATAGATGCAAGAAAAGTGGGTGAGGGGATCCTCAAGGAATGACAAGGCAACAGAACAAAGTGATCCTAGACTGTCTACTAAGGTGTATGTGATAGCCTGAATATCGACGATGGCCGTAATGTGAATGAGTACAAGTTGTCCAAAGGAAGGGCTGGAAACTTAGATCTGAGATCCAAGTATTCCGAATAAAACAAAGACAAAAAGTACGCAAAGCAGGAATGATAGAAAAACGGGTAACGGAAGGGAAGTCGAACGAGTGACGATAGTGGAGGATAAGTACAAAAGAGATCAGCAATGGACAAGACAACGATTAGGTCTTGAATAAGAAAAGATGGCTACGGACTAGTCGGGGCAGCCGGGATAGGCCAACTAGGGCCAGGAACAACTGCAAGCTGCGCCTTCGAAACCTACTGCACTGGATATGACTCGTGGATGAGCGGACTAGGTTTCTCCAACAGCAGTCGACCTCTTAGAGCGGCGGGACGAGAATGCACGCTGTGCATCTCTTCAGCCTGGGAAATTACGTGGCATAGTGGTGCACAAAACCAATAGGTGTGTCCTGGGCTTTCGCCGTTCTCTATTACTGGGTTATCTGGCGCTGTACGGTACATGCATCACAGTCGCTATGCCCGTTGCGACCATACGGCGGCAGCGAAAGAAACTTCGCGCTGTGCCGAGCAAACGACTTCGCCCACGACCATGGCAAGCGACATATCTATTCGTTAAGACTCGGTCGTTTTGGACACACGATGGACCCAATCGTGTCAATTCATATGAAAACGCGCGAACCCGCCATCGAACTGTGTCTTAGTAGTGGCCAAATACCTCTCAGCTTGTCGTTCCTTTCGACGTGTGACGACCGCCCGCAGCCGATTCTCTCCAGCTTCCATACGCGGCCTATCATAACTTCCATCACACGATAAAGCAATCGATACGGGACCGGCCAGTGCCACCGCGCGGAGCTGGGGGAGAAACCGATGAACAATGCTTTTTACTTCACGAGATACTAGAAGAACCCCGCCCCCCGTGTGGATAGGCGCCCCCAGCACCCACCTGACTGGTTGTCAAGAACGTCCAAGTCCAACCCATCGCAGTCGTTTGCCACATAAACCCTGAACAAATAAAAAAACACTATTTGATTTTTAAAAGTTTAAAAATAATCTTCAATGGTTCTCATCATGATGGTTGTTCGGTATTTGAGGTTTCCGTCTTGTATTCACTCAAACCTCTCACAGGACGACCCAACCCGGAGCGCAGTTTCGCGTAGTTGCAGGCTGCTAAAGTCGAGTAGTATTACATACCAGCTCCATTGTGCTCTTCCATGTGACAACCGTGTGCAATCGAGGAAATCCTTTCCCGATCGTCTCCTGCAGGTACGCAGAGTGTTAGCAGCTTACGATGTTGGGACCTGCTTTTTCATAGTACAAGCGTGGGAGTCGTAATAATAAGCGGCCTGCATTTGGGCCTCGAGGACTGCACGCAGTATTGGCTCTTGACGGTCGCTATCCTGCTGGCGGATGATGGTGCGACAGCGATACCTGCAAAGTCGCGATTATCACCCACCACTAGAAAATACATAGGAGTACTTCTCCACACCACCAAAATTCTCCTCTCTCACTACTACAAATGTACTGGTGATATTGTTTAGCGGATCCGGATCTCTCGAACGTTGTCACAAGATCTTCAATGGCTCCACGCTCATCTTGATGGGCTGTTTCACCTGGCGACCCAATCTTTTTCGACTTGTAGATCCGAGTTGTTTCTTTGGTCGCTTTCACCTCATATGATCCCCATCGCTATCGATAACCGCCAGGAACAGCAACCATTCAATCACTCTTACGGCGATGTATTCTCGAGCTGTCAATATTGGTGCTCATGCATAACCCATGGTGCTGCCCTGTGAAAGCATGTACAGCGAGCATAGTTTTCATTTCCACGGTGCTATTTTTGCTTTACCAGCGTGGCTGCGCTCAACCAAGTTAAGACGGTGTGTGTGGCGTTTCGAATTGGGAATGGTCTGCTTGCCGCTTTTCACCAGGATCGTTCATAAATTTAAGCACAAAGTATAATTCCCCACGCAGCTGGTCGCGACGACGCTCAGGGTCTCCCCGTTCAGTACCTGGATCTTAGTTTCTCGCTTTCGGAGCACGCAAAAAACGACATGTGCACTGATCACATAACCGCCCACGGGCACAATAGTTTTGCACATCTTGTCAGCGCGGACTCTGACCGACTGAGCAAGCGGCCAATCGCTCGAACAGCAGTCCAGCTCTTGGGCCCATTCCCCACTATCAAGCCAAGCATTAAATGCAGGAACAATGCAGGTCCCAGAGAATTTGGGTTATCATAAGTTTCATCCTCTATCAAACTAGACGACGATTCTTTTTAAGTATCAGCTCGAAGATAGCAACAGAGCGTACAGCGTCAAAAGAACATGAACATGTCAAAAGCGGAAAAGGCCGCTGTTACCGTCGGCAAGTATCATCAGTTGCTGGACGGCCCATGCACCGGGGAACTGTCCCTGGCTTCCATTTTAGTGTGATGGAAACTTCCAATGGCTTTTCTAGCAAACTTGAAAGAACCGTCGTAGCAATTTCCCTCAATCGATAAGTATAAGAAAATTACTGATACCGGCGACCGGGTAAACCCCTAGCAGCAGCCTTACACGACCAAGTGCCGCTCTCAAGTCTCGCGGTGTCATCATATAAAACAACCTTGGATGACAAGATAACCTTGTCGGTCTATCAAAAAATCCTTGCCTTGAATCGCGGTTGCTGCTGGACCAGCCAATCTCAGCAAGGCTTTACGTGCCATGATAACTCTTTGCATGTTTATACCATTTGCGGACAGAGTTGCATCTCACTTGCCCATTCCCCGATTCCACATCGCCAATTCCAGCCCGGATTATTGTCGCGGCTGCGGCTAAGACAACGGCACAGTGTGGTGAGCCCATCTTGGATATTACTTTTTGATGTCAGCCACGTCCCCAACCATCTTCCAGGGTCTTACATTAATACCTAGCGTCGATCTTAACTGGCTGGAACCGTGAGTAAATCAGTCCCAGTGTGATTACCCCCGCTTTGTACGCCAAATAGTCTGGAGAAGGAGATTAAATTAAACTGCAAATCGTTTGAGAATTAGTGGACCTTGGCTCACAGAGCAGCTCCTGTATCCCGTCTTCCGGGTTTGCAGAAACTTCTTTGGGAGCGTTCATCAGCAAGCCCCATTTCTTCTTAGTCGTCAGGCATCCAGGAGCCCAAAAGTCCAAGAGATATCCCTTCATCCAGCATGGTCTGATGTATGATGTATCCCTCAGGGATCCAGGACGTCATTCGGGAACCAGTCTGTGCTTCCCTCAACCGAGCGAGCGCCATTGAGTCCACTGTCCAGAATCCAGGGACGGCGCAATTGTTCAGCTGTCATGGGCGCCTGGTCCTTGAACGCGTATCTACCTGGGTCCTGGACTGCATGAATATCGAATGCTACTTAGGGCAGTGCACTCAACCTAGACTGACGCGTTTAGCAGAGTTTTTCTGCAAAACATGAGAAAATTGCCATTTAATGCGTGGATTCATTGTGGAGTCTCAACAAGAATAGACGAGCTCGAAATAGACAACCATAAATGATACGTCGAGCTTTGAAACTTCATATCATTTTTGTACGGATGCTCGCATACATTGCGGGCTGGAGATCCATGAACGTGAAGAAATTGAGGGTTGAGAGTCAGGGCCGTTGGTGTGCGACTTGTCAACGCCACAAGATCCAAGGTCACAAACTTTCACAAGGCTGATTCAGACTTCAGCGAGGGACCTGTCACTTTTTAAGCAGGTGGAGATGGAGACATCGCTACCAAAGTTTTAACAAAAAGTGAAACTGCGACAGTACTAGTGTGCATCATTATCGGTACTGGAGATTGAAAGTACAAAAGGTCCAAAAATGATAGAAGTGTTTGGTACGATAATATGTTTACCCGCGCATCTCTTGTATGAATCCTTTCTCTGTGATCCCAGGAGCACTTTTCACAAGCTAAAGTAAGGATCCCAATATCGCTATAATGATGTCGTACTCTTGAAAACGCCCGTCGCCACCAGAGCCACTCCCGATTCCATTGTCACACGACATATGTACCTCCTCGTCGTACAGAAAAACCGGTGACTTGGCCGCCTGTCAAAAATAGAACAGCAGATTGATCAGAGCATGGCAGCGGCCCGATCCAATGGCTAAAAACATGACGAGCACAGGACTCGATATCCGCTAAGCGTCCGTTGACCCGGCCCGAAGGTACAAGCGTTGACGATGGCAGAAACGATGCCTTATCTATCACGCCCACGAGGCAGCCTTCCGTAGATGACAGATCCGATGTTGAGACTGACTGAATTGTGACATCAGTTTGTAGCTCGCCCGGTATTCGCGTCATGCTGAATATCTCTGCACCCGATCGTGTATTGGAGACGGCTTCCGTTGCTCGTGAAACTGCTACGGAAGATCTTCTTAGACTGAGGCAAATTGCCCGACCCGGCGTGCAGACGTCAACAATCCGTAACTAATGCTTAGAGTTGGATCCGAAGAATACCAAGCCAATTATCGAGAAACACGGAACAGAGAATACAGCTGTGCGCGCCATACCTCGAGATGGAGCGGTGGAAGCCGGTTCTGACGCTCTGATAGAGCGAGATTCCTACAACTACATTCCCTCCGAGTCGGTGTGCTTACTTTCCGGGTCCAATTCCAAGGGTAACTGTCCACGTCTCTGCTCGGAGGAGATCATCTCGAGGGGAATGTAGATCCAAACAAAAACAACAGTGCAGCCTGCACTGAGTGTGAAGCGGAGGTCTGGGAATAAGCGTGTTTCATGATAACCAGAGCGACAAAAAACGTGGAATGGGAAGGGCAAGGAAAGAGTCCACCAAAGCAGGATACCAACAATTGATGAACAGACTAATAAAGTAATGGGATTGGTGAAGGAGAACAGAGAGTAAGTTCGTAAAGAGCCTCAGAATATCAGTTGTAGTTTAAGATCAGTCTCCGTAAGGAGTCATCCTCTTCCTATCATATATTTATACTGTAATCTCATCATAGGCAACTTTGGTGTACAGCACTTCAAATACACTTCGACGGATTCGTAAAAATCAGCAAAGACCCAGGCTTTTCGAATGAAGAAGAATAGAAGAAAAAGAGTTAGAGGAATATATCTGGATATGTGAAGTGTGAATCAGATTGGGATTAAGATTGATCGCCGTGTCCAATAGGAATATCTTTGGTAATATCGCCCATCTGGATAACATCGTCTAGATTTCTGGAAAAGTACAGTTGATGATACATAATTGGGCGGTTTCAGAGCAGAGCGAATGCAGTATTGTGGTGTTGGTCCTGCAAAACCCAGGCCCAAAATTCTTTCAGATAAAATTCCCCACTAAGCCCCATGCAATCTAGCTCCTTGGCACTCAAAAATTTCTGCCTACAAAACCACACTCCACCTCGCCCTCCTCCCAAACTCTTCGTGCGGCGACCACTTTTAAATCATCTTTACGAGTTTTCCAAAGTTGCTGATCTTCCCTCTCCTATGGAAGTTTCAGTGTCCAAGTGCGTCACAGAGAGATCCATAATTGCAAATAGGATTGGTCGTACTTTTGGTACACTGCCTGGCAATTCCTTTCGCTCTCAAGTAGGAAGGGGGTTGTGAGTGGCGTGGACCTTGGTTTTGGCGGCTGAACATACTCTTTTTTCTTCTTTGCTTCTTGATCACCTTCGCCTTGCTTTTCGGCGGTGTTTGTACTAGCCTTGGCTTTGACTGCGTCGTGGTGAGTTGGTGGGTGTGTCACCTTTGATGGTGCTAATAAGGGTGGAAATTTCGGTCGAGTTAAACACAAATCTTCTCGTCTTCAGGTTTAATCGGTGTTACTCCTCTAGCGTGATGCAGGAGAACAGATTATCTGAGAAAAGATTATCTGGTCACTAGGATTGGGTGAATATTAATGTGTTTCTGCATGCTATGCTATTCTTATTCCACTTTGACTTTTTAACTTGGTACGAGTCACTCGGGAAATCTTTCAGCACAACAGAAAGTTCACAAATTATCATCATACTTCTACATCTCTTTCTACCTTCTTGATTGGCCGAAGACTAGCTGAGTATCCCATTCATCCACTGTCCTCTCTATACCAGGCGGAGGAATAACTTTTGCACAAGAGGAAATATTGCGAACCACAACAAATCGCCAAGCTATATCAAACTGGAAAAGCCTCCAAATACTTTCGTCAACTCCCCAGCGATATGGCTGCACTTCTGGGCTGTGTTAGGAACCAGCAGCCTTCTCGGAAGGTAAATTCAAGATAGCTCCTCACCTCGAAGGCTTATTTCCTTTGGGAGTGTGGCTGTGGGAAGATGTTTGTGCGGAGAAAATTCTCGCTTCCTGCAAAGGATGCAAATCCTCACCCACAACACCAAGACTACACCCGTAGGAACCTCTGTTATGGAAAAGACGTCCCTCTTTATCGATATACAGGATGTTCGGATGACGATAATTCAACGCCGATGTTCTACCCACGGCCGCCGTAGTGCCTCCCATATACTAACCCACACGCCTTTAACTACAGAACAAGTCACTAACTTAGCACCGTCATTACGAGCTCGATCATTTGTGGCGACGATCCCAAACCCGCCTTGGCTGTGGTATATTCAAAAAGAGAGAGCTCTTTCCATTAGGGTGAAATAGGACTGGAAAGCCTTTCGTTTTGTGAGCTTATATCAATCAATATAGAAAGAAATATCCGAATAAACAGTTCAGATAGGCCTCTATACCGAGAATACTCGGGGGGAAAGAAGAGGAATATGTCCTACATGTCGATATCGATAAACGCCGTTAAGGATGCCGTTGTGTCATGTTGAGTTCTTACTCCTTCAGTCTCGCAAACCCTCTCTGTAGAGGCTATCCTTAGTTAACTGGTTTTTGGAATCGGCTGTATGGTATAAACGGGTCAGAGGAGCAATGTTTATCAACCAAGCTTGTTCACTCCTAGATGGTAATCAAAGTCATGCCAAACTAGATCTCACGAAATTCTCCACAAAAATATTCGGATTGCTAGAATTTAGTCAATACAAAGACCACACAGCAGTGACATCTATCTTATGCCAGAGGGAAAATATGCGAAATTAGGACCAGCATACTCCCGTTGCAAGAGCCATGTTTTGTAATGAACATCTAACATTCCCCTTTTTAGGTCGTCTTGCTCATATCAAACTCGAAAATATTTTATCAAAGTGTCTGTATATTCGCGACGTTTGACGTACTCAAAGTAGCAACAAAATCTTACTTTGAATCACGACCTCCCCCCCTGGCGAGGAGTAGAAGTAAATCACCACCCATAAGAATGTAACATGCAAGTCTAGCTCGTAAGTCAAGCCAGCAAAGAAGAATAAACACCTGGTTGTTTCTAGACGTTTGCCAATGAGAGCTATACTATACCCCATAATTGCGGGGGCATAGAAGTCATCGTAGTTCGATGGAAGCTTCAGGCTCCAACGCCCCCAGTGTACCAGCCGTCGCACTCACTCCCAACCACGCAGACGACACAATGCTCAAGCTCCTCCAAACCCAGCTTACACACCACAAGATCTACTGATCATCATCCCCAATCTTCTCCAACTTGCCCATATCCCTCTTCTCCCCACTCTCCCCCACAACCCTGATCCTATCAATCCGCGTCTTCTCCCCATCTCCATCCCCATCAACCACAAACACAACGAGAGACGTCACATTTTGGAACTTGACGAACCGTAATTCCACCTTCGCAGTTCCAGTCTCGCTATCCCAATCTCCAGAACTGATCTCGATCTTCTGCGTCGCGGGGATGTCGTCTGCTTCTTCGAATCCGAGGTTGTGCGCGCGGTTCGTGTAGAGATGTATAGTTTTTGGGCGGAGCGGGGCTTCGTCGTTGTCTTCCGATGAGGCGGGTGGTAGGGATGTAATGTGCAATGTGTGGATTTTGAGAGTGGCTTGGAAGGGGATATACAGCATGAGTTGCTCGTCTGTATCACTTTCTACCCAGTCCTTCCCCTCGCTTGCAGCACGAGTACTCGACTCGGCTTTGCCCTTTCCCTTGCCTGCTAACGAAGACGGTTTGGATGTCTCGAAGAGGGTTCGTGCTGTGCCAAATTCGCCGTCGGCGTTTAGGAGGTCTAAACCGCGGGAGTCGATTTGGTCTGTTATGTCGGTATAGCCTCGTGGTAGGCTTGCTCCAATCCACATTCCTCCGCTGCTACCTCCATCATCGATTCCACCATCGGCTGCTATTTTTGTCCAGCGGGTCATGAGTTTCTGGAGGGCGGGGATTTGGTCGGCGCCTTGGAGGCGGGTGTGCTCTTTGCCCTTTTCGAAGTAGAGGAAGGTGGGTAGGCTATAAAGTGGAGAGATAGTTGTTAGCTTTACTTATCGCATCTAGCCAGAGCTTGTTCGGAAAACATACCTTGTAATGCCATACTTCTTTGATATGGCTTGTTGGCTGTCCGAGTTTACTTTGGCAAATGTGACAAGGTTTGCGCACGAGTATTTCGTGGAGAGGGAGGCGTAGACTGGTGCTATACTTTTGCAGGGACCGCACCAGTCTGCGTAGACTTTGGGGGGCAATATGTTAGTTTGGTGTGTATATAACCGTATATACTGATAGGTGAATGGTTGGAATTGCGGTAGCGACGGAAGTACTGGTGCATAGGAGCTAATGGATTTCAGTTGCTAGCACCAGAAGCTTTGCCACACTTCACATGATATACCACAAGAGTAGATCAGGCGGGATGTTCTTGAAGGCTTCAGAAAGCGCATGCATTCACGGATTTGAGGGTATGATGGTGGGGCCGCAAACTTACAATCAACGACGACAGCCTTTGACGAGGATAATAAGTTCTGGAACTCAGTTGGCGAACCAATCTCGACTAGCTTATTGGACATCTTCGCGGTCGGACTTTTGGGTTTGTTGACGTTGGTTGTGGTTGTTTACCCAAACGGGGATCTCGAAGTTGTTTCGTTGGTGGGGCGGCGAAAAATGACGAATGAAGCTCTCTGCCTGGTGTGGCCTCACGAAATCAAATTCACAACAAGACACCGCAACATCACAAGGCCACGAGTCACTTTGTCGATTGGTCAAAGCTTCAAACGTGTATTGCATTCCTTTCCCTTCCACTCCTTTGCGTCTTTAGCCTCTGTAATGACACTTCGCCTTCAGTAAATGGGAAGTAACACACATCACAATTCGTCAGCACTTCCCTCACTTTTACAATCACTACCTCCACTACCGTCATAAAGCTTTCTTATGGCCTTCGGCATCTTCTCTTCCAGCCGCACACCACCACCAGGACTTTTCCTCACCCGCCGCGAACACTACATCCTCCACCTCGTAGCCCACAGCTGGCTCATCTGCCACACCATCAACTCCTCCCGCGAACTAAAACAACGACGCAAAGGCGACCCCAATAACCGTAAACCTTCGCTCTTTCATTTGAGGACTGTTGCGAATAGCTTTGTGGCTTTGGGATCTGTTGTTGCGGCAGGGAACGCGTTATGGCATCTAACGTCGTAGTTATTGACTCCACCTTTCGGAGGGCGAATGTTAAGGTGCAGCCGCAAACGCATTTGTCAGATGTGTTGGAGGAGGCCTGTAAGAAGTTGAATTTGAGGAGTGAACAGTATGGGTTGAAGTAGGCTCTATTATCACTTTTCTGTTTGTAGAGCTACTCTGACGGAAATTCCAGACACAACAAGAAAAACATAGATCTCTCACTGACATACCGCCTCTCTGGCCTACACTCTGGAGCACAACTCGAACTAGTACAAGTCTCTCGCTCACCTGCTGTTGTAAACATAGCTCTCCAACTTCCAAGTAATCAACGCTTGACCGAAAAATTCCCTTCTTCCACAACACTATGGCAAATACTGCGGCGGTTTGAAAGTGGTGCTGCAGGAGGCTCAGGTCCCGATGCTATAAATATCACACAACGTGGGATCGCGTCGACTGATGCCGAGGGCGTTGGAGCAGGACGGTTGTACTATGAAATGCCTGTACTACAAGTTATGAACAGGGAGCTAGCTTCATTTGTGGATCTACAAAAGACACTTGCACAAATTGGAGTAACAAGCGGTAGTTCTTTACTGCGGTTGAAGTACAGGAATGATGGACAGCCACTTGAGGAGGCCATGACACAGATCTCGCAGTATTTCAAAGCTGCTGAGGAGCCACAGACGGCAACAACAGAAGTGCACGGAGCTCATGCTTCTGCGGCGGGACAGTTGGAGTCAAATCCAGTCCCCGAACCCATGGAAGAGGCTACGCCTTCGCCTGCTGCTGCATCGCCATTGCAAGAATCTCAAACCACGGCATCATTGACCGCTCCTCCCGCCGAGCCTCAATCAGAACCACCGACAGATACTCCATCGCATATCTCACCGCCACCACCAGACAACTCCTCCACCCTATCAACAAAGACATCTCCTCCACCAACAAAGAGCTCCGTAAAAGTGTACCAAGCCCCCTCTTCTGATACCCCCACCGCCGCCCAAACACCCCACAACCCAAACGACTACATCCCCACAATCGACCATGCCAAAATACACCAATCCCGTCTCAATGACCTCTCGCGGAATAGACGCCTCCCCTCTGACAAGGAAATAGCAAAAGACCAAGAAGAGAAGCAAGCAGCCCTTGCCGCGGTCCAACAGGTCAAAGTGCGGATACGACTACCTGATCAAAACATGCTGGAAGATACTTTTGACAGAAGTGCCACTGCAGCGGATTTATATGATGTAGTCCGATTGGCACTGCGATATCCCGAACAAACCTTCTTGCTCAAATATACTGATTCAAAGGGCAAGCATACAACACTACCCGAAGGACCTCGACTCCTCATAAGAGATTTACAATGGAGAGGTTCCACAGTGATTTATATGATCTGGGGTGACGACGTCAGCGACGACATAAAGAAACAACCAAACTTAAATGATGAATTCACGAATATGGCCAAAGCTTTGACGGTCGAGCAGCCTCTTTCACAAGAGTCAGAGGAACCGGAGGAGAAGAGAGGTATGTTTGGCCAGAAATTGGGAGGGAAAGATGCGAAAGGGAAAGGAGGTGGGAATTTGAGTAGTAGTGAGAAGGCGGCGAGGTTGAAGGGGATGTTGTTTGGGAAGAAGAAGTAGAAGTGCGAGAGGGGCGTGTTGGGAGTTTTTCGTGTTATGGAGCTCTGTAATGATTGGCGTGGAGTAGGAGGTTTAATGCCTGTGTTTTTGGCACTTTGCTGCGAGTATGGGTTGCTGGACGAAATGAACGAATGGATGGGAAGCGAAAGACCGATTGTCATGAGCGTATAGTTCAAGGTGTGCAGACATGAAGATAAGAAAGAAGATTAAAGTCAGGGTGGTTCCTTGTCCCGTTAGACAGGTATTCGTGTGAAGTGAAATCTTTCCGTACAGCACAAGCTGTGAGGTGTGGGCGGAACTACGCAGCTAATGCACGTGAGCCGGCTGAAAACGACCGGAAAGGCTGAAAAGAATCGACAAGGCTGGAACAAACCCACTTCGTCCCTTTTTGTTACCTACCGACCAAACGACAACGCTCCCCAAACCGCACCATTTACAACAACATCCAACCTCCTCATTATTCAACCTCCACACATCCCAATCCAATCCAACCCAAGAAGTGAAAAGAAGAAAGCACAAGAAACCATGGAAACCTCCCACCCCTCCCCCAGAAAAGCACAAGAAATGCGCACCATCTTCCCAAAAACCGTCTCTACGACCCAACACCCCACTTCCTCCCCTCCCACAACACCAAACCCCATCTCCCCGAACTCCCCTGCTCAAATAGTGGATGGACTTTACTGCCCTGCCCGCGCGACCCACCAAGCCCATGCTGCGGAAAACTAAACCGACATTTCCAACAAATCATTATAGCCGCGGTTGATGCGTGCAGAGGGAGTGGTACACCACTTGCGCGTGCGGCGACAGGTGTATATTTCGGCGATGAAGATAAGACGGGTTTGGAGAATGTGGGTTCAGATTTGATGGTTGGGGCTTGCTGAGGCGACGTCCCAACGAGCGGAGTTGTCTGCAGCGTTTCACGCGTTGATTACTATGCATAAAAGGTATAAATATGAAGGACACGGAAGGGACAATACCATAGTCATCAAAACAGATTCGTCTTACTTAGTCAAAGGTATGACAAGCCACATTTTACAAATGGAAGAAGAACGGCTACATCACCGCGAAAGGTACACCAGTGGTCAATAAAGATTTATTCAAGAGCCTCGATAGGGTAGTGACTTGGTTGGATAAAATGGATGTCGTGGTTTTGTTTTGGCATGTGCGAAGGGAATTTAACGGTGTTGCTGATGCGTTGGCGAATGATGGGTTTGATGGTGGGGACAGGGTATGGGAGGCGCTGGATGGGGAATTGGATAGGAGGTTGGATGCTGTGGAGAGGTGGAGAGAGGAGCATCCTAACTGGGAGGCGGAAGCGGATGCTATGGATAGGAAGTTGGCGACGAAGAAGCGGCGTGTAAAGAGCTGAGGAATTCGGTGAATTCATGAGCGATTCTGTGCCTATTTGCAGTGCTGGCATATTACGGTGGACGCAGGTGATGACATATTGGGAAGGGTTGGTCTTCGTAAAGACAGTATCAAGTATCGAGACTTGGTAGGAGTCTTTGGTTCTTCAGTTCCAAAAAGGAGGCGAAGGAACTATACTGAGCGTGGCCAGTACGTGGGGAGAATTACTTAAACGAGCAACTAAGGTGGAGCAGTTGAATCTGGTGCTTTTCAGAAATATGAGCCCGTCTGTAGAATTTCGAAATCTTAGAGCAGCAAACGAGAAACGAAGTCAATTGGTAGAAAGGTGCACAAAATTGGAACCTCATAACAAACACAAAAGGACAGAGAAAGCGAAAGATTTGCAAAACTTGGATATCACTTTGTGAAGGATTCCAAGAAATGTATAAGGAGGAGTTGTGTCAACCATCTAAAGTTGATACTGATACCTTCCTATGGCGCCAAATCATGCAACCATCTCAAGTCACGATTTCGGTTCTCTATAACTACACAAACGCCAGGAAATGCTCAATGCTTTTAGCGAGGTGAGCGAGTATCATATTTGACGCCAAATACGCCAACTCCCTTGAAAAACCTCCAAATTTCGTCTACCATAATCGAGACGGTCAAGTGTATATGTATTGAAAAGGGAATGAAAAGAATGGGTCCGGAGCGTCCGTTGCTTCATAAGGGCGTGAGTGCTATACTCTGGTAGCAAGGAACTAGAAGGTGACGAAGGGATCCGAAGCACTCTAAGCATGCCCATTCGTAGACGAGATCTTGCGGCGTTTCTGTACAGCGGAGGCGAGTTCTGCCAGAACGGTCTTGGTGTCTTCCCAGCCGATGCAGGCATCTGTGATGCTGACTCCGTATTTGAGACCCTCCTTCCCTTCCTTTGGCACTTTCTGGTTTCCTGGTACAATAATTAGCGACTAAGTTCCATCTTGTAGAATGAGAATCATACCCTCATTGATGTGACTCTCAATCATGACACCCATAATAGCTGTCTCCCCCGCCGCGATTTGCTCAGCGATAGCCTTTGCAACTTTTGGCTGATTCATATGATTCTTCTCCGAGTTGCCGTGACTGCAATCGACCATGAGTCGTCCATTGACTCCCGATTTGGCGAGCTTGTCCTTTGCTTCCGCAATGCTCTTCGTATCGTAGTTTGTGCCCTTTTTGCCGCCACGGAGAATCACGAAAGTATCTTCGTTGCCTACAGTACCAACAATAGCCACTACACCAGGCTTTGTGACCGATAAGAAGTGATGTGGATGCTTCACTGCTCCAATAGCATCAATCGCCACTTCAAGTCCTCCGTCCGTGCCGTTCTTGAAGCCTACAGGGAAAGACAACCCGGAAGCAAGTTCCCTATGCAACTGACTCTCCGTAGTTCTCGCGCCAATAGCGCCCACACTCAACAAATCGGCCAAGAACTGCGGCGATATCGTATCGAGCATCTCACTCGCAAGCGGCATACCCCTCTCTGTCAAATCCACAAACAACTGCCTCGAGATATTCAAACCCTTATTAATATTGAAGCTGTCATCAATATCCGGATCATTGATCAAACCCTTCCACCCAACAGTCGTCCTAGGCTTCTCAAGATAACTCCTCATAACAACCTGCAACTCATCCTTGTACTTCTCCTTCAACACAAGGAGACGCTCCATATACTCGACAGCAGCTTTGGGGTCGTGGATGGAACATGGTCCTACTATGACGAGGAGGCGACCCTTTGGGTCAGTGCCCTGGACTATGGCTACGGCTTCGTTGCGGCCGTTTAGGACGGTGTCCTTTGATTTTTGCGATTGGGGGATTTGGTGTTGGAGGAGGTCGGGGGAGATGAGGGGGTTGTAGCCGCGGATGCGCCAGTCTTCGCTGTTTTGCTTGTCGCCGATGTTTTTGTTTTCGATGTAGAACTTGGAGGGCATGGTGTTAGTGTACATTTTGAGTGAATTGGATTTTGCGATTGGCGGGGTAGAGGGGTAGAAAGTGAGGAGAGGCATGATTGCTGTACTGTATGGGAAAAGTGAAGGTGATATGTTCAGTATGACTTCTTGAAGCTATAGAGAAGCTGTAGAGGGAATTGACATTTGTACCAAATGCTGGTGGAGATTATTTATACAGAACTGTACTTACAGACATGGTGCGCGTGTAATTCTACTGTGACTGTGACAGATAATGTAGAAGGGCGCACTGTGGCTCCACGTAGAAGGAAATGTGTAACTTGTTCCTGGGAGTGAACAATTGGGCGAAATAGCTGATGATGACTCTTGCGTGGGCGGTGAAGTCGATTTTTTGGGCCGATGATCGGAGGTGACCGAGGCACGTTTTCAAGGGATGCACGATACTTTTGTAGCCACTGTTTGTCACTGAATTAGACACGCTCGAATTGGCTGCTGGATAATCAGCCTTAGCCCTAATAGGTAAGTTCTGGTCTGATACAGGTAAAGTTTTCGCGATTGCCTCTTTGGGAACGATGTATTTTTGCGAAGTCGTCCCCTCCAATGTCGACGTCACACTAGGATCATCATGGGTAACCTCTCATGATGGGTTGTACGATATTTACGTTGATGGTTGTCTATATTTTATCCAGTTCAATTAAAAAGACCAAGTTTTTTTCCAGTCCAAAATGAGTCTTCAAATGTCCTCGTTAGAATCAATCCCAACATCCTTTGCAACTTGCTCAATTGGTTGCAAAGACGAGCATACACTCCCCAAGAAGCTCGATGCCATTGCCAACGCGGGCTTCTCAGCTATTGAGCTTTCCATGCCTGATATAGAGTCCTTCGCCAAAATATACATGAAGCAAGAAATCCTTGAATATGATGATCTTGTTACTGTGGCAAAAGTGATCAAGGCAATGTGTGATGCCAAAGAGTTGAAGGTTCTCATGCTCCAGCCCTTCTCAAATTTTGAGGGATGGCCAGAAGAGTCATCGGAGAGGGAGGACGCTTTTTATAGAGCTAGAGCGTGGATTCGTATTATGAAAGCTTGCGGGACGGATATGTTGCAGGTGCGTGGAAAAAATCTTTACTTATCCTGTTCATTCAGCTTAATCCCTACCGTAGGTGGGCTCATCAGATACACCCACGGAGAGGTTAGCAACGGACAGAAGTCGTGTTGTGGCTGATTTGCAAGAATTGGCGGACATGTTAGCAGAGCACAAGTTCCGCCTCTGCTACGAAAACTGGTGCTGGTCAACCCACGCTCCAAATTGGAAGGATGTCTGGGATATCGTCGAGGAAGTCAACCGTCCTAACATTGGCTTATGTCTCGATACATTTCAAACCGCTGGTGGAGAGTGGGGAGATCCTACCACGGAATCAGGTCTGATTGAGGATTGTAGCAAGGAAGAACTGGAGAAAAGGTTCAAGAAAAGCCTTGAGGATCTTGCCAAAACAGTACCCAAAGATAAGATATACCTGTTGCAAATATCGGACGCGTATAAGATGAAAAAGCCAATGAGCAAGGACATCGAGGGAAGTGAAGGACTCCGACCTAGAGGTCGTTGGAGCCACGATTACAGGCCACTACCATTTAATGGAGGGTATCTACCGGTTGTGGATGTTACCAAAGTTGTGTTGAACACCGGATTTCGAGGCTGGTTCTCGTATGAAGTTTTTGATAGTGGACCGGATGGAAACGGGAAGGACTATGATTTAGGCTCATATGCGAAAAGCGCTTCCGAAAGCCATAAGCGTCTTTTGAAAGAGTGCGCCAATGATGGATGATGGTTTTATCAATATCAGAGGAAGTAGTGTACTTGTGTTCGAAGAGTTCTATGTCTGTATGGGTTATCTTTGAGAACTCCTGCAATTAGATATCAGCTCAGCGCAGCATGATAGCAACGAAACTGTTGAACGGGTGAGACACCCTTCGGACGTGCTCTTATTAAATCCACTTCAAAACCCCTTGACCTAGATTATAAAGAGTAATTCGATGAATTATCAAATGCAATTGCCAAAAATTCTGACCTTTTCCGAGCTTTCCTCGGTGTCTCTCGCAACAGACCAGTCAGGAAGAAGGATTTGTAGAGCGCTGGCCTTGGCATCGTCGTCCGACTTCATTTCTTCCTTAGATTCACCAACATCACAGCACCACCTCAGCATACGCACGCCAATTGCCCCTCCCACACCTTACTCCCCAGCTGCAGTGAAGCTCCAGGGCATTGTTCCAACACCACAATGCTCTCTCGTGCTGCTGCGCGCCCCGTGGGCACCATCCGGCAGGCTGTTAATCACACTTCGAAGGTATGGCCGCCCGCAATGAAGAGGTGGTGCTATTAGCATCCATTGAGCATTGAGATGCTAATGATCTTTTGCTATATAGAGAGCCTCATCGTCTAGTTCATCGTCGGAACGAACTGCACCACTGTGGAAGGATGTCGCCAACGGAACATCCGCTTCGATTTTAGCCGTGGGTTCGTTAGCATGGTGTTATACTATGTTTGGATCACAGGTCTCGGCCATGACCCCGTACGTATTCTGGAAAGAGACTTCGGCACCTGCGCTGTTGTTGGATATTAAGTCTGCTTTGGGGTCTCACGGATCGCTGATTACCCGACATCGTTTTGTGGATCGCACAGAGCTGGCTAAAGTCTCAAAACAATAGTGCTATTGCCTTTGAATTCTTGAACCCGTGTCTGGGGAACTGTGTACTAATAGCTGTAATCATTTTAGAGCAGAGGAAGGTCTTCACCCAACAAAGTACCCATGGGAGCACACCAAAATCTACAAGACATTTGACCACCAAGCGTAAGCCAACACTTTCACCCGATCCACCAGAACCACTACTAATCCACCCAGTTTGCGTCGTGGCTTCCAAGTCTACCGCGAAGTATGCGCCTCCTGCCACTCCCTCAAACGCATCCCCTTCCGCTCCCTCGTCGGCAACATCATGACCGCCGACGAAGCCAAAGCCCTCGCCGAAGAAAACGAATACGACACCGAACCAAACGACGAAGGGGAAATCGAGCAACGCCCAGGAAAACTGTCGGATTACCTACCCTCACCGTACAAGAACGACGAAGCTGCCCGCGCTGCCAATAATGGTGCTTTGCCACCAGATCTCAGCTTGATCACCAAGGCTCGCCACGGTGGCGTCGATTATATTTTCGCATTGTTGACGGGTTATCCTGAGGAGCCACCTGCAGGTGCTACGGTCATGGAAGGTCTCAATTTCAACCCATATTTCCCGGGAACTGGTATTGCCATGGCACGAGTGTTGTATGATGGCCTGGTAGAATATGAGGACAAGACACCGGCTACGACAAGTCAGATGGCAAAGGATGTGGTTGAATTCTTAAATTGGGCCGCGGAACCAGAAGCCGACAACCGGAAATTGATGGGGTGGAAGGTCATGGCTGTCACTGGCTTTTTGTTTGGCCTGAGCGTTTGGGTCAAGAGGTATGCTCTTTTGATATATTTGATTAACCCCCACCAGCTAACACATTTGAAAGATACAAATGGTCTCCAATCAAGACAAGGAAACTTGTGTACAACCCACCCGTACACGCAGCACGGGCTAACAAGACAGCTGGTGAAGGAGGCGGTTCCAAAACGATGTAGGATGTTGGTTTGTAGTCATAGTGGAAGGCTCGAGAGGTGGGAGGATGGACGGATTAGTGGATATGGTAATCACCACACTTGTACAGAAAGTAGCATCAAAGCGTTTGAATGGCTTATTCTCCTTTTTTCATCTACCCTTTTTTGTGCTATAGAATCTCGAAAATCGCAATGCTACCTAGAAATATCCTGTTCCCCTTCTTGTGATTCCCAGCATCTCCCCGTTCAAGAATGCACCCGGTGAATGGACTTGCTTATGGCACAATCCTGCAGAAGACAAGAATATCACGGTATATATGGGTAATACCTACTTAGTTATCTCGAAATCAGAGGATATGGCGCACCACCATTAGATCGAGGTCTAAAAATCGGCATCTTCAAAATCTATATACAAAGGCGTTTTCGACCTACGGAAAGATTGGATGTTGTGCTCGTGAATAATAACTGTCCGCTGTTGAATGCTGGTTTCACAATTTACAGAGTTTCCGCCTTGTGCTTTGACACTTAAGGTTCTCTTTGTTTATTTGGTGTTTTTGGTGAGGAATTGCCGCAATAAGTGTCAGTGTGTTTTTTCATTACCGACGCTGGAAGTAGAGCAGACTAGGTGGAGTAGAAGTTTCTTGATATTTTTGGGCAACCTTGCTAAAGCCTGAGAAAGTGACTATAGCAGATTACGCCTAAGACCTGCCGTATGCATAACAAAAGCAGAAGATAAACATTCCATCATGCTCTTATGCATAATAGTCGCAATAGCCATGTCCGAAAACATTCCTCTTCAATTCCACCGTCGTTCAACAAGTAAAAGTCATTCTCGCTTATCCATGATTCCCGATGCTTATCTCAACCTCCTAGCTTCACGCTCAGATTCGAGTAGGCACAGGATGTCGTTTTCGCGGACGGGGCCCTTGACGTTGCGGATAATGGACTAAACACACATCAGCATTCGCATCTTTACACCTTTGCGCATTCCGAAATGAAAAAAAATGAATACATACACGAGTCTGATCATCCATAAACTCAACGCGAACTTGAGTGACACCACCACGAGATCCAGTACGGCCGAGAACTCCTACATTTTCCACCTCCATTAGCATATCATTCCCCTACTTGTTTTACTTCTTCGGGCTATGTGCAAAACGTACGGGTAACCTTGACGAGCTTGATGGGCTGTTTTGCTGCGTCCATATTTGCGAATTGGTAGTTTGTAAGAGTTAGGAGTGTGTTTTGGGGGCGTAGAGGGTAGGTTTGAGGTGCTGTGGCTCGAGGGAAGTTGTTGGTTGTGCTAGGTACTTTGGTGGTGGTTGAAAATCGATGGAAATTTGGTGTGGGGCTTGGCGGGAATTGGAGGTGTGGCTGAAAGTTTTTCTTACCCCGCCGCCACAGATTTCGTTTTGATAAGGATAAGAGACGGACCCTGAGTCGAAAAATTTGGGATGGAATTGGGTTATTGGGAGTCACAGATTATTATGCTACAGTAATTAGCTGTACTATTGACCAAGGTCTTTGGACATCCAGACTGTAGAGGAAGCCCTCCTTTCCAATCCATTCAATTAATTTCTCAAACCTTTCCACGCCGCAATACCACCTTCCTCCGAAGATCGGCATAAACCCATACCGTATGCACACCATCCACCAGCCCACCCACGTGTAAAAGCTTATTGGATTCCACCACCAAACAACCTACCAACACTATATACACAGCACGTCAAATCCCTCTACTCTTATACGCCCAGCTCAATTGCTCGCCCAGGGCTAATTGCGACTATACCGGGAGTAATCTACCAGCGTACAGTTACACGTACAGCAAACCGACGCCTTGGGGCACACCCATTGTGACCTGCAACCGGGCTGTCGTACCTTCCGCATTTGTGTGACTTTGCCATCTGGCCGTCTGACTTGGATACAATATGGATCTTGTTAATTCGTAAGCTATTACACCTTTTCATCTCTTATCCTGTTACTATTTCGAAATTTGAAAATGCCTTCTGCCATGCCGAGTTTTGATATTGTTGAAGCGATGGAGAGGCGTGCTTCTAGAACTTTACCATACTTGACTGACACATTGGGGGACAGTCTGAATGATCGGTTACTTTTTGCTGTGCCTAAAAGTGAGTGTTACTTTTCCCATTTCATATCGAAAGAGCTTAGGATTGTGTCTAGGAGAGGCTTAGACTCTTGATCGGAACCTTGAACAACTATATTCGTTACTAGTAACACTGTCTAACAAACCCCCAACAGAGGGCCGTCTCCACCAGGCCTGCCTCGATCTCCTCCAAGGCTCGGACATCCAATTCCACCGCCACTCCCGCCTTGACATTGCCCTCGTCAAGAACTTTCCACTAGCACTAGTATTCCTCCCCGCGGCAGATATACCAACCTTTGTCGGTGAAGGAAGAGTAGACCTAGGCATAACGGGACGAGACCAAGTTGCCGAGCACGATGCTGTCACACCACCAACGGAAACGACAGGCGTGGAAGAAATATTAGATCTTGAATTTGGGAGGTGTAAACTGCAAGTGCAAGTTCCAGACAAGGGCCCTATTACACGTCCTGAAGAGCTGGTGGGGAAGAACATTGTTACTAGCTTTGTCAATTTGGCAAGTCGGTACTTTGCAGATTTGGAGGCCGGCGATGATGGAGCGGTGACGAATGGTGCTGGTGCTAAGCCTTCAAAAACTACTATCAAGTACGTTGGTGGTAGTGTAGAGGCTGCCTGTGCGTTGGGCGTTGCAGACGGCATTGTGGATCTCGTTGGTATGTCTGCTTGCTCCCCTATGGCCTATACCACATCTAACATCCGCAGAATCGGGAGAAACAATGCGCGTTGCGGGCCTGAAAGCCATATCAACCGTCGTAGAATCAACCGCCATCCTAATAAAATCAAAACATCCCTCGGACCCCAAACTAGTGAAATATATCGACCTGATCGCAAACCGTATTCGCGGCGTTATTACCGCTCAGAAATACGTCCTCTGCACATATAACATCGAAAGAACGAAAATGGACGCTGCGAGGGATATCACCCCTGGAAAGAGAGCACCGACGATGAGTTCTCTTGAAGAGGAGGGGTGGGTGGCTGTCAGTGTTATGGTACCGAAGAGGGATATTGGCAATGTTATGGATAGGCTTGAGGCAGAGGGTGCAGAGGATATACTCGTTACTAAGCTGGAGAACTCGAGGACGAGTCCTGAGACTAGGGGGAGTGGAAGTAGAACGCCGCCTTCAAGGGGTTGAATGTTCTTAGACGACACTTAAGAACAATAGTTGCATCGCATGGTTTGAATGAAATCCCCTGAATGCTTAGAGAATCAACAAAGTTATACAAACTACTGAATTTCCCAAAATTTATAGTACCGCATCAAACAACGCCTTCACAAACCAAGCCGCCGCAATTTTTTCCCTCTTCGTCCCCGCCATACCCGCAAACCTCCCAATAACCCTATCATTATCCTCCTTGCTCAATTTCCCCGTCGCAAAAGCCTCCATGTAGATTTCTTCCCCTACAGCGACAATGACCTCCAAATTCACCCCACTCCAATGTCCATCTGCTTTGTCTACTTTGATGTTGTCGGGGTTTACGCCGTTGGTGGTTAGGGTTGCGTAGACTGCGTTGTAGAGGTCCTTGGTGGGGGTTTGGAGTTCGGTGTGGGTTTGGGGGATGTGGGTAGGGGAGGTGTCGACTTCGTAGGTTAGGGTGTATTGTCTTTTGGGGAGTTCCCGTGGTGGTGGTGGTCTGGAGGAAGGGACGGGGGGGAGGTAGCGGTGTGGTGGTGGGGGAGGAGGTGGTGGGGGTCCGTTTTGGGGCACTGGATATATGTAATATGCTTGCTGTGGGTTGAATAGGGTGGGCTGTTGTGGTGGGTGAGCTGGAAATTGTGCTGTCTGTGGTGCGTATTGTTGGTGTTGCGAGGGTTGAAGCTGCACTGACTGACTGCAATGTAAATTCGAGCCAGGGTGTGGTGAGTGCGCCCATTGCTGCTCAGGCTGCGGTTGCTGGTAATGCTGCCTGGGAACAAATTGACTACGCTGTAGTTTCGAGCTTGCTTGTGGTGGTTGGACCCATTCCTGCTCTTGTGGTGGTTGCTGGTAATACTGTCTTTGGACTGATTGACTTCGTTGAAGATTGGATTGCGGTGGGTAAGAGTAGGCCCCTTGTTGTACCCCTTGAGGCTGTTGGTAGTACTGCCTCTGGACAGACTGAATTCGCTTTAAAATCGATCGTGGTGGATCGACGTACTGTTGCTCTCGTCGTCGCGGTTGCTCATTACCACCACGTAGTCCAGGGATACTCGGATCATCCGATACAGGGACCACTGTGGTACCATCGCTCCTGACCATTACTCCACAATCCTCCCACAGAAAACATCTCTTCTCGGCTTTTTTCATGATACCTGATTGAGATCGCTGCAATTGCTGCAGTCGCTGGTAGTGCGCTTCGGATTCTCTGACCCGATCGTGCTCGCGTTCAAGTTCTCGCTCATATTCTTGTTTTGCGAGTTCTAGTTTTTCCTTGAGGGCTGTGCAGCGTGGGACTCTATGTTGTCGAGAGGATGGCCGTTCGCGGTTACTGGAGCTATGACTGCTATACCTTCGGCTCCTGGAATTGCGACTATTGGACCAGGGTACTGATCTCGGATCCTCCGCATGCGTAGTAGTGCTACTGACAGACGAAAGCTCCGTATCCTCTGAGCACGAGTAAAACGAGGCACTCGAATCAGAGTCAGAGTCAGAGTCAGAATCATGACCCCCTCCTCCATGTCCACGATCATAACCCTCTTCACTACTATCCATATCCTCGATAGTAGCAACCTCAACTTTATCCGCAAACGAAACCCTCCTCCTGTGTTTCTCCCTAGGCCATCCGATTATTTCACAAATCTCATCTCTATCGTCCTCATTATCGCAACTCGCCAACGTCTCTTCGATCCCTTTAAGCGAATCTTCAAGAGTAACATGTCTTGTGTATTGTTCATAAGAGGATGGTAGCCTAGATTGACGTGAACGCTGCACTTCGCGTATGCGTTTATTGAGATAGCTGATGTTGTAATCGCGGTCTCGCTGCTCTTCCTCGCGGGAACGGGGAACGCATGATGGATCGTAAATGGGAGTTGACATAGTTGTTTTGTTGTTTGTTCTACGTGCGCTGTGGTGGTATACGCCAAAAGAGTGGTGTATGGCGAAGTTAACAAAACAATGCTCAGATTTTAGAATTTGGAAATTTGAGATGGCTTCTCTGATCTCAGCCAAGATGGATATACGCTGCTGGCTGAAGGGGAGTTGAAGATGAAAGAAAACATGACTGTTATGGGATAGGTTTTAGGTCCTGTCAAAGCGATGTGGAACGATTTTGGTAAGGAGTACCAAAGTTGAGCAGTTGAGCAAGTTTTTTTTTGCATTTTGCTTAGCGTGGGAATTTCATGTCAATGTAGGCTGCTGTAAAACTAATTCAGAGCTGTAATAATGCGACTGATGCAGTCAGAAGGATGTGAATAGGGTTGTCAATGTTAAAAATTGCTCTCAATTTTCGGGGGATAGAGATATAGAAGTTGGCAGAGAGAAACCACACTGGGGATTTAGAAGCGTTGTTATCTCAACAAGGATGACTGTGATTTTAGGACATGCGAAAAGAGGAGAGAAGTAAACAGTCGAAAAGGGGTGATGGTACAGACCCAAGTACGCTAAGAAATCAGCTTCATAGGTAGGTGAAGCCATGGCGACAATACCCGTCATGAACGACGAGAGCTAAGCCAGATAGTTATCTAGAGAGTAATGGCTGCTGGGAATTTTATGGGGCCAAAAGAAGACCCATACATGAGTACATATTTCAGATCAGGCTACCGAGGATGACTACCGCATAACGTTCATATCAACCAAATACCTTTTACCTGCATGGAAGAAAAAGAAGGAAAAAAGGAATGTTTGTTGCAACTCAGCTGTGCTGGGGCACTGGGATTTAAGCCCAATGCGGGGGTCTGAGAGTCGTTAATGAAAATTCTGAGATATTTTTTGGACGTGGCTACGAACCGAACCCGCAACCTTGAGATTAAGAGTCTCACGCTCTACCGATTGACTATATCGTGGTTAGTGAAATCCAGATATATAGATCGGTGGTTCAACTTACGCTAACCGGGCTAATTTAATGAAGCAGTTTTGGTTGTTTAAAATATAACCTTAATATTAGTCAACAGTTTATTCCACAATTAGTGGACATGCTTTTCTTATCTCCTTCACCTATTCAACAAGGCAGCTCTTGAGTTATTCTAGCCTTCATACAAAGGCCAAGACCTTGCACTCTCTCAAAGCTATATTTAATAAAATCAAAAAGGGGTCAGTGATAATGAATCATTAATATCGGGCTGGCGCAGTCAGGCGGCACGAGCGATCCTCTGTGCATCTCCCAGGATGACGAAGACGACTGGAAGACACAAGCATCTCAGATGGGCATAATCTATCAGTGTTGCTGCATGTACCATTGTCAGCCTGGTTAGCACCTTCAACAGCAGCTTTCTAAACTCAGGCCTCCGAGGGCTCATAATTCCGTACGAGTTTTCAATCGATCCATCACATCATGGGAACTTCAAGCCTTCTCGTGAGAGCGTCGACTTAGCGGCCCGACTTTAATAAATAAGCTTGGTGAAACTCTACTGGTATCTAACAGTCGATAGGCTACATGAGATAGAACTTTTCAAGAACAGAATAATTCACTTCATACATTCTTTTTCTGGCCTAATAATCTTCATTATAACTGTCCATGTTCAGTTAAACCGTGTGACAACAACAAGTGGTTCGAATACGATAAGGATGTGGAGAAAGTGAAGGGGCATTACTAGTATAATCGCCATCTGAATATCAGCAAAGATCCTCTGCTCGGTGAGGCAACCTCTGGCGAATCCTTGACCGTCGTCAAGGCCATCTTGGAAAATAGTAGATAAAATAAGAAACATCTCTACTACCATCAACCGACTATTCACGCCGCGTTTTCACAAAGAAGACCAACATGTACCCGGCCTTGTGAGGCATAGCACACAAGTATGATTGTCGCCTTGGGCACTCCGAAGAGTACCTTATGGGTATTTAGTTAAGAGATATATGGGAATTCCTCTGACGTCTTGAAGTTACTGATGAAGATTTACTACATTCGTCGCCGTCAACATTACGTGCGGACTTTTAAGAGCCGGACCCAGGGACCATACAAGCGCTATGCTCCTGAAGTTGGAAAGGATATCAAAGTATCAAATTCCTGGACCAGACAGGTGCTATGTGCGATGATATTGAGGATTTCACTTGAAATGCGAAATTAACACTAGCGAGTTCTATGCACACGACGGTAATCATGGCAAGGGCTATGCCAAAAGCATCCTCAAATTCAGAACATAGAGGACTAAGGCGGTTGTTGGCTATCACAATCCCCGAGCCTGAAACTTTCGGGAATTTGTAACCGGAAAAGTAAACTTGAAAGAATATTACTGCTAGATAGATACCATAACTCCAACGTTCATCGTCCATAATACTGTATCCGCGTTACAATCTCCCTAAATCTCCGTTTCGGGTGCTAATACCCATCGTCCCGTCGTCAAATCTCTATACCATGTCCGACCCCCCATGATATGCAGAGTCATTCTGCAAAATGATTCACCTCCCTTGTTCAAAACCTCAATATATGTAGTTCCAGTGAAAGGTAATTTTGTGTCGGTGTCGGCAGGAGCGTCGTTCCTGGGGGCATCTTCTTGCGGGTCCACATCCTCTTTGGCATCGCCTTCATTATCCGTAGTGACTTCATTTTCTATAGTGGCTTCGTCGTGGATACTGCTAGCAGTGGTTGCATCTCTGTTGCTTGACTCGTCGCCAACAATGAGACCCTCGTCGCCGTTCAAAACATCGTTACTGGATAAATCGGAGATGTTTACTGGCTCAAGACCGTGTAGTCTTTCAAGAGTGAGTTGGTTGGCATCTCTCAGGTTCTCGTCATCATTTGAGCCTTCTTCGGCGCGACCATAAACGACAATGATTATGCCACCGAGATTCCTTGAATTTTGGTTCTCGTATAGACCGAGAATGATTGAGAGCTCGGCAGCGCTTACAGCCTTCCACCCAATTGGACCACCAGTGTCCCGTGGGCCATCTACCTCGTCCCGGGGCTCTATTCTCTGTGGCCGAAAGCCATGAGCCCGCTCGAACTCGTCACGCCAAACATCCTCTTCGCGTTGAGCAATATCATCTTCCGAGTCGGACTCGTCGTCGCTTTCGGATTCAAGATCGGGCCCTAGAACTCCTGTGTTGATCTTAAGTACCGGGCCGCTACCGAAGCGTGACAAATATCGTTCAACTGCTGCAACAGTTGCATCGGCAGCGAACAGTAAGGTTCGTAAGGGTGTTGCCAATGTGTTCCTGTTGACGTTGAACATGCTGGAGACGCGGGCCAAGTTTGGTATTTGCCTAACGTAGCGATTTTGACTCCTAACGAAGAGGGGACCATGCTGTCCAGCTTGGATACGATCGGTGGGTCCCCTACAGTAAGGGCATGTAGGATTTCGGCCAGTCCACAACCACAGACAGTCTTTGCCGTGAAAATCTTTGTGGCCGCATGGTAGAATGGTAGCACGTGTGGATTCATTTCCGATGGGTTGCTGGCAGATGAGGCAGTCATCTACTGCATCATCATCTTCTTTTGCTTGTGGTTCGGAGTCTTGGAAATTGGTGTTGTCCATTAGGGTTGGCTTGTTGGCGTATGCTCGCTGTCTTTCCTTTTCTTTTGGGGTCCGGGTGTTGTTGTTGGCTGTGGTTGTTGCTGTATCATCTTGACCTTCCTTGGGCAGAGCCATAGGAATTTGAACAGAATCGCACATGATTGGGGAATGGTATATAATCCGAGAAGTATCTCAAGTTATGAAATATTGAAAATGTGTACTGTAAGCTTTATCTAGAGGCTATTTGTTCTGCAAGAGTTGGATTCAAAAGTTGAAGTCAGTAGTGGTTGCTTAGTGGGACGGAGAACAACTGAGATTGGTTTGTGGTAGAGAGAGCGACAGCCAGAGAGAGACTTGGTTATTGTAGTAAAATGGATGTACAGGCAGAATGGAAAGTCAGAGCGATCAGTAAGAAACACGTGCAAGATTTGGACGAGTACCATAGTTAGTCTTTGCTCCGGAAAATAGAGATGTATGGGAATGATATGAGAATACTGTAGCCTTTGCGCCATTTTAGCAATGCAAAAAATCGTCTTAATGCTTGGATTATATTGTTCAAACCGTCAAACGCATCGTTGCTGATGTTCTTGTTTTGGTGATGTATGTTGTAGTTGGGGTGAGGGTTTCTCGGTAGAAATCTAGCTCATCTACCAAACTTCTGGCACCACCAAAGCCATGCTAGTACCAAAACTAAACACAACAACACCATGGCATCTACCCTGAACGCTGTGGTCAGCCCGAAGTTCCTGCTGCCAAAGATATCGCAGAGATGTACAGCGGTACGACCATTCAGTCTTGCGGCGCGATCATATTCTCCGACTTCGAACGCCTTACCAGTATCATTTCCTAGAGGTCCGCGATACCATTATTCAAAACATTTTGCCTCAATTTTATCCTGTCGTAGGACTTCTGGGAATAAAGATGCATCTCCTGGCTCTATTGGCCAAAGTATCATTATACGGCGGCAGTTTTCAGCGACTCCGACTCGTCCAAGAGACCACCACTTTGATACTCTCAAGTTTGTTCAGAGGTTGAAAGATGAGGGCTTCACGGAGGAGCAAGGAGTAGCGATGATGAAGGTCCTATCGGATGTCATTGAAGAGAGGTAGGCATACTCGTTTATTGTGCTATATTGTTGGCGCAAATTCTAAACTTCTTATAGCATCCAAAACCTCACCCGCACAATGGTCCTGCGCGAAGACCAAGAAAAAGTGACATACACCCAGAAAGTAGACTTTGCAAAGCTACGTTCAGAATTGCTCGGCGCGGATTCCACAGAGTCATCCTTATCTCGCGCATCTCACGAACGTCTTACGAATGAACTTGCGAAGCTAAACTCACGATTACGGGATGAGATTCAGAGGACGCAAGCATCAGTGCGTTTGGATCTGAATCTGGAGAAGGGCAGAATTAGAGAGGAGGCAAATGTGCAGGAGCTCAAGATTAAGGAGACGGAGACGAGGATTGAGCAAGAGACTGCTGTGTTGAGGGAAAGGTTAGAGGCTGTCAAGTTTTCTACGCTGCAGTGGTTGATGTACGTGACTATACGGTACTTGCTGGTTGAGGACTATGCTAACTTTATCACAGAGGTGTGTGTACAGGAACTGCTGCTCTTTTGCTGGGTGCTTGGAGGCTACTTATGTAGGAGTATGTGTGGGCTTTCGCCTCATGAGTAGCACTGTTCTGCTTCTGGGAAGTAGCAGTGAAGCTACCATTTGCAAGGAAAAGATGATACCTGGAGTAGACAACCCCTATAGTTGGGCAGCAATCGTGCGCAGAGAGATGCGATGCCATGGTGCTTAAATGACCACGTGAGCCGGACAAGTGTTTCTTACCACATCTAGTATTGCCATGGTACAGGGATTGTTATCTTGTTCAATCAATCAACCAACAATAGTTGGCAGGCAAGCAGGGAAAACTGCCTGCCTGCAATCTGTACAACACAAAAAGAAACGAGACTCCATCGTTTCGTCGTTTCCGACCAGACGCGAATCAATGAGCACAAAACATTCGCTCGCTGTCAACGTGTGGCATTGTCGTAATTCCGCAATGAAACAGCGCTTGAGCCTATCCCTGCTCATTAGAGAGAAACGGCCTTTTATTGGGACAGAGACGGACCAGGCCTAGTTTGTGGCTGGATGAATGCCTCGCCCAAAATGGGAAGAAGTTTGGTCGCCGTTCAAGGTGCCAACACGACAGCGAGTTGCTGTGGGGTGAGCTCATGATCCACGCAGCCACGTTACTCAGCCTCCTAATGGTCGATCCGGTCAAGCCGTATGCTGGCTCGATTTGATCGGGCAACAGAGGGTCTGTAAGGTGGAATAATAGAGAAATTGACGAGGAGTACAAGTAGAAAAGACAATAATGAGCGCAGAAATCAGATGTTTTGCTTGGCTTGGTCCTGGTTTTACTGTCATTGTAAGAGCAAAAGTAATTAAAGGAAAAAGTGAATGCGTAAAGCTGAGGACGTTATATATGTGAAAAAATAATAAACTATTAGATTAAACAAAGTTGAGTTGCTTGTGCGTGAGGGTGTTGGTCTTGGTGAGGTGTTTTGTTTATGACGGTATTTCGTTAGGGTCGACTTGTTCCCCCGACTCCACCAAAATCGACCCTAACCTTAAAACAACAACCTCATCAACAACTCACCCACAACCTTCAGACTTTTACACCCTCTCCACACACAAAACCAAAACCTTAGTCGCTAAATAAATCCACAAATAATCATGGCGGCCCCAAATGAGGTAAGTTAAACTCCATCCACGCGCTGCCGAGTGTAGGCCTCGCATAATGCCTCGTTGCGGTGCCCCTCGCTATATCGATGCGCCGGCGATAAAGTACTCAACATGCTAACTTCTCTCTTTCATTGTAGCGTGAGAGGTATATCGCATTTCAGCGCCGTTTGCGCATGGAAATCCACTGACCTTGAGTAGCAAAACCTTCCTTGCACGGCTGTGCGAGCAGGCAGAGCGTTACGATGGTACGTTGCAACCTGATTGTCGACTTGCAAACTTTCTGCTAACCATTCGACCTCAATAGAAATGGTCACATTCATGAAGGTGAGCAACTATCCACAATACTCTCTGTGTGGACCACATGCTAATTTCAATCCAGGAAGTCGCAAAGGTAAATACCAACAAAACCACACCACATGCTTATCTTCCAAGCACTTCGGTCCTCATCGCAGGCACGCGACCAGTCCTAACATACAGTACAGATCGGTGGAGAATTAACCGTAGATGAGCGCAACTTGCTCTCTGTCGCATACAAGAACGTGGTCGGGACCCGACGGGCCTCGTGGCGCATCATCTCCTCCATCGAGCAGAAGGAGGAGTCCAAGGGTTCCGATAAGCATGTGACAACCATTCGCGATTATCGTCAGAAGATTGAGACCGAGTTGGAGAAGGTTTGCCAGGATGTTTTGGATGTTCTCGATGAGCATCTGATTCCCAAGGCCGAGACTGGCGAGTCCAAGGTCTTCTACCACAAGATGTAGGTATCCGCTTTGCGTTTTGTTTCTGGGCACGATAGGGATGGCTCGTATGAATGGCTCTAATTACGTGTCTCAATGTAGGAAGGGCGACTATCACCGTTACCTCGCCGAGTTCGCCTCTGGCGAGAAGCGCAAGGGCGCCGCTACTGAAGCCCACGAGGCTTACAAGGTATGCTATTGTCACCAATCTAGATAGGTTCAGGGACTCATTTGAATACAGAGCGCCACCGATGTTGCGCAGACCGAGCTCACACCCACTCACCCCATCCGTCTCGGCCTTGCTCTCAACTTCTCCGTCTTCTACTACGAGATCCTCAACTCCCCCGACCGTGCTTGCCATCTTGCCAAGCAGGCCTTTGACGACGCTATTGCTGAGCTTGATTCCCTGTCCGAAGAGTCATACCGAGATAGCACCCTTATCATGCAGCTTCTCCGTGATAATCTCACCCTCTGGACATCGTCCGATGGCACGGATACCGAACCAGCTGCTGATGCCCCAAAGTCTGACGAGAAGTCTGCCGAGGCTCCTGCTGCAGCTCCAACTGAGCCAGAGACTACCAAGACCGCCGAGGACGCTGCGCCAGCCCAACCTACTGCTGCTTAAGTGTTCAATGTGCAAACGCACCCCTCTATCATACACCAAGCTGTGCTGCAGATTAGTCAAGAAACACCTACAAATATGATTTGAAGCACCCAAAAAGATGGAGGATTCCCAGGTCTCACAGGGAACGTGTGGTCTTTAGTGATTTTTTCAATTGCAAAAAGAAAATATGATTCATTTGCGGGCAGCGGGTTTTCACGATTCGATGTCATGTCCCCATGGGTACTCCATTCCCCAACAGATCCCCCTTTCCTTTCCTCAGACTCTTACCACTCTAAATTTGCTTTGCTGTTATTCGGTAGCTGTGCTTTTCCTGCGGTCCTTTTGGTGGTGGAGTAGTTTCAAGTCATAGTACGTGGTGGACGTTGTGGCGGTGTACCTTTTTGAGCAAGTACAATTTGTTTTGTTGCAACATGTACTTGCTTAGGAGCGCTACCATAATGGCTGAGCTACATCTGCTGAGATAGTCTATGACAACGATATACCATATCAATCCTTGTGCCTTGTGTTTGATGAGATGCTTTCAACGTAGCTGTGATATTCGACGTCGAAACCTCCAATACCTGGAAATCGAAGACGTGTCACTCTCCAAACACTTTCTTCCTTCAGCATTATCCTTATTTAAATTGAATTTCACGGCCATCTGAATTCTAAGACAAAATTTTCACGGCGAAAGTGTGGCGTCAAACCTGTGGCGTGTGTTCGCTAGCGTGAATAGTCCGGAAAAACTTCAACCTCCGAATGTTGGCGCACCACCTCTTCCATTTTGACGACGACATTTTCTTGAGTTATTCAAGTGCGAAGAATCAACCACAATGCCTAAGGAGGTTAAACAGAGGTCCGGCCGTATGTTCAGTCAATCGCTCTATACCATAATTACAGCAAACTAATCGCTCGAGCAGTTGCCGTCGGCCTAAACAAGGGCCAGTAAGATGTCCCATATCCCCTCCTCCCACCACGATAAATCTACGACGACAATCGCCCACGGAAGAGATTGCAACGATCGCAATGGATATTCATGAGTCAAGGAACCGTGTGCTAATCCAATGTTTTTTGCAGCAAGGTCACACCATACCAACCAAAGGCAAAAGTTTCCAGAGTATGTGCATACAGGTGCATTGAGGATATGGATGGATGAGGACTGACATTCTGGGTAGACCAAGGGACATCTTAGCAAGCGCACCGCATTCTGCCGCGAAATCGTGAGGGAAGTCTGTGGTAAGTTACACTCATATATCGTGTTACGCACAATTTGGAACCTTCAAGCACAATTCGATTGAGGAATATTTGCTGACCTAAGTTACCTTAGGACTCGCACCATACGAGAAGCGCGTCATTGAATTGTTGAGGAACAGCAAGGATAAGCGTGCTCGCAAGGTATGCTCATCCATCCAAACTCATTCAATAGCATAGCCTAATACTAATTCAACCAATAGCTCGCAAAGAAGCGGCTCGGTTCTTTCGGTCGTGCGAAGAGGAAGGTGGACGAGATGACCAAGATCATCACTGAGTCGAGGAGAGCGGGACACGCATAAAGTGGCAGGACTTCGACAACGTCTGCTTCTTCCATTACAAACATCAAGTTCATTGCGGTTCTCACATGAGTCAATTTGGGTTCACTATCGGTGCATGGGTCTGCTTTCTACATGTGGCATGGCGATGCTGCAATTCCTGCAGCGTGAGAGGATTGGTACCGAAAACGAAGGTGGCCTAATGCGGCCATTGTAGTCAAAGGATTGCAGAGAATAGCAATATCCAATCAACCTCGTTCATGTTGCAACTCGGTTAACTCATTTTGGACTATCTCGTTCAGTCGCCTATCATTCTCCGGCTGCCTCGCCTTGTTCGTTGTTCCCTTTACTCCATCTCTATCTCTCTTACAGTCCGGGTTGCTTACTGCTACACTTCCAACCATACCTTTCTTTTTCTCAACTTATCAAATAGCTGAGTAGACACGTACACCTAACCAGCAATATAACTGTAGGGCGACGTAGGCGCAATGATCTTCCAAAATAAAAATAATTGCCTGACTGTCCTCCATACATGGGGCAAAACACTCGAATTCCTCGTTTATCCTCTCTATTGAAAGCTCATTTCGCTGCTTGTCAAAGACTTAAAATACCGTTCAATAACGTAGCTCTCACCTGACTGCTAGCCTTCGGAAGAAGGATATCAGTAAATCATGATCAAGGAGCCGGAAGACAAGACGTACATACGACTTCAGATCAATTGTGATGTCTCTGTGATTCAAAATAGGTGGATCACTCGGATTAGAGTAGCCCAACGCGTCCTCGTCGCCGAAGTGTCTGCCCATTGAAACTCGTGCTGACGGCGTACCATGGGCTCTAATTGCGCCGCCGACGGTTATGTTCATCTGGCTGTAGGCGTCGCTGACTTTGTCGCAGGATATACTTGTGGATTGAATGACTTCCAGTTTTCCAGGATTGAGCGGTGGAGTTATTGAGTGCTTTGGAAGGTGGTGGTTGGTGCTGATATGTTTCTTCTTTTGTGTTTCCCGAATCTCCGGAAGGCAGACTCGCAGACTTCTTACTACTCATATGCTCTTACATACGCCTAAATTGTGAAGGTCTTTGGTTTTGGCTTAAGCACTGGCTAGTGAGGTGGTTAGGAGGTACGTCAACACCTGTACAAGTGGTTTTATTTAGACTCGCTTGATCGGGTTGACAATCGGGCTTGATACTCCTCAGTAGTAGCTGATGATGGTGGAGATACTGGTGGGGAAAGTTATGAGTTGTTCAATGATTCCTAGAGTTATGGTTAGTGGCTGTCGGTTCTACATGGCTTCAAAAAGCGATGTTGAAGTGCCACCGGGTATGTCCAGGAGCTCACTTCATCGTTTTTACTTGCAATGTGACGACGCAGCAAGAGATCAAGCAGAACGCAAACATCGAGGCTGAGCTTCAACAGCCACACGAGCAATACGAACTTGATCAATGGGTTCAGAAACGAATACGGGCTGTAAACAGCTTGAGAACATACACCGCCGGTCCTTGATAAACTTCCGAAGTGACAGGGATATCAATACCGAGCTACAGCTGCATCTTTGTTCCACTGACTGCTACAGCCTTCTCCTTACTTGTCGCAGCTTACATAACATATCGAACAAATATCCTCTAGTAGGCCTCAACTTCTGTTCGAGCTTCGACCGATTCATGGTGTATATAGACGATGATGCGAGAGAGATGGCATGGCACTGAGTTGGAGTTTAAATGACCTTTGAAGCTAAGTGATCTTTGGGATAGAGAGAAAATGGCTCAGTGCAAGATGTTCAAAGCGTGGGGATATTTGATGGATTGAACTTCAATTTCTGAAAACGTGAAATGATTAGCATGCTCTCTCGTACCAATTCGAGACTCGGATAGCCTCTATCATGCCTTAGCACTCTTTTGACATTTTGTGAGCCATTTACGTTACGCTATAAGCTCTTTTAGCAGCTAGGATTGAGCCGGCTTCTGTTAAGCGAGAGGAATGAATTAGGTGTACCGAATACATGCGAGTTGCATCTGGCAGAAGGGTATCAAATACTGTAGTCACCACTCAGAGAACCATCATTTCAGTGGATTGGAGAAGAGTTGGTCAAGTCTTCGCGAGATAGGGTTTTGGGGTACTGGAGGACATTTTGGCTTGGACGCGAATGAAAACCTGAGTTGACCAAAGGCAATAGAGATCTAGGGGCAGAAGCTTGCGGCCTATTCGCGTTCTCTAGCCAAACTCTGGTGTCCGCCTAATTTTTCGATTTAATGACTTGAGAGTAAGTCGAGAAAAACAGGTAATCGTGCGAGGAGTAAGCGGTAAGGCGGCAGGATGCTGGTGATGATCAGACCGGAGGCAAGCGTCTCAAAATTCTCTCCACGATACGACTGTCATGGTCAAAAATTCACAGGTGTCGGAATTGCTAAGTTGATAGCGTCAGATGAATCCTAGCGCTGGTTAATAGCATCGCAGTAGCTGATATTTCGACTCCTGGGAGTGCAGAAGTTTGGTTATGAACAAAACTAAATTGGTCTTGCCTCGTGCTGTAAGATGCACGACACCTTGTAGCTTCCTTATTTGGCAGACTCGTGGCAAGGGTTCTCGGCGGTAGAACGTGGTCAGAGAAACATGGTTGTTTCAACACGAACCGCTCATGGATCTCTCCTTTACTAGCACCGTCCGAAAAGTCAACAAGAGCCTTCGGGGCGAACACCGGGCGTGTGCTTTATTGGTACGCTCTTGTGCAACAACGAGGATCAAGTTTAGCACAACTGGATTCTGAGGAGTCGTTCTTCAGCTACATTTGATAAGGTCCGAAAGCCCGCCGGACACGAGCCAACCCCAAGGCTGGGAAACCCGGAAGACTGGCGGCAGATCAACAGAGCAATATCGACAAGGTTTTGCCAAGAAATTGTGGTAACCGTACTGTCCGTACATGACGTGTGGAGTACCGAAAACTTGTCAGCCTCTTTTTAAGTTTTGAGTACGACTCTACTCATATCCACGATATATTCGTGTTCACAAGATCGTTTCATACGTTTGGAACTCACCGACCAATACAAACAACAAACAGATTTGCGTATGATATCGAAGTGCGAGTGGAAGAGTACCTGCGAGTAGATATTTTTGGGGCCAAAGTTAGAAGAGGAGAAATTCTCATCCGTTGGCTGCTGATGCGTTTCAAAACCTCCGCTACGCCCCAACGGCTCTCTTTGGCTGGGCTCCCGCAGCCAGTTTTAACGCCACCCGCTCGCACAAAACAAAACCCCTGGCGCATCCTAGAGCGCTAAATTCAGGCACAGTACTGAAATAAGCATCTCACCCGCTAAAACTCCTGGGAAAGGAGTTGAGGGGTCAGGTACAGCATGAATCCTATTCGCTGGACGCCGCAATTGTCTTCTAGTGGAGCATGCTACACTCCTGTAATAATCGGCGTCCAGCCTACGACGGGCTGCAGCAGCAAGATCTGCTTGTGGTGACACAGCCTGGCGCCGATGTCTTCGTTTCCTACATTTAGGGAGCATTCCGCCAGACTCCCTTGGAATGCTTTTCATCCACGTTTGTTACTCTCGCTCCTCCCTATTGTCATATTGTCCTATTGTCAGGCCGGGCCTCGTCATTCATTCACCTTCGTCCTTCATTGACATTCATTCATTTTCAATTATTGTGACTTTGCTATTGTGACTTCACTTTTTTTGCTTCACACTCCTTCAACGGCTCGGACAAATCTCACTATAAACACGACCAAAAACATTTCTCACCCACGTTTTTCACAGCCCATAAATTTCTACATACCACAGCAGTCGATCCGTCAACAAGGCTTTCTCATCAATCTCTCATCATCCACAAACTCTGAACAACTACAAGATGAAGTACTCTTTCACCGCTGCCACTTTGGCAATTCTCTCCACTGTTTCCGCTCACTCCTGGCTCGAGTGCACAAACCATGACAACGCCGAAATCCTAGGCTGGATGAAGGGCAATTCCACTATGAACCCACCTCTCATTGTTGATCCGTCGTAAGTCCTTGTTTCTACTTCCCAGTTCGTGCAGTATTTAACACACCTCTAGATTGCCATGGTACGCCGACTCCTGCAAAGGCTGGCCTCGCTCAAAGAAAAACCCCGGCAACTGGATTGACGAGTCTTCCAACTACATCTGGAACATTGGCGCCAACAGCTGGAATGGAGGCTCCTTCCACCCAGCAGATACACACGCCTGCCCACCCCACCAACGCTCTCCTACCTACGATAGCAACGCACCTATGGCTTCTGCCGCTCCTGGCGAAACAATCAGACTTCGATTCGGAGGCAACGGACACACTCGCGGGTCCAACGTACCCGGAGGAGAGCCAGGCTCAGTCTCTGTTTGGTGGAAAGGCAAGCCAGAGCAGGAGATCACCGACATCTCTGAGTTCACGAAGGAGAACCTCCTCCAAACTGGCGGTTTCGCTGATGGCTCCTTCAGCTACCCAGCTGACCCTAGCGTCAAGTCTCCTCTTCAAGGACTCGTCGACAAGGGTAACTGGATGGAAGTGAAGCTTCCCAAGGACATGGCTGCCGGTCGCCACATGATGGTCTGGACCTGGGCTTACAGCGGTCAATCGCCCGACCCGCAATGGAGCACTTGCTTTGACGTTATGGTCTCTGGCGATGCTAAATCACCCATCAGCGTTTCAGCAAAGACCGTTGATGCCACTCCTGAGCCAGTCAAGGCCACAACAGCTGCCCCAGCTGACAAAGTAGCCCCTGTCGTTGACGTCCCAGCGCCTGTCGTCGACGCACCAAAACCTGTCGTTGATGCACCAAAACCTGTTGTTGACGCACCAGCACCAGTCGATGCACCAGCGCCTGTTCAAGCAGCCCCAGAAGTGCCAGCACCTGCACCAGACGCCGCCGCCGCACCAGCACCACAATGGACCAAGTGGCCTGAAAACAACGACGCTGTCTACTGGAAAGAACACGGTCACGCCCGGGCTCGCCACTTCCAAGCATAAATCACCACTTTCGATCCAAGTCATAGCAAAGGCGTGCGTGTGAATATCAAGGGAGTGAGCATAAAATTGGTGTGTTTAGACGGTCATTGATGGTTGACCTTCTTTTGGGTTCTTCAGGAATTTGTTGTTAGCATATGGTCAGCCAGGTTTAGGTTTATTGGGATTTCTTCTTCTTCTTGTCCTATTCGTGGATATACTTGTTTGCTTTGTTTTTGCAGTCCATCAGTTTTAGGAGTATACATGCCCTCCTACCTTTTTGGAAACACATGGATATGGGTGTGAAATCTTGAATGCCCTCTATCGTACTCTCAGGATACATCGATCGGCTGGCTGGTTACGATGGATCTTGTGTTTGCTTTGTGACGAGCGGTGTTTTTGTTCTACCTTTTTCCTTGTTTTTACATCAAGTGTGGCTTCGCAGTATATTTAGCAATGAAAGCTTATGCCCTCCAATAATGACCCAATCTTGCTTTTCGCTTTTGGTAATCGTGATCTGCAGTGCGGTGAAGATGGGATGAAGTCCTCCACTTGTGGTAATTTGTGTTTCGAGTTGAGGTCGGTGCGGAAGATCTCCAACACCAAATCTCCACTCGATTGGGTTTTATTTTTGGAGACAAGATGAGTGTATAGAAAGACTTCCTCGTGATAGTGACAATGTGGTTACATGACGGGAAGAAATACGCCTTATTCCTTCCTCTTTGGCTCACTTTGTGGAGACCGACTGGTGGCTTGGCGAGGCTGTATTGAACCTCAATTACGGCGACCTCATAACGTAGTGCTCCACACGGTAGAATTCCAATCAAATGTTGGCATACAGAGAACGTGATTACTCTTCAAGCATGGCCGCTTCAGCTTCACTGTCAAAGCAACAACTCACAGCTCTGATCGAAGACACCAAAGACTACCAAATCACTCATGGCTCACTCCTCAAAGTCGTGAATACGAATACAGAAGAGAATGTTGCACTCACAAGAGCTATACCTGTCAGCTTGTCCCCGACGCGATTTTCGAGACATCTTTTCGAAGAAGCAAAAGGACTCCAGAAGATATTCAATAGATTATACATGAGGGTAGCGAGTGACGAAGAATTCCTCCACAGAATATTGAAACCACCTATTGACAACGACACATTCAAGAAAACGTTATGGAACATTCACATTGCCGCTAGAAAAACAGGACGGGTACAGGATGTCTCACTTAAAACACTTCGCAGTGACTACATGATTCATCGAGATGAAGGGGTTGATGTGAATGGGAACTTGAAGAAGTTGCAGCTAAAGCAGGTGGAATTCAATACCTTTTCCGTTGCTGGGGTGTACATGCGAACCTGGTTGCGAATATGCACCAGCATCTGCGTAAAATTGGAGCTTACGGAGTTGGGTTCGGGAATAGCTTTTCTCCACCTCGTCATATGCCATTAATAATACGATTGCCGGACTGGTAGGCGGACTTACCTTTGCCCATAATATGTACAAATCACAGGATCTGTCACGCCGAAGTGGCATATTATTCATCGTCCAGCACAACAATTTCAATATATGTGATGAACAGCCGCTCGAATACGTCCTCTGGAATCAAGAGCCCCCAATTCCGACATATCGTCTGAATTTTTGCGATGTTCTCGATCATGTTTCTCTCGGCCCTTCTCGAGAACTGCTGTACACATCATCATCGTGTCCATTCAAGCCGTTAGAAATCTTAGTCGTGTACTTCCGAGCTGGATATCAACCTGAGGAGTATGACAAAAAAGGTATAGCTGCGCGGATCCTGCTGGAAATTTCGAGAGCGATACAGTGTCCTTCCATACTGTCGCATTTGACTACTTTCAAGAAGGTTCAGCAGGAATTGGCCATGCCGGGTGTGTTGGAACGATTGTTGCCGCAAGAAGAATGTGACTATCTTAGAGCAACATTTGCACCTCTGTACCCATCGGATGCTTCTGAACTGGGTCTGCAAGCTCGAGCTTTAACTATGGATCTGGGAAAGGCAGCAAGTTACGTTCTGAAGCCGTCTCTTGAAGGAGGTGGTAACAATGTTTATGATGCCGATATTCCTGACTTTCTAGAGTTGGTCCCAGAGGAGCGCTGGGATCAGTTCACATTGATGAAGATGATCAACTCTCCAAGCCATGACGGGATGCTGATGTCTTCTGACGGGATTTATGAAGGTCCAACGATATCTGAATTGGGCATCTTTGGTGTCTGCCTCTGGAGACGAGAAGTTAGAGGTGGTGGACATGAGATACTGGATAATATGGAAATCGGATGGTCATTCAAGACGAAACCCGAGGACGTTGGGGAAATGAGTGTAGTGAAGGGATATGGATTTTTGGACAGTCCGTCTGGTCGAGGTTGGTGATTTTTGAGGAACCGCTGTGGACTAACTTCTAGAATGGGAAAGCTACTCCCGCTCATAGGGGAATATCAACGCAAATAGGTATATACCATGGCCGTGCGAGAATTGTTTGATGTTTGCAACATCTCTAACAATTTACTGGATCGGCTCGGCCCATCCCTTAAGCGTGGTGGAGCCAGGAACAAGAAGTTTCATGTTTCGATAGTTAGCATGAAATATATCTCTCACTTTCTAGAAATGGAACAAGGTTGAAAATAACAATTACTTTGACAGGCAGTCAAAGCTGTCATGGACGCTTGTAACAGCACATATGCCCGCGAGTCAGCGCCCAACATGCCCTGCAAATATTACGGACAGCTAACCTGCCGAAGCCGAGACCCTGAAGATTTGAACTTAATCACTCATTCCACCATAAGCTGTCAACTCCGAAACTTCCAACAACAATCAAACAACACAATCGTTGATCACCAACGAGGCGCTGCCTCTCATGCCTCTCGCTATCGTCTCATCCTAGGAGGCTGAGCTTGAAAGTGGAAGGAACGACGGACGACACAAGAACACTCCAATGCGCGATTCTCAGTCAGCAATCTGCCAAATTAGCTTTCCACCAACACGACATCCCTTTCACAGCGCGAATACGATGCGGTCTCTAATAAGTGGGAATTTCGGTTCCTCGTCATTCACATCACTTTCGATAATACTACTTTCGCTATCAACTTACGTCACCGCACAAGTGGGCGTTCTACTCGACCGTGCCAAAGCCCCCGCCTGTGTTTTCGATTGCCCAACTATAAATGCCGCGCAAGCTGTGTGTATACCTCCTGCTGTAGCCCCAGGAACTCAGGCGACGTATCAACAATGTTTCTGTCAGTCTACGTATCTCGCTACGTTCAGGGCTGGACAGTCTACGGGTGTTTGCGATGGTACATGTTCAGCAGCGGATAATGCCAAGACTCAGAAATGGTATATGGATCTTTGCAAGACGGGTGGTGCTGTCGTTACGCCTAATAATGCTGCTGTTGTGGCTACGGCTACGGGGACCTCTACGAGTTCTACGAGCACTTCTACTTCCAGGACTAGCTCGAAGACCAAAAACAATCATCCTACTTGGTAAGCTTATACACCTGAGTTTGCATTCCTCAATACAAATATTAATAAACAACAACAGGCTCGATGAGCACTACAAATGGGTAATCATGGTGGCCATTCTTGTAGTCGCCGCAATCCTTGCAATAGTCCTCGGTGTGTGGTGGAAACGCCGCTACAACCGCAAGCACAGGAATTACACTCGCGACACTATGTTAGCCGCCGAAGACGCAAAGAAAAGCATGCAGAACAAACATCCAGATGCACCCAGCATGTCAACAGTCGCAATTCCAAATTGGGATGGCTCACTGTTGATGAGTGGCGCAAATTCACGAGAAGCAATGGCGTCACGGAACGTCGATAATGTCACGCCTGTTGCGGCAGCGACAGGGAAGAAGGGTAGGAAAGCAAAGTTCGATAGTGCAGTTACGGAGACGGGTGTTGGGAGTAGTTATGGTGATGAGGAAAGGAGTGTAGGATTTGGGAGGAGTGGTTCAAGCAGGTTAAAGAAGACCAGGAGTAAGAGGAGTAAGTTGTCGGATCGGTAGAACTTTGTTTCCTTCGCTTTTCTTCTCATCTTTGTCTCTTTTACGGTTATTAATTTCAGCATTCGGGTTATGGTTATGGTCATGGAGGTGGTCATTGTCATTGATATGAGTGGGGAAAATACACTCGAGGCAGAGATTGCACCTCACGGTTGGAAGGACGGCGCACAACACAGCACAGCGCAAAATTTTTACGATGTGGGATTAATGTCAGGTCCTATAATTTTTCATCGATACTTTACGTATGGTTTGAGAATGAGAGTGGGGACTGTTTTGATAGAAATACATTCTCTGGCCGTCTTCACATTCCAATGACGCTGCTCCTTCCTATTTCAGGAGCACTCCGTGCTTTTTGGCCCCACCGGTATCAGATAAAAATTAAGGTAGGCCCAAATTACCATTCATCCCTAAAGTTAGACGACTCTGATGCTGGTAAGTTTGTAGCCCAAGGAATCGAATACAATGCAAGGCGGAGCAACAATTGGCTTGAAATGATATGCATGTCGTCATTCATGTACTTCACAGAAATCAATTCACTTAAATTATGGGATCCAACCGCAGGATTTCATCTGTCCTAACTGTAGGCGCTCCGCTCGTATCTCAATCGGAGTACTCATAAGCTGCGAGGTGGCTGAGCCAAGCAATCGCGAGTGTTTCATCTTTGTGCCTGCAAGACAGCGACAGCTACAAATCCACAACTGTATCATGGGAGGCCAGATGAACTCACCATTAAATTTTCACCGCTTATCTGGTTGTGATAATGTCAGATGGAGAGGATTTTCCCCGCGAGGAATTTGCAACACGAATCGCCGAGTATCACAGCAACCTCACACGTATAGTTAAAGAATCACAACTCTACTTGAATCCGCAACGAAAGCAAAGGAGGGTGATTCAACTTGCGCTCACTCAACATGAACGAGCTAAATATTTTGTTGAGCTTGAAGAAGAAATTGAGAAAGGGCCATATTCAATTTTCCACTTGAATTCATCTAAAGAGCCCGAAATCAAAGTCAATGATTTTGGCGGGCGGGACTCAATGTCGTCGTTATCGGAATCGGATCGTGCAAGATTTTGGAGCCGCCTCTCGTGGCCTGATCGACCAAAAGAAGTGAACAGGCTGGCCCCTCTGGTAGATGAACAAAACTGATTAATATCTAGACTTCGAGCAGTAGAATGAAGATCGACGATCATGAAACATCAATTTCACCATCACAACCAACTGCAGAGGTTGACTTTGAGTGTCCATTGTACTCGCCACTGTACACCAAAAACACCATCAGACTATTGAAGATTAATCCTGGACGCAATACTGATCCGGTGTCTTCCCATCTGGAGATAGCCTGTCTGGACGAAAGACGTATACTTTATGAGGCGCTCTCTTATGTCTGGGGCGATGCCAATGACCTTGTTGATGTACACTGTAATCAGAAGATTATCAAGATTACACGCAGCTTGAGCAGTGCATTGCAGAGACTGCGGTATGAAACACAGCCGCGATACATTTGGGCAGACGCAGTCTGTATTAACCAAGAAGATATTGCTGAACGAGGCCATCAGGTTAGACTGATGAGGTCAATTTACAGAAACGCAAGTGCTGTGCTAGTATACCTGGGGCAGGATCCAGATGCTCACGCCATCACTGCCTTTTCCGTTGTTTCTACAATCGCCAACGCCGCTTCAGAAGGGATTTTGACAACGGAAAAAGCGAACTTTACCTCCAATGGCGTGAATTCGGACGGAATAGAGAACTTGCCAGGACGGCTTGGTACTCCCCCGCCAGATTCTTCTCTTTGGAACTCCGTAGCCCATCTCTACAACCTGACGTGGTTCTGGCGGCTCTGGTGTATCCAAGAAGTGGCGCTTGCTTCTACCGCAGTCTTCATATGGGGTGGAGCATCAATCTCGTGGCGTTGGCTGGGTCTTGCTTCTGCGCGCATCCGGACAAATAATTATCAGGCACAACGTCGTCAAGAAATGACGGGGGTTTTCAATGCCTACTTCATGTTCAGAATTTGGCAAGGCGAATGGGATCTTCAACCATTGAAGTTTTCGTTCCTCCGGCTAATGGGATTGACACGCCAATTCGAGTCTTCGGACTCCAGAGATAGGGTCTTTGGCCTGCTGGGGCTTCCAACTACTGATAACGACCCGGAGAGTGAGCAGCTTTTTATTGAGCCAGACTATAACCTCTCACCGGATGAGGTCTACGAGAAATTGGCAATAACAATAAGAGAGGTCGATTCGAACCTACAGCTCTTGTCTAGCGTGCAGCATGGGTCCGACCTTATCTCAGACAAGGTGTCCTGGATTCCGAGGTGGGACAACGTTTATACACATACCTTAGCGCCATCTGATCCAGAGAATCATCACGAAACCTCAGCAGGATTGCACGTCGAGACTCGTGGGAGCGGGTGTACTAGCATTTGGTCTCTCAAGGGTTTGGAGGTGAATACTGTGCATGAAGTGCTGTCGCCAGTTAGGAATGATCGATTTCTCACCACTGATTCGTTCGCCCAAATGTCACGTCTTCACCATCACATATGGACACCAGAGACGCGGAAAAATGCGTGCTGGACTTTGACCGCTGGAAAAGACTGGTACGGCCTTTTGATCAAGAACTCAGATGGTGCTGCCCGTCTCATGAGGGACTTTTCTGCCTACGTTTCCACATATTACCCACAGTCAAGCTTCGAGATGGCAAACGACCATAACGAGAGTGGGGATGTGGAGAGATTTATCGAGGCAGCATCGAATGCCTGTAAAGGCAGGCGGTTGTTCTTCACCTACTCGGGCTTACTCGGACTTGGGCCTGCCGCTATGCGAGAAGGCGACAAGCTCTGTGTGCTCTTTGGAGGTGAAATGCCGTATATCCTCAGATCGGAGGGCACTCACTTCCGGTTTATTGGAGAGTGTTATGTTTATGATCTGATGGAAGGTAAGGCTATTCAGCATTGGAGGAATGGGACGCTCTTTAGCAAATACTTCGATATCTGTTGAGGCTTCTCACTTGTCTTGAAGCTGTTATCCCTCCGTGTCAGAACCATTTTCGATTCTTATCGACGCGAATATACACAAAAGTGGCGACTCTATGGGATTTGAGCAAATTCGCACCAATTTGGCGGGCACGAATTTCAAATAGTTCTCGCCGTGCTGTTTCATCAGGCAAGGGTATATGTATCTTCTTTTGGAAGCGTCTTCGCACGGCTGGGTCGAGAGCCCCAGGCCGGTTAGTTGCACCGACAAGGAGTACGCCTTCGTTGTCTTTGGCAACGCCATCCATTTGTACCAAGAGCTCTGCCTTTAGTCCAGAAAGATGGTCGTTTGTGCCCGACCCATCTCGATTCCCACATAGACTATCGATTTCATCAATGAAAAGGACCGATGGTTTGCGCTCTCGAGCGAACTCGAACAAACACTTCACCAACCTGCCTAAATGTGAGCATGTTGTCGTGGGATTGATCAGATACAGGAACATTACCTCTCTGATTCACCTCTACATTTTCCAAGGAGATCGCTGCTAGAGACGGAAAAGAAGGTACTATTCATTTCTGTTGCAATCGCCTTGGCTAGGAAACTTTTCCCAGTCCCTGGAGGACCGTATAACAGAATCGCACGACGTGCTTTTCGGCTGCCCTGAAACAATTGAGGGAACCTTGCCGGCAGAACGACAGCTTCTTGAAGCTCCTCTTTCGCCTCCTCTAGCCCAGCAACGTCATTCCAACGGACCATTTCTTTCTTCCCTATGATGCATGATAGAAGTGATTCTTTGAGTGCATTGCTTTCGCTTTCTCGATCATGCCGGGGCTTTGATTCCTTCAGGGAATCTTTTAATACAATGCGATCGGTTTCTTGGGCATGCTGAGACTTCTTTTCTGTATTTAATTTGGGCCTTTTGGCTGGGCGTTTTGTTGTTTCATCATCCTTACGCCTCCGTTTCGAGATTTGCTCGCCAGGACAACGTTCCTCCCGAACTCTACGACGAGCACTCTGCTTCATGTCAAACCCATGATCTTGACACCTCTTGCAAAGGTAAAGATGGCCTTTGACAGGCGGCGCAAACATCATGATGATCTATGTCATCTGTTTGTTCTTGTCTGCGAGTATTGAGTGCGCTGAAGATAACACCATTGACTTGGACCAATACTCGGGACTGACTACATGTTGCACAATCACCAAGATCCTTTTCGTAGCACACTGGGCAGTAAGGCGAGCAGACTTTTACCGCCGCAACGCAATTAGCACAGAAGATTCCAGATGTAGCTTTCCGAGGTTGAGTGGCATTGGAAGAACGTGCTGGCGCGTTCTTGCCTTTGTAACCCAAAGTTTCCAGTGAATGCAGCCCGGAGCACCAGAAGCCGTCATTTTTACAGTGTACGCAGAGGTTGTAATCTCCATTATTACAAGTCGAGCAATGATAAGTGACGTCCCATATGCCCACGGAGCATTCGTCGCAGAATTTGGGAGGACCAGGCATAAGGACAGTATGTACAGCTTACGCACAGTGATTTAGGAAGTATGAATAGTATGTAGGACGCTTTACTATCTCAAGGAACGGCTCGTTCCATCATCGATGATGAGATGGAGGGGAAGACTGCCTGTGCTGCGGTTACCGAGATGCCGGAGTCAGGAGCTTACTGAAATGGGTTAGCACGGGAGTGCCAGCAGGATCAAAAGTGCCCCTGCAGTGCTCCAAAGTATTGATAAAAAATATTAACTTTCTTTTCTCAAAAACCGGCGCATCCTTTACAAGCATCTCCCCAGACGTTCAGATGATGGAAACAATCAACCTTTCAGCATTGGGAAATTTTTATGCGGGTAGTTCCAATAGTCAAGATCCCTCTATCCGTATTAAACTCTTCTCTAGTTCTACGTCCTGGGTTTTGAAAGCCGGATATGGCTATCGCTGGGACTCTAATATACAAGCAGCTTCCTGGCTCTGCAAAAACCAAATCACAATACTAAGGGCTCGTAGCTGTAACTAATGTAGCTACCACACGAGCAGTTTGTGCCTCAGCAAGATCGGACAGCTCCATAGCGATTTTTAAAGTCGACGTCACCCCATCGTACCCTACTCCACTAACCTAAGTCGTGGTTACGTTGGCAGTCGCTATCTGCGTTGCACCCTTCGCAATCGTCCCATTATTCACTCCTACCAAACCCGAAATACGACTGTGCTGTTGGTACTGGTGTTGGTGCTGCTGTTGACGTTGGTGTGCGTGGTGTCGAAATGATCGCGGTACATACATCGTCCCGAGTATGGATATGGACATCTAGGCATAGTACCATTTTGCCCATTGTCAGCCATGAGGTTCCGGGGAAACCATTCATTGGTGCGTGCGCGTGCAGCTTCTGCAGGACGAATCGTGCTGCCTAGTAGTAGGAAGAGGAGGGTCGTGGTGAGTTTGGATGGCATTGCCATTGTGAGAATCGTTGAGTTTGAGACTTGGTTGGTAGGTAGGTAGTGTTGAGGAAAAAGTTTTTTGGAAGGGATGAAAGATGTTAATGGGAGATGGAAACGAGAAGATGAGCTCTACTTAATGCACGCTTTTGTGGTGAGGGCAATTGCGCTGTGTAGGTGGGGATGGTAAAGTCGGTGAAATTGTGCTCAAGTTTTTCTGGTAAGGATTCTGTCCAAATTCTCTTATTCACTCCTCAGACCGTTACAGTACCAGAACGAATCCAACAGCCCTGAACGAAAATCTCAACCCTTTTTTATTCTTACTACAAGATAATATAATACGAAAGTGGTAAAAAGATGTAAGGGGATTGTGGTATCTTACCAATAAGAGCAAAATACGTAAAGCTAATATTACGTGTATCTGGCAGTCATATTGATCGCCGAGATCGTGCTGTTGGCTAAGGTCGTATTACTGGAATTGGTTATGCCGTCGTTCGTCTCATCTGCGTTACTAATCGTGGTGTTGATAGATGTGCCTTCGGCGCCAGTGGTGTAGTTCTTAAGGGAGGTGCCCGAGCTATTGATTGTGCCGTTGGGCGATATTATATTGAGTTCACCCGCGAGCTACTTCTCGCATAACGTCCCCAGGACTAGGCAATAGACCACATCATAAGCCCTGCCGGCCTTAGCACTCCTGGCTTAGGCTATGGGCTTGTTGGTTCTAAATAGGAAGAGGAAGAGCTTCGTGACTGTGTATAGGCGGGTCATGTTATTTCTGTCCCCCTAGCGGTTGTATTAAGCTGGGAGGATGCGGCTTTGAGATGTAATAGTAGATTTATGCTGGGTATTAATAAATTTGCTTGGGATGGTTTGAAATGTGCAGGTGTGCAGAATCTATAGAGAGAGGGTAGGAGTGTGTGAGTACATGGAATTAATCTTATAATACTTAGGTGAGTTTAAACATGTTAACCCTGGGCTGCTTCCGGTTTTCCAAGAGCTTGAGGGAGTAGGTAAAGACGAATGCCCAAGAGGTGGCTTTTGCACTGCCTCTCCTTGCGAATCACAAATAAACCTCAGCCACCATCCTTTTCATTTCGCACGAATTTCTCTTTTTCATCCTTTCTTGTTCTGAGTATACGGATTTATTGTCGTTCCCGTTCTACATTACAGCTCGTTCCACAGAGTGAAAATCACCATCAACAGCAATAATACGGTACAATAATGCGTGATGGGAGATTCAACAATAGCACAGCGCCTTGCCCAATCTTCACCCACAAGAAAACCGGGGGAAAGAAAACCACATAGACAGCTAGCCAAGAAACGTGGAACGTCTGGAAAGCACCGCAAGGCAAATTCTCAGACGCAAAAGCCTTTTAAATCCGCAGCCGGCGCATGGATCATCAAAATTCTTGGTGTGTTAAGCGGTCTTGTTTTTGGAATCATCGCTATCTGCTATACGTATCTGAGTTGGGAAGATGCGCGATGTAGTAGGATCCTAGACGAATGGCAAGCTGAGAAGGACTTCTTGGAGTACTGTTCGTTGGTATGCAGAAATATCTCGTTCTTTTGGTATCAGTGGACTGACAGAAAATCAAGGATGAGAATACTAAAATTAGAGCCTGTCAGACGACAAAGACAAAAGACCTGGACCCGCCTCCCAAGTGTTATAGAAAATCATCCGAAGCTAGAGTGTTCCAGGGGAAGAAGTTCAATGATATCAGCTTGGCAGCTTTTCAGCATGCGAGCATCGAAAGATCCAGCTCTACTCAAGACGTCTCAGCCACACAGGTCGTAAAGAGTCCACAACTCAAACCTCCTGTCATTGGTACAAACTCCTCGTCTCCAACCGTCAATCGCAAGCATAGCTCTGAGAGTGGTTTCAAAACTTCGATCAAGACGAGGGATGGGGCGCCACTTTCTTCCTTTAGCCGGTCACTTGCACTCAACTCCATTCCATTCGTTCCTCGCTATTCTCTCACGACCAAAGCATCAATACCTCTCAATCCACAACCCGTTGTAACGACATTATATCCACAAACGCCAATATCAGTAGATGGTCATATATCTACATTTTCGGGAGCACCGAAAGGAGTCCCAACTTCTTCCCCATTGTTACTCGACCCCTGTGCTGGTGCTGCCGACAGAGATAAGTGCTTGGACCGGAGAGTTCTTTTACGGACCGGAGAGTTCTTTTACAAGAGAGATTGTAGAGGCCTAAAATGTCACATAACCAGTTGGTTAGATGGTCTCCTCGAGCCAAGGGTGCCACTCAGAGTACCACCCAGGGTACCACTCAATACGGATGGCCTATTCAAGCGCCCACACCCTGGCATCTCTTTTCATAGCCTTTTTCTTACGGCTCTGGCCATTACTTATGCAGCAATGATTTTCTACGTTTTGCGATTCATAGTCAAGATAGTCAAAGCGATGATGTCGCAAATTACTGATAAAGTTGATTAAAGGAACGACGTTATGGACTGTTTGAGAGATGAGTGGTTTGTAAAAATCGTTCATTGTAAGTAGTACCTGATAATAATAATAACATGTCGCCATTCTGCAATCTCAAACGTGGTGGAAGTTATGTTGCGCGGAGTGCCCACGACCTCAGTCTTGAAGCTTGAAAGACCCTCTCCGTGCTGTTGGCTTGATACATTTGGTGATACGATTCAGTTCCATGAAACTCTCAGACGACTACACAAATCAAGAAGAGCTTGATAAATTTCGAGTTACATCAATCCAATCATAACATCACCCTTTACCCTGGCATAAATTTCGACTTCCACTTCAAGGTCCAACCTGAATAGTCGTTTAGTCATAATCCGAATTACATGCCGAGACGTATTGACTTACTCAATTTTGATCCTCATAGTACTAGGTTTGTCGTTGTAAGGACGATCTGCAATTCTCGATTGATGGACAGGCACCATGCGGCGTTTACCATGCCGCGCTGGAGGCTTTGGTTCTGGAAAATCTTCTACTTCTTCTTCTTCTTCTTCGTCATCTTCATCGTTGGCGATTTCGGTTTCGTCCTCAACCTCATCTACACCACCAGCTCCTTCTTCATCCTCAACTTCCTCATCCTGGTCTTGCTCGCCGTCAGATGCTGGCTCATCATTTTGCTGCTGGCGTTGAAGTTGCTGGTTGTTTTCCTCCTCCTCTGGTTCCTTAGAGGGAGTGGGTTTCTCCTTAGGTTTCTCTGCTGTGGTAGTCTTTTTCTTGGGTGTATTCTTGGGAGTAGAGCTAGACATGATAGAATTGATATACGATAGTCACAAATCTGATTGGATGACCAAACAGGAAAATCAAGGCACCTGAAGAGGTAATAGGGAATAACTGGTCGAGATTGCTTAAGCAGATCACAGTAGCTTTATGGGGTCTGCATCGGTGTGGAGTCCGCATTGGTGTAGGACAAGAACCAAGGAAATCCTAGCCAAAGTGCAGGGTACGTCATGCATGCTTTTCTCAGGCTTCCAGATTGAGGAATCGCGTGGAGTACAATTTGGCGTGCTAGATTCAAGTAATATGCGTTACACAGCACGCTACAGAAGCAGATCAAGTATCCAGAACCGGAATTGGAAGTAAGCTTTTATTCTCAAGGAAAAAATGTGGTAGATTGACTCCTTCCACACAGTTCAGCTCGGGCTTGTCAATCAGCTCGAATTGAGCGCAACTGGAATATAATATAGAAAATTCTAGTTGTTCATAGCGCGTATGATTGATGATTCAAGAATAGAAACTACGCCGACTCGAAAACCTACTGCTGTTGTACCAGTTCACTCGTAAACAACAGTAAGAACCATTCGCTGGTCTTGGCTACCCCACAAATTTGACCGTTTGACCCTGTGGCACAACCCTGCACCTTCGACGTCACCCTAATAACCGAAACCAGCCTTAATTGATGCTATGTTGGTAAGAACAAAACAAGGCTTTGGACTTTCCAAGAACAAGAAGAGGAGAGAAGTGGCAAAGAGTTCTTCGGAATAGTACATCCTATAACCGTATAGAATGGAAGACAGCACCAACTTCATGCACGCGGTTAGAATATAAATCTCAGAGTACACCACGTCTTGAAAGACTTCTACAGCTGTTATAATTCAAGATGTCGGGAGTGGACGATGCGAACCAGCAGCGTCGGAAATTCAAATCGCCTTATACGCCTTCGAATCCAATCCCAACAATTCAACACTATCGCAAAGAGAAGAAGGAAAGAGAAGATCAAGCAGGTACTGGTGCTTCAACAGGCGAAGAAGACGAAAGGTCTCGAAAAGAGAAGGCACAGGATGCATACACGAGTTGGAAAGAAGGAGATAAGCCCCATGCTCAGGAGGGAAACGATGTATATCCAACGGAGAACAAAAACGTGAAGCGCCAACCTCACTCCGGAGATGAGGGACAGACGGACGAGGATGAGGACGAAGAGGAAGAGGCCAAGAAGGAATTTGAAGACACTTCGGAGGCAGTAGATGCGTCATTGGACCCCAAGGCCAAGAGGAAGAACATGAAGCATCGGAAAGGCGACGGAGCTGAACGAGATGTTACGGACCCAGTCACGCATTTACCTGTCACCGTCCATGATTTTACTGGGAAGAATCTAGATGATGCGCCAGATAACCTGGCCCCCGCAAGGACAACTACAGGTCTTAGTGGACCTGGTGAAAAGAGCTCGGAAGAGCTTAAGAAAGATGCATACGAGTCGAGTAAGAGCCACAAGGGCATGGAACGACTTTTCCCACCGCCAAACTACGGCGCTGTTGGTGCAGAGATTGCGAGCATACACAGCAAGAGTTTGACAATTGGTTTGGGTCTCGTAATGGCTAACATGATTGGGCTGGTGCTTTTGGAAAAGCGTTTTGGTCTTGGTTCTCGCATTGAAAGCTCAGACTTTAGACGCGACTCTGCTGGAAGGACCGTATCTAGCGCAATCATCATACTTCTAGGAGCAGCCCTGGGCGGTCTGACTATTTGGGGCGCGCGAGAATGGGCTTCTAAAAAGGTTAAAGACGTGTGGGAGCGCCATGTTTGGGAGGCGGAACGACAAGAAGGCAAGGCGCTGTCAAAGGATGAAGTGGCAGAGAGCACTCAGTGGCTTAACGAGCTTCTAGCTAGTGTCTGGCCTCTAATCAATCCTGACCTCTTCATTAGTCTGGCAGATACGCTAGAGGTATGTGAGGTTCCGCAATTTTGCCCTTTCTCGTTTGATTGACATATTTTAGGATGTTATGCAAGCTTCTCTTCCGAAATTGGTGCGAATGATTTCGGTCGAGGATATTGGACAGGGTAGCGAAGCTCTCCGTATCTTAGGAATACGATGGCTTCCCACTGGCGCCGCGACCAAATCGGTTGATTCAGATGGGAAATTAAAAAAGAACAAGAAGAACGACCCTCAAAATAGCGATAGGAGTGTACCAGGTCAAGGCGAAATTCAAGACGCGTCCAAGGAAAACAAGAAGGACGATCCCAGTACGTCGGACAAGAATGATGAGAAACGTGAACAAGAGGAAGAGTCGGATGAAAACATTGCGGAAGGTATGGAAGCAGAGGAAGGTGATTTTGTGAATATGGAAGTCGCATTTTCTTATCGAGCCAGGCCTCAGGGGAAGGGTATGAGAACGCGTGCCAAAAATGCTCATCTTTATTTGGCTTTCTACCTACCTGGCGGCATCAAATTTCCTGTTTGGGTTGAGATGAGAGGATTGGTGGGTGTGATGCGATTGCGATTACAGCTTACTCCAGATCCGCCATTTTTCTCGCTATGTACCCTTACATTCCTTGGACAGCCAAAGGTAGATATGTCGTGCGTCCCACTAACAAAGAAGGGCTTGAACATCATGGACCTTCCTCTCATCTCGAATTTCGTTCAATCTGCAGTGTAAGTCCCACTTGAACAAACCAATCTCGCCAAGCTGATTTTGATAGGGACGCTGCCATGGCCGAATATGTTGCGCCGAAGTCATTGACTCTTGATCTCAAGGACATGCTCATCGGTGACGACTTTAAGAAGGACACTGCCGCCAGGGGCATTCTTGTCGTGCGCATCAAGAAAGCATTTGATTTCAAGGAAGGCGATGCTGGAATCCTCATGCTCAAGGATGGTTCCGCCGATGCATACGTCACTGTAGGATGGGCCAAGTTTGGAAAGCCTGTATGGTCCACACGTGTGATCGAGTCAGACATGAACCCATACTGGGAGGAGACAGCATACATGCTGGTCACGGCTGCCGAACTCAATGTCCGCGAACGGCTAAGGGTCCAGCTGTGGGATTCTGATCGCACGACAGCGGACGATGATCTCGGACGGATTGAAGTCGACCTCAAGGATCTCATGCAAGATGACCGAAGTAATGGCAAGATGTGGGATCGACAGGATGGATTCCGTGCCCTGAAGGCTGGAGAGGGTATGCCCGGTAAACTTGACTGGAGCGTGGGATATTACTCCAAGACCCGTATACACGATGATCAGCTTGCTCAACAGACTTCTGATCCCGATGTTAAGAACATTGACAACTTGAAGAGAAAGGTCAACGTGGAGAGTGAACGGAAACTTCGAGAGGCGAAGCATGATGAGTCGGGTGAGATTGAACAGCAGAAAGCTCAGGATTTCAAGGAGCGAGAAGATCAACTCATCATTTCAACCCCACCCCCTGCTCATTATCCATCAGGAGTGTTATCGATCGTCGTCCATCAAATTACAGGACTGGAGTTGGAAGCCATCAACAAAGGCCAAGTGGCCAAAAACGAAAACGCTGCTGATGAGCAAGAAGAAGGAGAAGACTTGCCCAGCGCATACTGTATCATCATCCTCAACCATAATAAAGTATTCCGAACCAGGACCAAGCCCAAGAATGGGAAACCGTTCTTCAACGCAGGCTGCGAAAAATTCATCCGCGACTGGCGTACTGCTGAAGTCATTATTGCTGTGCGCGATGCGAGAATCCACGAAGATGACGCTTTGTTAGGCGTTGTAACACTTCCACTGAAGGAGCTCTTCAAGGACAGAAGCCAAACTAACGATATCTATCCCCTCGCTGGTGGTGTGGGCTATGGTAAATGCCGAGTCAGTATGGTGTTCCGCAGTGTGCAACTTCAGGTTCCGAAAGAGCTCCTGGGCTGGGAATACGGCACGCTCGATATTAAGTCAAGTATCAGAGGAACCATACACGACAACAAGATCGATGGTCTGCGAATCAAGGCCAGGACGTCACTCGGTCGTGGCAAATTCTATTCAGATGGACAAGGCAGTTGGAAGACTAAAAAGGATACCAACATTCGATTACCTGTACAGAAACGCTACAGCAGCACTCTTATATTAGAGTTCAGGAGCAACTCGGCCCTACTGGATAAAACGCCAGCATTCGCTATCCTATGGTTGAAAGATATACCCGACGAAGAAGAAAGAACTGTGCAACTCACAGTATGGAGAGGTGATCTCAAGAAAGCCGAAGCCAACGCCATTGAAGACTGCGGCGAAAAAGTAGGTGAAGTAGAATTGACTCTTACACTCTACCGCGGTCTAAGCGGCTACCACAACAATCTCGCAAGTAAAGATACAAATATAGCGGACATAATGGAGATCCTCGACTGCGCCAACGACGTCAACGACACAGAAGACACGGATCTAGGCTCCTCCCCTGACACAGACTCATCGATATCTTCTGATGAAGAGAAGAAAGACAAAAAAGCTGTCGACAGGAGGAGAAGCAGTATGGAGGAAAATGGAAAGAGAGGTACTATCGATCAGTTCAAGGACTATAAAGTCCATAGTAAACAGTTGCATCGGAAGAATAGGGGGTTGATGCAGTGGAAGGCGCCGAGGACGTTGCAGTGGATGAAGAATAAGGTTGCGCATGGGGAGCAGAGGGTCGAGGATTTGTTCAAGCACGGGCAGAAGGAACCGGGGATACAGACTGAAGCCTGAGAAAAAGGCTTTTAATATTGCTCAAGACCGTAATGGGCGGCATGTCTTGTTGAAGGCAGGAAATCCATCAGAGTTGGTGGATATTGTGTCAGGAAGCTATGTGGAAATTCTTAGCGTTTGTAACTACATTTATTCTTGATGCTTCTAATGTGCCTCCAGTTTTTCTGCCGCCTTGGAGTCACAGATTTGGACTTCGAAATACTAGTTTCAAAGTTCAATGGTTTCGACGGCATCATACTCGGGTCAGTCTGCGCTGTATACTCCTATTTCCTTGGTGTCTCTCATAATCAGCTCGAAAGTTGCTTCCCCTTTCGGAAATGATCAGCCTCGATTTCTCAGTCTCGATTGGTCATCATTGACCATATAAAAGTGTTTATTCCGAGTTGCCCATTATTCCGTTCACAGCTTCTTTCATATTACGTTTCATTCAGTTTGGGCCTTTAGTCCACACATAGCGACGACAGCCATCCATTCTATATCGAATTACACTTTCCGCCATGGCTCCAATACGAATAGCTCTCATTGGACTCTCCTCTGCAGCCAAAACCTCCTGGGCCGCCGAGGGTCACTTACCATATCTCCAATCTGCTCGTGGAAAATCTTCTTACGAGATTGTCGCTTTACTCAACTCTAGTGCAAGGGCTGCGGAAGCAGCAAAGGAGCATTTCGCGCTCCATCCTCTGTTAAAACGTACGGCGACCCGGCAGAGCTTGCGGCTGATCCAGATATTGATCTTGTCGTTTGCAACACACGAGTTGATACACACTATTCGACTACCGCGCCATCTTTCAAAGCAGGGAAAGCTGTCTATATCGAGTGGCCACTAGCAGAGAACCTGCAACGCTCGACTGAGCTGCTTGGGAATCAACCTTCAGAAAAAGGCATTATCAGTCTCCAGATACGAGTCTCCACCGTAGTGCTCAAACTAAAGGAGCTACGTGCTTCGGACAGAATAGGTCGAGTTTTGAGCAGTGATGTATCCGCTTTCAGTAGTATATTACCGCGAGATGCCCTCCCAGAAGGATTGTCGTACTTCACCGACAGAACAATTGGTGGCAACCCGATAATGATCGGCTACGCACATATGATTGACTATGTGCACGAAGTGCTAGGAGAACTTACGTCTTTTATCAAAGCAGAATGCAGATCCAAAGGCCAAAAGTCAAAATCTTGGGCAAAGACGATTCCATCCTGACTTCAGGTGTTCCGGACCTTTTGGCGATTCACGGCCAGCTGGCCAAGGGGAAATCCAATGTTGGCGACAAGGCCACGTTGACCGTGACGTGGAGGTCTGGTCAGCCATTTAAGGGCTCGCCGGGTTTGGTATGGACGATCAACGGCGAGAAAGGCGAGATCAGAATAACAAGTCCTTCAGGACCATATCTGCAACTTACCCTGGATGAGCCTATCAAAATCGAGCTCCACGACTTTGAAAGCGATGAAGTGCAGGAAATTGAATGGGATTGTAAAGATTGGCAAAAGGAGCTACCGACACCAGCTAGATTAGTAGGTGAAGTCTATGAAAGGTACGCTGCTTGGGTAAAGAGTGGCAAAGGCGAAGTAGAGAAGGAGAAGGAATGGCCACAGTTGGGGGATGCCTTGACTAGAATGCAAGAGTTGGATATGAGGTTTGCTCAGTATGATGCGCAGAAATTATGAGCATATTGGGAAGGAGGAAAAATCGCCAGGAGGCCTTGTGCATTGTTGCAGATACTTTAATCGGCGTCTCATTGTACTTCTGTCCGTTAATGGCAGCCAGAGGACCCAAGGAGCATGTGTGAGCTTTGCTTGCTTTTATGGTACAACGAGTCGCATAACAAGCATGATATATCATAAAAAAAGCTTAAGCGCCTAGGTCTGACTTAGTATGGGCATTGAGTATTTCCTGGTCCAAGGATGTAGGAGACGGTACCTAATAGCGATGGGAATTCTGGACCATAATTACTCCTCAGGTTTTTTGAAAGCCAGTCAGAGTCCAGGATCCTAGAGTGCTCCAAATCGTATAAAAGCTAATAAAGTATTCCTACCTACTCTAAGAATAGATATGCTAGATGCTACTAGAAACCGTGAGTAAATTTTGTGGGTGTTAATAATACCACTAGTATATAACTGTAGGTCAGGAGTCCAGCGTTGGCCAACCCGGCTTTCCAAAACCTTGAGAAGTTATGACTGTTCTAGAAAAAGCTCAATCTCTGTCTCACACCATTTGCCTGACTGTGTGCTGCGGTATGATCATAGATGTTTCTTATTAGTGTACGATTATGACAATGCCTCTATTGGCAACAATACCCGACAGAAAGACCTGTACTGCTAAAGAAACTCTCCGACACTAGCGTAAAAAACCTCCACTACTAAAACTATTCACATTACTTCCATCGAAATTCATTCCGCGTAAAGACGAACGCACCGGGCCTATCATGAAGCACCAGTATGCAGCATGCGATCGCATCTCCTGTAATGGGCAAAGGAGCCCCACGTAAAGGTATTCCCAGGAACGACAAATAATGAGACAGCCTTACTATCCCAATGCTTCTAACAATAGTAGACCAACGCCCAAACAATGAAAGATAGGCACAGTTTGCTAATAGACTGTAGCATGCACAATCAGGACCAGAATGAGTATACACAAACTCGAAATAACTCTCTCCATCCACGAAACACGGTCTCGAAGCCCCACAAACTCTGGATCTTGGATGATAGGCGACGACGGTAAGCCCAGGCTAAATTCAGGCATGAGTTCCACATCTGAGATCAGCTCAGGAAGCGATGGCGTAGGCCCCACACCCAGATCATGCAAGCCAGCTCTCCGGGGATCTTGACAGGCAACAGCATGCGCGTCAGAGGCCTTAAGCGCGCACGCATCGTGTGGGAAGCTCACCTTGCGAATGACCCGTGCAGGAACGCCAAGCGCAAGATACCCGGCTGGAATGTTCTAAAAAAAGGGCAGATTAGCAAAAGGCAAAGCGGAAGTCAACAGCACTCCGCCACAGTGATCACGCTGCATATGGAGTGACTTACTCTCGTCACAACGCTGCCAGCACCAATGACAGCACCATCTCCGATGCTCACCCCTCCAAGCACGATTACACCTGCTCCAAGCCAGCAGTCGTTCCCAATGACGATGTCGGATGCGTAAGACGGAGCTCCCAGCGGCCCTCCACGCTCTGCTGCATCCAAAGGGTGTTCTACACCGGCCAAAGTGACATTGGGTCCTAGTAAACAACGCTCACCAATCGAGTACGTACTGACTGGTGAGTCAATGACTGTGAAATTTCGATTGATAAATGTTGAAGGCGCGATATCTAGTCTGCTGCCATAGTCGATATAACAAGGCGGTTTGACGTAGGGTACCCCGACGAATGGATTTGATAGCTTTGGTTCCGCCGATGCACTCTTGCTCAGGACATCGAGTTTCAAAGCTTCCGACACGACATCGAGCTCAGCTGCAGAAGGAGGCGTCTCTCCAATGAATATGAAAGGTAGGCTAGCCCTACGCGAAGGTGGGGGTGTATTCACCAGTAAGTAACCAGTGGACTTTTCGGGCAGACTGATGGAAACCTGCGGAATAATAGGACTGGGCGGTGGGGAGTGCAGGCTGAAAGACTGCGGGGCGGAAAGTCCAAGTCTTGATCCAATCAAACCAGATTCGAGAGCTTCATCAAGGCATGTTGGTGATGGATTTGGAATGGGTGCATTGTTAGGATAGACTGCAAGGTTTTGCAGGGGTTTTCTTATGGCTGGGTCAGGCTGGTGATCTACGTGCGTTTCTCCAGGATGACTTGATGAAATGTGACTGGTCTGAACTTGTTGGATTGGGTCGTGCGATGATGCCGTGATTCTGTATGCTCTCGTATCAGAATGCGACTGGTATTACTTGGAATGACCGACTCATAAGGTCTGATGAGCCAAGTAAAGGGATGTGTTATTGAGACTTACGCATGCCATAAGTTGGCTCGCTCTTTGGGAGAGGTATCCTCACTTTGGTTGTTGTAGATGCGGCAAGCCGATGCGCAGTTGGTGCGCATCTGTCGAAAAAGAGGGTCGGCAGCTGGGAAGCCATTCCTATTCGCTAGCGTATGGTGGCGCCGCCGTTGTCCAGCCATGGCTTTGGGTCGGTGAGGTCAGGCTGGACGTGGAACGTAGAAAATAAGTTTGAAGTCGCGCACAAATGTTTTAGGGGAGGAATTTAGTATTGAAAGGATAAAAAAATGGCCGTGAGGGCAATACGCTGCCTTTTGTAGATTGTTTGAAGAGAAGGTGGAAGTTACCTGCGTGGCTTGACGTGTAGATTGTTTGAAGAGAAGGTGGAAGTTACCTGCGTGGCCTGACGTGTGGAGAGGCTGAGGAGTGTGTCAAAGTGAGAATCCTGAGAGATGACTTCGAAGTACTCTGGAATGCCACGACTGCTAGATATATGACCGGCAATTGAGAAGTCCAATATATAGTATGCCACACAGGCATTAAAAAAAGTGACCCTGTCAGAATCCGTTGGAAAAAATGCAACTGAGCGTTTGAATCATGTTGACATCCCGTGCAACGATCAAGCCAGGCTTTGGGGTGATCCCCGAAAGTAGACGATGACCACCCAATACGAGGTAAAAGGACGGAACTGTCTCGAGATAAGTAAGGCAAACGAAAATAGACCGACTATGGAACGGACCAACATCTGCAATTGTCCGGCAAGAATTGCAAATCGTAAGCTGTCCACCAAGGAACATGTACTCGGAAATCGAGGTTTCGAGGCTTCGAGACGACAGACATACACTCGATTGGCTCAAATAAGTTATCCAGCTTTGTTCAATGGTCGCTTTGGCACCGTAATAATCCTTTTGGAGCTCCATCCATGATAACCCCTGGAGCATCTGTTCTTGATTCATCAAGACAGCCCAGAACGGGTCGATATCCTCCCTTTATCGGCCTAGCGGCCCATGCGGTTCTTTCCGTCAGCCCTTTCTTCCGTTCAAAAAAAAGCTTGCCATATCGAAGGATATTCTTTTTGTGAGAACATCCGCGATGTGCATGGCCCCTTTCGTTACACAGCGACAGGCTCTCTCCGGATAGCAAGATACCGCGCGTGCGTGAGCCTTTCCTTGCTTCACCGGGAGGTACGAAAGGCTAGCGAGCGGCCTAGCCTGGTGCAAAATCCCACATCATGCCTAAGCGCGACAACGTGGTATGCTATAATCCGTCGTTGACATCTTAGCTTGCAGGAGAGACCGAAAAAGAAAGGAGATTTGACACAAGAATAATGTGATATATAGTAGCAATTCCTACCGGAAGTGTCGCTGCTAGTTACAAAGAATATGGTCGAGGGTTAAGGGTGAAGGGTAATTGCTATCACGAAGTCATTATGGAGTAGAGAACAAACGATTCAGTTGTGTGGGAACTGCAAGCGCCAAGCCCTTATTTGCACTTTATGCGTACGCCCCAAATTCAATGTGATATCAGGACTGATATCTGTGCTCCGCATATGGTGGGACTACAGTGCTTCCTTTTAGCTCCTGCTTGAATTCCTTTTTGTCAGGGCGTTAACAAGTTTCTACTACCAAAAACAAGGTATGGGACAGATCTACGAATTATATCGGCATGAGAACAATGTTATGAATTTCCAAAAAGACACTGCTAAGCAAAGACGGTGAAGAATACATCCTTATGTTATTAATCCCAAGGCGCAATCCACATCCTTACTAAAAACTCCTCTGCCTCGGTGTCGCTCGTAGGAAAGCAGAGCTGGGTGACCATTTCCCAATCAGGGGTGAAAAGCTGAACTCGATCATAAACACACAGTAAAGAAGTGAGGCTTCATCTCCCTTTGGCTGCTGAGTTAAGCATTCCGAAGCCTGTAGATTTCGGTAGTGTGCAACTGGGCCAAAAGAAAGCTATAGATTCAGACCATATCAGACGACTACTGAGACTCTCTGAAATATTCACGGTCGCGACTGCGGCAAAGCAGGACCACGATTTACGCTCATGCCTCAACTTCGTACTTCTTTATACGCCTAATAATTTCCTCGATGGCCTCCCAGATCCTTGCCCTGTTCTGCAATCCCTTCAATTCACCCCAGTTCTTGACAATACTAGCGTACAGCTCATACCAGTTCGTTTGGCTCGCTGGAAGATTCCAAATTCTGCTTTGCAGAGCTTCCTCGTAGTCTTGAGCTACTACATCCCGCCTATCATTGAGCAACTGTTCTCCGGCCTCCTTGAATACTTTCGAAAGCTCTGGTTGCTCCTCCTTGATAATATCAAGTATCGAGGCGAGCTCTGTCTGAAGAACATCCTTCTCCTTGTGCTCATCGCGCAGTCGAGCAACAGAAAGAGCCGCCCACTTTAAGGGAGCATCGTCAGACCAGACTTCCCATAGCCATGGCATTTCCCTGCGAAGCAATCTTCGCCACAGGATGATGGGTAGTTGTTGAAATGTTCTAGAGGCAAGTCGAAGGCTGGCAATGTCCTTAGATCCCAAGGATTTAAGATCTCATATTTCAGCTCTTCCGGCAGGTGCTGAATATGTCTCCCACCCTTGGCGTAAGGAGTGCTCCTGCAATGGTAAAAGCGCCTGCCTGCGAATTGAAGCTTGCATCAGTCTTTACTGCTGAAGCGAGGATATCGTTTAATTTTGGGACAAACAGCGGATTTGCTGCCAAGTACTCATGCCCTCGATAATACTTCCACCATTGCTGGCTGCTCTCACGAACATCCCGATGATGTGGAAAGTCATGCACGTCCTCATATTCACATTCAGTGTAGAACCAGTTCATAAGTCCGTCATTGTTCACCTTTTCATGAAAATGGTGCCGAGAGAGTCAAGTGTATAGGTCGAAGCATGCAGGATGGAACGGCATCGCGTATTCCTGTCGGCGACCTTGATGCTACGGACGAGGTTAGACGAGTCCAATTCGTAAGTCTTGACAGTTAAAACGGGACATACTTACATCCCAGGGAATGTTGTCAGAAGATGGGTCGGCAATACCGTGTCGCGCAGGGGTCAGCTCATCTTCCCATGAACCATCCCTGGAAGGCATGAAGTCTGATAATCCTGAGAGAAAGTAGTTGCTTTCACGCTCGTAGTCCATGTCATCGCTAGCTGCATGAATAGCCTTGTCGTTGATGACCAAGCATTGGAAGGTATTGCAGCCCCTCATCTCTTCAGCCGTTATTCTGGAGCCATTGTAGCCATGATTGCATTTACATCCAGGCCCAACGATGTGCTCCTGAGCTAGCTAAGGGTAATCTATAGTCACCTGGCTCAGCGCTGTCATTACAATAATTGATAGGCTTCTCACTGGCGGACTTACCTGTAGGCAATTCCTCAATTGGAAAATACTCTTCATTAAGTGGATAAGATTGAAGTTCAGCATGATGTATCTTTTTGGGCCATTGAATATTAGATTTCAGATCAGAAGCGGCGCTTTCCACCTCGTCTGCGGCCTCTTGTTTCAAGAGTCGATCAATGTCTTCGTCAGACATGAACTCGAGAGGCTCTTCATCATCAGAACTCTCAAGAACATAATCCGAGCCGTCTTCGTCATTGGATGCTTCGGTGGTATCAACATTTTTCAGAGTTCCCGAAATAACCTCATCTTCCCTAAGCACTACATAGCAGCCATCGCCATTAGCACAATCTGGATCGTCTGGTGATTCCACAAATCCCCAGCCAAGTCCGTCACACAGAAACGCGTCCTTCCAAGGATCTCCTCTCTGACGAATTCGACTGATGTTGAACGAAACGCCACAAATACGACACGGTATTTCGCTATATCCCATTGCTTTCTTGGTTCTGTTGTAATGGGAGGAGATTCATTGTCGTTGTTGCAGTGTGCAGGTTGAATTCTAGCACAAGTAGTTCCATATTTTAGTTTCAGGCTAGACGAGAGTAGCGCGCGCGAAACGCCACAGGTCATGTCAACGAGTAATTAAGAATGATCAAGTATCTGGTGTGATAGAAATTGACACTGCTAGTTTCTCGTACAGTGAAAGCGCTGCTCTAATACTCGTACCTTAGGCATTATGTCGTCGTTCATCAGCGAAAGGCTTGACAGCGGCTGTATGCGTAATCCAACCTGGCAAATCTGGTATTCCACATTCACAGAGCACGCAAATCCAGTTTATAAAGACCTCTCTGGCAGTAATCCCGTTATCTATTGTAGTGGATCCGGCGTTCTGAATCACAACTCCGGTGCGCAGCAGAAGAGGAGAAGATAAATCTTACCTATAGTGTCTGCAACAGCAACGAATCCACAGCCTACTCTTCTATAACAGGCACAGCCTTCTCCAACCACTTAATCAACGCAAACAATTCCTCAGGAACAACCTGATGTCCCAAACTATCATACTCATGCACCTCCACCCTTTCCAGATCCACACCAATCTCCTCCAACTTCTCCAATTGCATCTGCATATACCTCTTCGGCACCAAAAAATCCTTCTTCCCCCGCACAATAAACATAGGTACTTGTGTTGCCGGCGGTTTCGGCAAACCAGCCATTGCACGCATGTTATTGATCTTATCTGCCAAAGGCATATATCCTGACAAGCAGACTAGCCCACCGAGTTGATCGGCGTATTTGGATGCTAGGCCCGTGAGGAGGGTCATGGCGTGGCCTTGGGAGAAACCGGCGAGGATTATGCGGTTTGATGGTAGTCCTTTTGCGACGAGGTCGTCTATGAGGGTTACGATGTAGTCCTTGGCCTGGAGTATGCCATCCTCATCTTCGTCGTCTTCTAGTTCAGGTCGTGACGCTGGGAAGGGTGTCAAGCGTGAGGGAATGTACCATGCCGTGTCCATAGCATCTCGGTTGTTGGGTGCGGCGGGAATTACCCATTGCAGGTAGGGTAGTTTGTTCGCTGCTTGGAATTGGTCTGCTACGCCTGAGGTGGTATTGTTGTTAACAATGTATGTCGTGTAGCTTCAGAGATTGGTTACACACTGGCCCAATTGGAAGGTTCATCACCGAAACCATGGAGGAATACAATAGCTGCGCCATGTGCCGGATTCGATGGTGGGGAGCTTGCTTGTTTAAGCACCAGTTCACCTGGTATGAATGGTGGCATGGCGACCAATATGAACAGGAGGTCTCAATTGCTGTTGAGTTACAGATTTATAGCAGACACCAGCCTGTAGAGAGGCCAATCTATACAGTATCAACCCATCTTTTGACGTCCAAGATCCAAAACGGGGGAAGAAAACAGTGACGCCACTACCAATCGAACGCTAAGGTGTGGCCATCCTTGGCAGGGCAGGGCGGGTGTGGCTATACAAGTTTATTTTTGGGGCTATGCCGCTATGCAAGTTTTATACTAGGAAACCCAGGTGTAAGCTGGTGATGGGATAATCCACTTTCCTCCCCTCCTCCCACTCACGCATCTCGCATCTCAATTCTTATCTGAATAATTATTGTTGTACGTGAAAAGGTCGGTACAGACATCTGGTCTCATCTCAGCGCTTGCCCCATTTTCGCCTATCCCATGTCCTCGGACCCCAACTGCCGTCCCTACAGGCTGACGTCCAACTCGACCTTCGACTTCGACTTCCACTCTTTGTGCGGCCTAGCCGTCAGAGGGAACAGCCGTGATAGATAGCCTGTTTATCTGTGCAGAAATTCCTTGGGTGACACTTATTGGCACCCTACCCTCCGAAGCGCCGTCATAATATCTTCATCTCAACACTCCCAACCATGCTGCTCCCGACAAATGCGGAAGCCTCCTGGGTGAAAAGCGCCGCTTTCTCGAAACGAGCCTCCACCGACCCCTCCGGCATGAGCCCGGCCTCCAAAACCGTCGTTGTAGTACGTACACATCTCAATCTCTAGATCTTACAGAGTATTAACCCAACATAAATCACAGATTACAATCGTAGTAATAATTCTCATATCCCTAGCCATAGTAACATATGTCGTCTTCAAAAATAACCGCGCATCACGAAAATCCCCCAAATATATCCCAGGCGACAACCTTGTTCGCAAGTTCAAAAGATGGAGACATCCCTCTCGAGGGGAGTATTCAAACCAATTACAACCCAACGCCAGTGCTCCGAGTCTTATACGACCAAATCGGAGTGGGCATCCGAGTAGAGACCCTAGTCCTAACAGAAGTACCCTGAATCTAGCCACGGATCCAGAGAGAGGTGATATTGGAATGGGTGCTTCGGTTGATAGAAGTGCAAGTACTGCTGCTGGTGGGGTGGATAGGAATACCAGTGTCAGGAGTGTTATGACATTACCGGCATACAACCCCAACCCGAGTGCTTCTGAACGGATTTTGGCGAGGGAAGGGGAAAGAGGTGGTATTGACGTTGTCCTTGAATTTCCAGAATCAATAGATGAGGAAGAGCAGAGACGAGACGAAGAAATGGAATCGTTATATCAGATCCGTCGTGCGAGACGGCAAGAACAAGCGGAACGTGAAGAGAGGAGACGACAACGTAGAGAAGCACGCGCAAGAGGCGATTTGGCAACAGTACAGCGCCTCCAGACGGAAAGTCGACTTCGAGCCGAAAATGCAGCAGTCGCCGATATTATCAATTCAGCAGCCTTGATAGCAGAACACCAAGCCATTCAACAAGGACGCGAAAGGAGAGTCTCATCAGTACAATACGCAGATTTGGGAGTAGCACGACATGACGGGTCACGTCTACGAGCCAATTCCACAGATTCAGATAATAGACCTCTTCTCGATTCCGCCGCATCCATTTCCGGAATGAGTCTAGAGCCATCAGGACATTCGCGCGGGCGGTCGGTATCTTCCGTACTTTCGGTATCGACAGCCGCTTCCGAAAATGGATCACCACGCATTACGCCACCAAGTGTCGGTCTCGACGAAAATGGTTACGAATTTATCAGTTTAGAGCCAACAAGGTCGAGATCGCACAGTCACGCCTCCTCGAGGAGAGGTGAGGGCGGTGATGTTACAGATTTGGGTATCCAAATACCTACAGAACATCCACCGCAGTATGACGACCTGAGTGCGGGACCATGGGGTGAAGCGCCCCCGTATTCGAGCCCGGTCGTTACACAACAGTCTGCGTTCCAGAGGGGACACGAGAGAAGTGCGAGTGGTGCGCCTCAGTTGCCCGGTTTGGCCCTTGTGCCTAGTATCGAGGTAACGAGTGTTGTTAGTCCTATTATGAGGACGCCATAGTAGTAGAATGTGTATCATCTTTTCTTTCTGGACATTCGAAGTGGAATAAAGCGCTTGGTTTTGTACTTACGCATTGGTATTTTTGAGCGGGTGTCTTTTGGCTGGGAATGCGTTTATGTTCTTATGATATCATATTTGGAGAGGATTCCATGCGTCATGTTCGAAGTCTGCTTGTCTATCATTTTCATGTACATATTAAGAGGATTTTCTTGTTGCTTTTCTGTGGAGGGCTGGATGAGATTGGCGGGGAGCAAAACGAAGAGTTGATTGCTTATCGTACTACTTTCCCATATCCGGTCCTATTAGTTTAATGAGACGGACGGATCGCCGAATAGCGTACGACTCGAAAGGCTTAAAATCTTCAACTCAGCTCGCAAAATCTAACATTTCATCAATGCACAAGGGCAAAATATCTCCCAGGAGGAGTTTCACTATGAGTTCTCCCGTGCTCTACATTCTATAATCTATTCTTATTTACCACTCCACGTGCTTCATTGTATCCCTTTTTTTTCCACTTACGTTTCGAGTAAGGTTTGGAGATATCCGTCATCATCACATCGCAACCATCATCATGTCTGCAGGATTTAAAGATTTCTTCCATCGAGCGATGGTGACGAACTTCAATAGGGTTTCCCTCATCGGACATCACTTGTCATTCTTTAGTTTCCTCTTGTCTTTTATTTATGTAAGAGTTTCTGCTCAGTCTCAATAATCTCTTATTCCATGTTCTTTAATTTGGAGAAAGCTCAACCTACTCAACATAACAGACTGGACAGTTTATCTGGAGGTGGATTTCTCTGGCCTGGTGCGTCTTTTGTAGTGGCCTTTAATCCTCTCTGGTGCTCGGTAGAGACTTTTTAATCGGTGTTGCATTAAAATTTGGCTATGTATTGAATTCCTGCAAAGCTACAGGTGCATTTGTCTGCAATTGCATTGTCAGGCTCACATCTGCACGAATACGTGCCTGGTCACATTTCGAATTGGTGTGAGTTTCCTGTTTACAGGACCAGATGGAGGCCTGCTGTCTCTTGAGCGCGGATTTCCATTAGTCATGGACTACTTCCTCACATACTCGGTTCATCTAGTCTTCTCTTTCCAGCTTAATCCATATCATTTATAAGGTGTCCTTTCTCACAGATGCACGCAGTCCAAATACCGTTCACATTTGCCATCAGTTTCATTGCAGTAAGCAGATTCCTCAGTCTAAGTTTTCCACATTTTTCAACTAGTTTAATTCCACTGGTAGAAATTGGACCATTGATGCGGCAGCTTTTCCCAACTTAGAGTAATTCCGCTCAAGGCACTTCGATTTATGTAGTCTTGAGGATGGTAATCGTCTATACCATGGTTTTGTTGATGGTGATGATCAACAAGAACCTGGATGGGTGAAATTTCAGTCATCACGGAGCTTTGGTGACGTATCCGCTGTAATTGAAAGTGGCAGCCAGCGTCGATGAGAGCCTCCGTCCTTGGGGATGTAATATTTCCAACCAGGCATGAAAAGGTCTCTCCACAAGAAACTCACTGTGCCGTGCTGTAGCATCTGCTCAAGCTGCCCTTCCGCTGGATCATTTTATTCCCCCAGTGATTGTATATGACACTACTATTGCTGATTCAGTCTGAACTGATGAATTCTGTTCTGATAATGCAAAGGCCAAATCGATGTGTTGGAGGCATATTGCAATCCACAATCAAATTTGCATATCATGATCGGATATGACAAGAATCGGCGATCCAATAATGTCCATCGTCATCCACGCCACCATGATGACAATCTCCCATTAACGATGATGAGCATCAAGATCCATTGGTATCTCTCATGCTCAAATAAAGCCGTGATCGCAAAAATGAGCTGTACTGCATGGAAGCGCGGGAAGGGCTAAAGAAAGCATCGGGACAAAGCAGTTCATATTATTGGTGTGTGTATATCCAACCCTTGGCGGAGGACCGATCGTTGGCTCTCCTTTTTTGACCTTTACGATTATCTTTGCTGAGGTCCTTTATAAAGTAAAGTAGTAGAGGATTTGAGATGCCAAGATGCAGATGGTACAAAATCGATGAGCAGAGAAAGCGGACCAAACGGGCGTTACAAGAAGCTCAAAAGCTCTTGTATACCAATCTCATCAGACGCGTTAAAAGGATTACGAAAGATGAATGAATGAAAAATAAATAAAGGCAATTGTAGTGTGGTCAAACCCTCAGGACTCAAAAGGACCCTGAGGCTTCGGTCCCTACCAAAAATGGCAAATCCACCAGACCCATCTAGATCGGCCACTACAAAATAGGAACGTGGTACTGTAGCCGGCACGACCTAAAAAAGCGTCTCTGCAGCGCGACGCTAAATTGCCAGCTTCTGTAGCTTGTACGTTGAAGTTGTACCTCGTGCACCGCATGAATATGAGAATATTTCTTCGGAAACATCCGTTTTGAGGTGGCACCAAGCCTTGCTTGGCTTAGGTGGTACTGTTCTTTGGTAGGAATTAGTTAAGACAACACAGTGGTAGATTAGGATGGTCGTTGATGGTAAGGACGTATCAGAGTTGGTGTGGTCGTGTGGGGTAGGGAAGGTGCATCGTCCGGGATGTAAAATAATTCGATTGAGGCCCGATTACAATCGAGCAGATTGGAATTTTCCCGGGATATAAATTGTCTTGGGACGTTTGAATCGGTTTGGACTGGGTCAGTGAGAGGATTACCTCCAAAGTTAGAGATAACGGAGAGCCTTGGCAGGTGTTGGGGTCGTTTTTCGAGCAAGTTTATCTGTTGCGTTTGGTGAAAGTAAGATAGGTTTGTCTGTTCATAGTCCGGAGTATCTGCACTGCCCAGTAGGGTTCTAAATACACGGTGTATATTGGCCATTTGACCCGTGCACACCATGTACATTCATTTGTATGGTGTATTGGGCTATACACAGTGTATTATATGTGATATATAGAGCCTATTAAATAAGTGTAATGTCGCCAGTGTCTGGGTATGGTATAATAAAAAGGTAGCCAATACAGCCACGTTTTTATGGTGCTAAAGCACGTTATCCCGTTAATGTAGACCACCTAATAGTAAATTATGGTAATTTATATATCATCATAACTAACTTTCTATATTTAGTGCTATGATGTCACCTTATACACGCCCGTACATAGAGTTTTATATGTACATTGTGTAATACAGGATGTACACCATGTGCACGAAATACATCATCGGTGTATTTAAATCACTACTGCCCAGTACAGTGGTTCTCCCATGGGTTCGGGCTGAGTTCGCAATCGCGATTGGGTGTTAGCTCTCTTTTTGCCACGGCCGAGACGTCTTTATTGTACCAATTGCGTGCTACTCATGTAAAGGTAAGCAGAAGAGGTAAGAAGAATCAGCATTTTTTCTCAAGTTACCAAAAACAATGGACAAAGCAAGTGAAGTAGAGTTCTCCCGTAGACTCAACTCCAATCAATCATTGCCGAGTTGAGCTTCTCAGGGGTTTGATATCTACCTTTCCATTCAGGACAACCCAAACCCGTACGCAGATCAATATAAAGATTCACTCTAAGATAGAGACCCTGAGACTTTCAGAAACAGGGTACAAATCAATTCGGTGCCGATGTGCGTGGCCTGCAATATAGTGATGCGCAGCCATCCAATCACGGCCACGAGGTTGCCAATAAGCCATTTCCCTCTCCGGTTAGAGTCGAGCACAGGATTGAAACAGGCTCCGGAGAGATGGCTCAGCAAAGTAGATAAGCTGGGATAGGCAGGTGATGGAGATCATAACGACGGAGATGTTATAGAAATAATATATCGAGGTGTAGTAATAAAGGGCAGCGTTCTGCTTGTCGTGTGTGGGCAGTACAGTATTGGGAAATTGAAGAGTGAGTGACAGGTTTCGTAGCGCTCGACACGGGCCTAGAACAGGCCCTTGCATCTTGCAGTGTCTTGCAGTGCGCGAAGCCACGTTATTTTACGGCAAGAGTTCCTCCTGCCATTGAAGGCAAGATCAAGTCTGACGTCTCCCTTCTCCATGCACGTCGATTGAAACGAAACACACCTTCCAGTCGGTCCCTCTACCACTCATTCCTTTTGACTGAGCTCTGGTCGACTGCAAGGGCCAATTCGTCGATCGCCTCTTCAATAGTAGGTCATTTCTGGCTGGTGGAAGTTCGAATTGCTTGTTTTATTTGCCTCTTTAGTGCCCTAGCAGGAGTTCGCTCCATCCGTCCTAGGGGAGCTCTCGACGCATGAAGCAGGTGGAACCAACACCAGTGGCCGCTCCGCAAATAATTCGCTCTTTCCCCTCCCAATCGTGTTCTTCAATCGCCCAGAAAGCGTGTTGGTCATTGTAACGTTAATGAAAACACGTCCACGTTCTTCAAGACCGTTGATCCTTATCCGCTCATTTTACGCCACAAACCTCAACGACAACCAACCTCGCCCATCCTTGGTAAACCGTTAAGCTCACCGAAACCACAATTCACACGTCAAGAGCTCAAAATCTTTGACTTCACTCACACAAAAAGCCATTGCTTCTCCGTACAACACACAAACACGTTTTAAAGGAGCATCCATCAAGTCGCCATGGATCCAGAGAAGAAACCCACCACCTTTGGTGTCACAATTGAGCAGCCATCAACACCATCACAACCCGGTCTAGATAGCCAACATCCTACTCCACTACATCTCAGAGCCTCCAAGGAGACTGTCGACTCATCACCACTCTCTGCCATGTCTACTCATTCCCATGGAATCAGGGAGCCAGGCAACCCTTTCTCAGCATTTTACGAGCATCGTCCATCGACCTCGGGCAGCAATAACCTCAAAGCTCCTCCAGTCTACTACCATGACATCGAATCACAAGGTCATCTCTCCACCACAAAATCGACAATCTCTCGTACACAGGAGTGCACCATGTGGCCCAGCCACACCACCCTTAAGGCAAAAGCTCTTCAGGAGAAGAAGAAGAAGAGCTGGAATCCACTCATAAGACTCAACAAACGCCAGAAGCTCACTGCTCAGATCCTCATTGCATTGCTCATTATTGGCGCCGCTGTCGGTATCGGCGTTGGTGTTTCGAGGGCTGTCGGAGGCGGCGTTTGGTCAAGCCAAGGACAGACGAAGCAGATCCCTCAGAGCAAACCCGATAAGAATCAATAGATGGGCACAGTCAACCATAATGAGCCCTGGGTCCTAGCTATCACTCCTCGAAACCTCGCTTATTATCGTGTCGCAGAAGCCACAAGACAACAACCACTCCACCCCCGACTCACCCATTGCACTGCATATCCTCTAGCATAACCTGCTTTACACTTTCATGCACATAAAACTCTTTCAAGATACCCAATAATTTCGCTTCCAACGCACACCCTGCGATTCGGGTCTCGGAATCAATACCAGCACAACAGACACTCATTAACGACATTCACGAACTTACACTCGTTGCATCTACTTTACAGACACAACAAAGTTTTTTTGGTCTTCTACACATCATCGTCCTTTAATGTACACACTTTTCAATCAAGTTTTCTACGGCGAGCAAAATTTGAGACAAGGAGAGAGGGGTCGTGCTATGCTTTCTATCAATGAAAGAGGAATTGTATATTTTGTTCTTTTGGGGTTCGAGTTTCATAACTGAGAGTACAGTATAGCATGCATGGGTAATGGCGTCAATTTGTTTTTACACTTTTTACTTTTTGGCCTTGTCACTATGCCGCAGGCACTTAAGTGACCCGTTTTTAGTTCTGATAGAGGAGCGAGGTGAAAGGAATAGTCACGTAGCTGTCGTCGAATACCAGCTACTGAACATATCCCTCCTTGAGTGCACATTTTTCCGTCTATACCGCCACAGGTCGCTTATCCATTGGTGGGCTCTTGTGAATTCCTACCACTTCTCAGTGACTGTTCAAGCCCATACTCATCGTGCTACACGTACTACCATCAGCACTCCGGCTAGATAACTAATTCGAAGTGTTCGGCAACTCCGGGAGCGGGTGAAACGGCGACTATCAGCACCGTCCAAGCAATATTCCAGAGAAACGTCATTCACCTATATTTCCTCCCATTCACTTACGCTTTTTGCTCACATTTCTGAGGCTGGGTGATTGGAGGGTTTCAGGCCGACGCTTTAGGACAACCTTGTGAGCCGATCCGATGGTTTGGTTGTGGTCTCCAATTTTACGAAACGCAGCCTTCCTTGTGGGATCTGTCACCTTAGGGGAATGTGGATATAGGAGAGGTTGGTTTGAGGTAACTTATCGTCTTTGGTTCTTAATTCCGATAGCTTTGATATTGAGCCAATACCTGGAACTTGGGAGCTTATTCTGACGATTTTTAGCCGCTAAAGTAGAGAATAGATACTTGTAGAGTAGAAATCAAAGCTCTCTCTACTATATGAAGACCCGACGACTTATTCGTAACTGTATCTCTCTACAATGACTTCTACAACGTCTAAACGAGGACTGGATTCTCCTAAGAAGAAACGATTCCACAAAGTCGAGGCTATATTCGAAAGGCAAAAGGTTCTTCTCCAGAAACTTGGAGCATTCGAGAACAGCACTCGAAATCTGAGTAAACCACTTCCTAACGTACAATACAACAACTCTTACCAACTAGATCTTGACCTGGAAAAAAGAAAAAAGGATACGATCAAGGAAATTTCACGAATTTGGTTGGCAGAATGGCTGAAGGGGAGATAACCCAAAGTAGATATCTATACGCGTTATTAGTAAGTCTATATAAGTAGTGTAGACTTGATTTAATAGCAGGTAGGATACTACAATCGCTTCTCCGACATTGAATGAGGCTCAAGAGCTTATAACAAGAGATAAGGTGAATATATCTCGTAGCTAAGGCGATTCAGAAGATAAACAGTTTAGTTTATATATACCGCTCGAAAGTTTCTATCTATAGTTGCTATACTAGATCCGCACAATCTCCAGATATTGTGCTCGAAGATCTTGCCGCACAAGCTAACTATTAGCTCCGAAGAGGGAATTTTGTATACCCCCTCTAAAAGTATAGAAAATACAACAACCTTCTCAGGCAAGTATACGGTCTAGTTATCTAAGCTCTTGAAGCTTATATTTCTTTAGATGAAACTACGACGATATACTCTCTAAACACGAGAAATTCAATCGAAAGAAACTCCGCTCGACGTTCTCTAGATTTAGGAAGGGGTCCCATATTACACGCTTCCGCAACGCATTCAGAGGTTGGCATAATTCCGTATGTTCTAGGCCTGTCAACTATAGGCGATGGAAGTCTTTCTTCGCAATCTTCATAGAAATATGATACGCCTTTATCTATTAATACTGATCTAGGAGGGTTGCCATTGTTGAGTACGGAGAAATATAGGAAGAGCTTAGATATACTAGCCGCTACTTTCGGAGGTGGAGTCCAAGACGCACTTAGTGACGTCCAATTAATTAAGGTAGTAAGAGTGGGTGACTTCTTCTTCTAAAGAGATATTGTGTCATACTAGAGAGATGCAGCATAAATTGGAGAAAAGAAGGATTTTGGACCGAATTGCCCCTTATTACGCCAGATTTCCAAAGATGCACCGCGGACAAACTTATCTAAACCTACCAGTGTGCTAAGGCGCTTCAACATCGTATCACGATCGATCTAATTAAGCTAAGAGTAACGCGAACTCTTTTTTACCAGTACTTTAAAAGATTATGTATAAACCCTGGAGCAGATATCCTCGCCAAGCGAACTCAAGGTCGAAGGACATCAACTCTTGTTATTGATAGCCTTCTCGAACAAGTCTACGGAACAATAGACTTTAGTAGTACCAATTGCCGAAAATATCGAGAATCGATGCACACGTATAGAAAGATAGGCAAGAAGTGGTCTCACCTCGTACGTTATGCTGGTTTTGGAATCCTATTGGTAGGTAGTGAAAGTCTTTGTACCGCATTGTAGGTTCTCGATAGCTTTTAAGTGTTGAAGTACTTATTTTAGGTAGAAAGCGTTCTCAATTCTCGTAAACCATGGTCAACGCGTTAGCTTTTTATCTTTGCAATGCTTATCCAACAGGAATTCAGGTTTGCTAAAGCCTCCATCCCTATATCGAATGCATGATAGAAGGTGGCCCAACTCTTGCTACCAACCAACTACTAACAGTTGAGAGATATATTGGAGAAGACGATGAATTCCAAGAGCATTGGGAAAATCCAAGTACTTTCATGCGAGACTGGTACACCTAACCTTTCAAGGGAGCCAAACCTTCAAATAAATAAGACCCTTTGTCTCATTGGCTACTCGACTATCTCTTCCCTCAGCACTCTCCCTCCTCCAGGGGACTCTCCCTCGGGGGAACGCTCTCCCTCAGGGGAACGCTCTCCCTCAGGGGACTGCTCACCAGTCTCCCCCTTCAGGGCACCACTCACCACGTCTCATTTTTCACCGCCTCGATAATGTTATCTGCCTGCATGATTGGCACATTCGCTCAAAGTTTCGGTGAAGCTACCGCCTCGATAATCCTATCTGGACGTGATCGGCACGATTGCTCAAGGTTTCGATGAAGCTGTCTCTTTTATCACCGCCTCGATGATACTATCTACGTACATGATTGGCATAGCCGCTCAAAAACTCGGTGAAGCTATCTCTCCTTTAGGAGTCATCGCTGCTCAATATTGCTTTATTCGTACATGATTGGCACAATTGCGAGACTTTTGGTGGTCTCCCTCACTTGGGCGTCACCGCTTCGATAACACTATCTACGGACACGGTTGGGCACAGTGGTTCTAAAGTTCGGTGAAGATGTTATGCAGCTGACGCCATACAACTTCTTGTATGATTACCGAGCATCTGACAGTTTATCGAATTAAAGTACTTAATCCTTGAGATCTCTCTCTCTCTCTCTCTCGTCTTCAGTAGTGACAATGTCTATAATAGCAATCGACCTCACGCAGTCTAACTCGGAATATGTTCCCACACGCGCGAATCCTCGCAAACGTCGAGGTAAGTCTCCTTTCCTAATCGGCGAAGCACTGACTCAGTGACAGTTATAATAGTTGCGGCAAAGTCTCTAGCACCCAAGAAGACTTCCTAAAATTGCTTCACATCCATCGCATCCATACAGGAGACTATTTCAACGACTGTCTCGAAAGAGGCAACGGATGTTCAAAAGGCTCTGAAAGAAAGCAATCAACGACTTCGTGACCACAGTGAAGTAGTGGCGAACAATTTAGGGGAAGTGAAGAAGCAATTACGTGATCTATATACGATGTTTGCGAATATCGGGCAGTCTGTTGGTGTCATAAGACAGGAGAAGAACGAAGTTGATATGTGCGTTATAGACTTCATCAGGCGGTCAGGCTCCTTGAAATGCCCTATATATTACGAGGAGAATAATTCTTCTTATGGGAATTGGGTTGCTGGAGGCAAGTGCGGATGTGCTCTCTTTCACGAGAAGTATATACAGCGACACTTGAACACGCAAGGGCCAACTTGTCCGACGTGTCGTGTAGAGTGGAAGATGCTGAGACTTTATATTAGAAATTAGCACGACTCTTGTATCTTATCTTTGGACGATATATCTTAGCTATTCCATCTGACCAACTTCAAGATATGACCGATGAGACAATAAGTTATAACCAGTTTCTGGCAGCAGATTTAAGAACTTGATGACTGAAGAGGTCGAGGCATGAGGGCCGCAAGTAGGAGACTATAAGATTATTGGATGTCGAGTTCCGACTTGAAGCGGCGGCATTATGAGCCTAAGACCTCTTGCTATTTGGCGTCGGAGAATGTCGAACTCCGTTGTACCGCAGGTATATCGTGTATTGAATACATGCTTTAGAGACTCTCGGAGACTCGGGTAGTCTACGATACTAGTAGTAACATACTCAGCGAGTTCACTGGCGATGTCCATGGCTTGGAATTCACGAGGATGGGTTTGTAAGATCGTCTTTAGAGCGTTGCCTACAGCCACAACATAGGCTTCATCGACTATATTAGTATCAGAGCCCATATTGTATCTCTCTAAAGTCATCCAGCTCCTATATTCAACGTGAGCACCTTCCCCAAACCGGTCCACAAGCAATGTCACACCATCCTGCTTTTCGCAAGCTGCGCAGTTGATATCGCTATAATAATGAGAATCTACCATTTGGTCATTATTGTTGTCCAAGTTCCTGTGGCGGGCGGTGAATCCCATCGTGCTCCCGCTAGATGTCAACACACCATAGAGATGTACCGCATTGAAAGGAGTCAAAAATCACGCAGATGCTATTGACGGCATACACGATACGTAGTCCTCAAAGTAAACATAGCTTAGAACGGTAATACTGGCTATTTGGCGTACTCTTCGAGGTCCACTCGTCTCCACAACTATTCTCGATAATCCTTTCATCCAACTAAGATCATATCGAATCATCCGAGCGCTGATAATCTTCTTATATCCGATAACCTTGAAGAATGCGTCGAAGATGTTTAACTCTCGAGCTGTACTTTAGGCGTAAAAGTCCCACCAAGATGAGAGATCGCACATTCCTGGACGAAAATAACTGAGCGCCCCAGACCCACTAAGAAAGATCTTGTAGTCGCTCATTGCTCGAAGAAGTTTTGCAGGCGCTGTTGTATATATACCAAGATGATTTACCGGACTAAGTCGCCGTGATTTCAAATATCTGCGATCACTCGCCAATGTAACTTCTAGAAGATCGAATGTCCCCCCTATATATTCTGGTCCGAGATAGGGTAAGACCTGGTCAACATAGTCTATTGGGAGTGTTCTCCGCATAGTCTCGTTGGTTAATGACTATGAAACAAAAAACTTGAGGATTATTAAATAAGAAAAGTCGCGCTCCAATTTCTGACCCAATAGGCTGGACATTATTTGAGTAAATATGTGGACGGGGCATGTTTCGAGACAGCGGAAGTTATTTACGAGTCCGTTGTTCTACTCCGTTGATCGGAGGGCTGTATGAACGCCGTTCTAGTGTTTCTTATCTGCGTTTGGAAGTCTGTGGGATAGCACCAAAAGCCGGAGAGTGCGGACACGATACCTTTGAGCGGTTTAGTAATTTTAGCAAGAGATTGGCCATGACAGTAAAATCTATCTCTCTTTACAAGAACCCTGACATTCCACAAGTAAACATAATTAAGGTATACTATTAAAGCATCAAGCTCCCTCGGTTCAAAAAAATGCGATGTTCCTATTTCAATTATGAATACACTTTAGGGTTTTCTGGTGCTTCGAAATATTGAACGCAGGGTAGGATCCACCGCATTTGATATGCGGAGACGAGCAAGTGGTAGGCACAAGGTGAGCAGGCAGGGTTGAAAAGTTGGCGCGAGTAATTGAGAGACAGGCGAGGTGGTAAGACGAGGAGGTTGAGTACGAAAGGGATTAATCGGTAGAATGTAAATCGGTCTTTCCTGTCCAACCACTACTTGCAATACCTAGCTAAGAGATAGACGGGAGCCTACCCACTAATCCAATCGCAGCAAACCCTGATTCTTGATCGCACTGATTGCGTCTTTAAACCCGTTGTCTAAATTTTCAACAAAAATCTTTAGATGTCCCGCTTTTTCAACGACGATGCAGCGGACCTCGCCCTCAACACTACCATCAACAACAACCCAGCTCGTTGGAAGAAAGCTATACTGGCCACCTGCCAATAGTGTCGCGCAAAGGTTGCTTCCAACAATAAAGTTCCCAGTATTACAGGCAAACTCCACCTTTTCACCTCTAACCTCACGAGGGTCGCGAATTTGTAATGCGAATATATCTTCGAGTCGTTGTTCCCGGATATAGCAAAAGAATTCGCCAAGAAATTCTGTTTGCGTATATCTAGAGTCTAATAAACCCTCTCGCCAATCAGATGGACATATATCCCCTGATTTGTTGATTGATAGCGTGTAGGGATATATGTTTTGAAGATTGACTTGGGCGATTGGTATAGTAGAAACCCAAACTCCAGGAGGATCGAGAGTATATTGGCCTAGTGTAATATGATTGTCCGGTACCCTTGAATGTTTATGGAGCCGATGTAGTTTGTATAGTTCTTCTACTTTATATTTGATAATGATACGACAGAGATTGGAAACTGCCTGAAAGTCGATAAGATCAAGAGTGCTATCATCTGGAAGCTCATTATGCCTATCTTAATAAGCACGAGGGAATAATATTTAGAAAGTAGATCTTACCGCTTCGTCGACTCACACAATCTACTGGGCTCTATAGGTAGAATGTTTGAACAAGATCCTTAAGATAGAGGATAGAGGAGAGAGAAAACAAAAGAGAGACAGCGTAGGTTACCTCGGCAAATCCTTGATATATTGGGGCTCACGTGAAATACAAATTCTTAGTCGGACTTTCTAAGTTATAGAGATGAGGTGATTATGGGAAAAGCCTATTGACGAACAAAAAAAGTAATCGATTAAGTAACCTGAATACTGCTTAGGATCTCGAATGGCAAGATCGCCATGAACCGAGTTATGTCTTTGTTCACCTACGAGGTAACAAACGAAATGAACACGCTACTCGAAGCACAAGTAGGCTTGTAGTCAAAGTTGACAGATGTAGAACACCTAGGCCACGGAATGCCTGCATTGTTCTCAGTCGTCGAGAAGATTTGGAAACGCTTCAAAGAGAAGAGCACGAATGCAGGGTAACTGACAGCTCAGAGGAAAGTGTAACTCATGCAGGTAATATGGAAAAGCTCTCGAGCACACCTTCGAATTTCTGAGGACAACCATGGACAGCTTCGAGAGGTCGATCTTCTTTTGGGAAAAATGCAATTGCTATCGGCCTGTAAGTGGAGTTGTTGAACGTACATTAAGCTGTCCAAGGCTTTGTCGTATACGTCAGGTATTTGCGCGCACACAGTGTATACACTCTAGTCTCCTTACCCTTCTGCCGAATGGCTGATGGAGCCCTCGGTCTGGTATGATAGCTTTCCACGTTCATGTTGTCAAGCTCAAATGGTGTTCTCGAGTCTTGGATCCAAACTCCCTAAACTAACTACTCTTACATGTCTCCACCTAATCCGGCTATAGTTTGCCAAAGCCGATCATGGTTCAGTCCGTGGAGCCAGATTCAAAACTCCTCCGCCTCCTCGCGCAACCCTTCTCTCAGCATAATATCCTATTTTCTTTCACAATCCTCTCTCTCGTAAAATTTGGTTTCGGGAAGGAAAATTCCACTCCGAGTTCCTGCTTCAGATCGATCTTGAATTGAGCCATGACGTCCCACGGATACCCAAGCCGACGATTTCCGGTAAAGACCCTCGTCCAATACCTAAAACTGGACTCGTCCGGCGTGAACAAGATTTCTATACGGCGGAAGGACGGGGAACGTTTTCGTGCCTCCAATGCAAAATTACGTAGGTGTTCTGCTTCTGAACGACCAAATGGATGGTGGTAGCGTTAATTGTCCCCATCCACAACAGCGTAATTCAAAACTATGCTTTGAAGGTTCAGTCCGACAACGTTTGAAAAAGCTTGGATATGCTGCCGTGGCAGTTGGATTCTGGTCAAATTGGGTAAGTTTGTGAAGATGGCGAACTGGTCAACTCCCTTACGTTGTGAATCAGAGCTTTCACAGATCAGGTGCCCTGTAAGGATCAGAGTATGTAGTGTATCCTTATGGGGTATCAACAAGTTCATTGTCCGGGGCCAAAATGTGGGGGTTTTGTTGATTGTAAGCGACTCAAGTCGCTTAGGCCACGTCAAAAATTCTGCGAAGCTTTCATAGTAGATATCCGGGGAGCTCGTCTCCAAATGAGTCAATGTGCCGGTCCCCTTCTGATACTATTGGCTCGTGAAAGACAGTTAGTCGTTATGAATTCATGATCAACAAAATGGATTACAATGTCTCCAACAACAACAACTCACTAGAGGTACTACGGGTCCATCATCGCTACCGGCGAAAAATTTCTCAATGATCAAAGTCTTTAATTTGGGCGGCGCAACCTGCTCGCATATTTGCTTTAGATCCGGCGGGTGTCTAGTAGTGCTTAAATCCAGCTCCTTGAGCAGAGGCATATTATCGATCGACGAACGAACCTGTGATCGCAATAAAATTAGGTCACATACAGCTCTTGAATCTAAGAACGTTATTGCTCAATAGCCCCCAAGTTTCCTTCTCTCTCCATCCTCCGGCCACGATACGTAACTTTCTTACCTTACGAAACCAATGCACGATATTCGCTATGACTTCATACTGCTCTTTCTTCAAGCCATAGGAATCCACAAGGGAGATGCGAAGCTCTTTGACATAACACCTCAACGGCTCATTTCTTGTCATAATTTCCACCAGTTCATCTGCATTGCGTCCTGGAAGAACATGTTGATCTCTTGGTTCTGCCGTTATAGTAATTCTATAAAACTGAAGAGGTTGTACGCTTTCTCTGAATCGTTTACATATAACGCTATTGGCGAACAGAATCGGTTTGGGTACTTGATCGATTTATCGTGGCTTTTGGTACTTGTAACTTTGACTGCGTATGTGATGATTTTGTCGAGGATCTCGTTTGGGAGTGTGAAGATGAGTGGGATTTCCATGGTTGGCGCAAGCTTCCAAAATTTTCGATTGCAATCTAGATTGGCATAAGTGGAGTATAGAAGAAAGTGAACGAGACGGGACCTCATGTGGAGTCGTAAGAGCGCATCACGTGCGACGTGCAACTAGCCTAGAAAGCCAACCTTGCATGATATCAAAGAACATAGCCTCGGACCAATGAAAACAAATCTATCCAAGTGAATCTTTGTCGGCTTTTCGGGGTGACCTGTGTGGGCTAGGATGAGAGGCTAGATCAAGGAAAGCAAATCGTGGGACGCACTCCTTGTGTAGGTAAAAGAGTGTATTAACATCAAGTAATCTTGCCCATATGCCTCTAAATATGTACAACGTGATTCTGTTCTTTTCCGCCATACACACCACATCCATCAAGAAGCGATATAAGGCCGTCCCTACCACGGAAATATAATTGACACGGACAAATGAAAAAGAGGTATGCCAAAATCATCCCGGACGGGAATCCAAAAATGCTCAGCGCAAGCTCAAAGTATGGTAGAAAGCACCGAATGTTATACATTGTCAGAAGAAGACCGTCACCGAACGATGCAAATACCTATTATAGCAGATGAAACCAGCAGAAAAGGATTATGCTTTTGATTGCTTTTACTCGCTTTTACTCCAACATCATCACCTCATCCTGGCGCTCAACCCAGCAAAAGCATCAGGACTATGCCGTCCATTCATCATCATACCTCCGCCAAAATCAACACTCTCGTTACTAGCATGTTGATACACATTCTTCGGCACCGCAGACGCAGTCCCATTCATCCCGTTCGGTGCCATATTGTTCGCGGGACTCGTCATACCAGCGAAAGGATTCATGGTAGCCGTCGCTGATCCTGCGGACAAAGTCTGTATAGGCATAGTGACACTTCTCTTCGGACCGTGTCCATTCGATGGGTCTCGCGGGGTTTGCATGCCACCACCAGTAGCGAACTCAGGCCGTGGTGGCGCCAGCTGTGGATAATTGTACAAAGCTAGTATCGAGTTTTTGTCTTGACGTATGGGAAACGTGCTCGTATGCTGCAACTGCTGAGGCTGACTTGATGGTGGTTGAAAGAGCTGTTGTTGCTGTGGAGGTGCTGATGCTGGTGGTTGGAATTGAGCTTGAGGAAGTGGGTCACTCGCTGCTGTCTGCGAGAACAGATGTTGTTGTTGCTGCTGTTGTGGGATAAAGGGAGAGCTTTGTGGTTGACCGAATGGAGAACTGGTTTGTTGCTGGCTAAAAGGAGATGCTTGGCCAAATGGAGAATTCTGTTGCTGCGCGAATGACGAGTGCTGCTGAGTAGAGCTCTGTTGCTGGCCAAATGGGGAATTTAGTTGTTGAAGCTGGCCGAATGGCGGGTTCTGTTGCGTCTGTTGCGTTGCCAGCTGGGGTAGCTGATTAAAAGCACTATTTTGCGGTTGAGATTGCTGAGCGGCTTGTTGATGCTGGAAGGGATTATAACCAGACTGTTGACCCTGGGATTGTGGTAGATATCCGACAGTGTTCTGCCGAGGCTGTGCATGGTATTGCTGCATCCCAAAAGGAGTGCCAGATCCGTGATTATCAGAAGTGTTATTCGGATTGAAAGCCTGTGATCTTGACTGCCTCAGGAATGGATTGGGGAGCTGTCCAGTCGATTGGGGCTGAATGTGCTGCTGTTGATTATAAGTATTTACTGCGTTGAATTGGTTGTATTGAGCTTGTGGTATAGGTGGCGGGGTGTATGTCTGTAAAAAGGGATTGGTCTGCGGTTGTTGCACATTGCCATTCCCATATCCCCCTGTCGAATTGGGGAATAATTGGGGCGATTGTAAGGATGGAGGAGGATCTAGCTGTAAGGCCTGAAGAGATTGATCTAATGTTTGCTGTGGTTGTTGTACAGGTTGCTGCGGGTTGGACGGGTGAAAAGGGTGAAAAGGATTGGACGGAGAGAAGTTGCGACTCGCTGGTGACATTGGTTCATCTGGTAGTAACGGCAACGACTTGTTCTGCACATCGAGCTGATCGAAAGGATTGTTGTTAACCTTGTTTGGTGTAGGTGGTCCTCGTGCTTTCTCGACGGTGATGCCATTGGTCGATCCATCTGGTGGTCCCAACGGTGGACTGTGAGTGGGTAATGGAGATTTTGCTCCTTCTCCAAGTCGTATCAGAGTTTCCACGGATCTGTCTATGTTTCCGTTGAGCCCCTTTAACACCTTTAGATTCCTTTTCTCGTCTGTGAATCCCATATCTCGCAATTGCATCATTTTTCTTTCTAGATTTTCATCTCGGTTACTGCCTATTTGTCCCACACCAAGGAACTTATTGTGCTTCTTGTCTCTCGAAGGAGGCGATGGTTCACGCGCAAATGAAGCAACTCCTGGCGAGACGGGAGGGCTAAACCTGTCGGACCGAGGAAAGGTTGAGGAAGAGGATCGTAGGCTTGGAAAGTGAAAACGTTTTGATGGTTTTGGAGGCAGTGGAGGTGGTGTCTCATTTGAGCTCGTGCTGCCAGTATTATGACGAGAGCCCGAGTGTGAGGTATGTGAATCGTTGAACATCTTTTGCTCATACTTTTGTCTGATAAATCGCTCCATAACTCCATCCACCTCGTCAGCATCCATAGGCATAGCAGCTTTGGTATTTCGAGGGTTGTATAGTTGATTCGAAGTGGTATTGCCGGTCCGTTTCATGTTCTGAAAACCCTCAATTGATGTCGTGTGGTAATATCAAAGATAACAACGTACCTCAACCTGCTCATTTGACCAACTATCCATACTCAAGGATTTGACCTTTGAGATGTGGGTACCCAGCTTGCGGTGCAGGGCGGCACATCGCATGCATAGGAAAATACCCAACTACACGAAACAAAAGCTGTCAGCAATTATGATCTCACAACATCAAGAAGTATAATCCTGCAGTAGTTCATGTCGGTGTAGGGATTTGGCGTTGCACTTACACTCCAACTCGCCCATCCTATATCCGAATTAGTAAACAGTCATGTACGCAGTGCAACTCGAGAAAGTAAGATCCCTCGGAAGTTATACGAACCTGGAATCTTAGCAGCACAATCAGCGCATCTGTCATTCCCCGGCACCGTCTTTATCAAGTCTTGCAGTGTGCGCTCATTGCGCACCTGCTGCCTCTTATTGACCGTGGTCGACATTTACAGGATAACAAAGCCAAAAAGAAAAGTACGGGTATTGCGTGTATAGGTAGCGCGACGCGGGCCGCAGGAGGTCAGACGTGGTGTAGCACCGTTGAAGCTTAGGTTGCTTTGTGAATGGGAAGTTTATTGCGAGGGTTGATCAAGCAGGGACAGGGGATCGTGGAGTTAAGCAGGCGACGTCGGCAAGCTGGGAAGTAGCAAGCAATTTCAATGATTTCTCAATCTCTATTCTCGCCCTAATGAATTCGGTTCGTTATTGTCTCGGAATTTGCACAGATATTAAAAGTATTTTGTCGAAGAAAGCACCTGCAGGGTGATGATGGAGGATTTTCTGGGGGGAAAGGAGTTCGAGATGATAAAAGTTGCCCAGAAGAGGTCAAGCACTTCCCCGACGGCCTTTGGCGTCCCACGTAAGAGCTTCCTGCAGGTCATAATCATGTGGCTACTTCATGCAATACCTGTGGCAGTGTCCTAGAGTGTATATGGTTCACTTTCTTTTGTTCCATTTGTTGGCGTTCGAAGGCTGAAATTCGCTTTCGCCCACTGTTCTTCATCCCACTTCTTCAGATCGCTGGAGCATTCAGAGCGCACGATTCTGCTCGTATTGCTAAACAACCCAATATAACAAAACAGGGAGTGGATCATGAGCACGACAGTAAATCTATCACAAATTTCTATTGACAGTGACTATCTACGAGAGTAGGAAATTCTCAAGACGTCTGTACGCAGGTGGCTCCAACAAGGACGTGGAAAAACATCGCTAGGGAAAAGTGCTAAAAGTGCCCTCCTCCAGCTCTGAGCCGCTTATCACGAGCCAACCAATGAAGACGAGAGTTGAACAATTGATTTCGCGTTCGTAAAAGTGTGTATGAGAAGAGAAGGAAGCAAACGTGCCGTCATACTGGAAGAAATGAAGTTCTGAGAGAATGGTCACGTGCATACTTGGCACTCCGGCTCAGGGTCCATCACTTTTAAAGAAAAATTCGTTTACAAACAATCATCACCTGGACATGAACCAACAATTTCTCTCCACGCTTCAGCTCGGTCGGTAGCTGATCCGTCAACAAAGTTAGTCGGAGTTTCATACCCCTCACCTTGGTTTCCTTGCCTTAAAGCTCATCTGCTGAGGTTTTTGGCACTTACAAAACTCAAAATGCTTACCTCCATCCAGCACTTGACTTTCGTTAGCATTCACTGAGTTCAACCTCCTCACTTAATTCATAGACATTGAACAGAAGAGAAGAATTATTGACGCTTTCTGATACGCGTCGCAGCGATTGAAGTCCACGTCGGTGCACTAACCTCCGCAGTCAAAGACCAATTTGTGTTTACATACAAACACCCCACATTTGCCTGCGTCTGGTGTCTTTTCAATGACCTAGATCGCAACACAAAAACCTCGTGGGAGAGTAATTCGGGGGTTTTAGCAGACCCGTGTCTTCTCCACCCTGTTCTTCCAAATTTTTGGATGCTTTAGGACTTAGAAAGACATACATTTATCGTGATACGTAGTTAGTCCAATTTCAATTCATCTTTTTGTGAGTTGGTTTATTATGAATCTTTTATTGATCTGTGCTAGCTACCCTTCCTCTTCTTCCTCTTCATTCCAGTCCGGTATTAAATCATTCGATGGCTCGCTATCTTCGTCTGCTACCTTCCTCGCAGACTCTGCGCCTGCGACGGGTAACATCTTCACCTTGTCCTTGAAAGCGTCTGGGATTAGTTTCGGATCTAGAAGACCCAGTTGTACGAGCACAGTGGCTTGGTCCTAATTGTAAGGACTCATCAGCAACGCACACGCCGGTCAAAACTCATTACAGTGACATACCCAGTATATATGCTCATGTTCCAGCTTCCCTCCTCGCACCCTCACTACGCTCACGAGCGCAACCTCTACACTCTTATTTGTCGGTGGAACACCTGGTAACATCCACGGCATCTCCTGTGTATGTTTAAAGGATAAAATCATCTCATCTACAACGCGGTCTGTACCAATAGTGCGAGATATCAGTCTCATTTTCAACGAGGGCGGATTCGATGGAATGAAATAATCTGCATAGAATCTGCGAAGGTCTTTTTTACCAACACCACCTGTAAGTGTAGGGACGTGGTTCACATATGGTCTCGCGACCATGGTCTCCATTGTTTTGTCGGGATCGCGAGTCACAAACTCCACTGCTCACCAATGTCAGCTCGTACCAACAGCACAAACGACAAAGGATAACAATACTCACATTCAACATGTTCATCCCAGACCTTCTCAATATCCACCTCCGCCCTAAACCCCTTCCTCACAGCATCCAAACTCCTCGTCCAAGCAATCCTACTCGCAACCTTATCAAACTCCTCCAAGTCCCACTCCGCAAAACCAGGCTCAACCCCTTCATACGCATAACTCGGATACGCCAATTTTTTGATAAAGCCACTTATCCCCACACCCTCTGGTATACTCTTCCTCACTGTCTTGCGCTTGCCTTGTATACCGAGGAGTTCTTGCGTGCGCGTCACGCCTACTTCTTCTCCAGCGAGGTGCACGAGGACGCGGGTGTTTACTGGGAATTCCCTAAACGGATCTGGGATGGAGGAAGGGTAATAGGCTACTAGGACGCAGAGTTTGCCGGCTTGGATGGTGCGGAAGGTTTCTAGGCATACTGCTGCTGCGTCGCCGTATGCTGTTGTTAATCAAGGCATCAAATTAGCATACTTCTATCTAAACATAAACTTTCTCTCAACTCGCAACCTTTCCCCTCCTCTTCCTCCACTCTCATGACATGTAAGAAAACATCTCACCTACAATCCCATAAAACTCCCCCAAAGCCAAAGTCCCCGCAATCCCCAAAATCTCCTCCACATACCCTTCCCCCCCATCCGCATAAGGTAAATACGTAATATCAAACCCCTCACTCCTCCAATGTTTTAAGGTAACTTGATCGAATTCGGCCATCGTGTCCGTTTCGGCTGTGATGTACAATCTGGGTATTGTGTTGTGGAATTGGGATAGGAAATTGTTGCCGGAGGTCATGGTGGATGTTTTGGTGTTGGTGCTGCTGGGTTGGGTGCGGTGGGGGTAGGGTTTCATGAATTCTTGGGGTGGATTGGGAGTGGGAGTGGGCATTTAATTGTTGTTGCGATACTTACCAGTACTTCAATTGAGAGATGGGTGCTGTTGCATGCGGCTTAGTGAGGGCTAGATGTATATGACGTGTGGGATCGAGGGAAGCGACCCGGGGTGGACGCGTTATATTATTGAAAGGTACCTATGCAGGAGGATTATAGCTTTGCCAATACTATGTTATTATTATTATACTAGGGGTTTATGCTCTACATATATGACCTATCAAGACCTTCGCAAGAGTAACTGAAATTAAACGTCACCCAAACTCGAACAGTCTCGATTTCTTTCATGCATGTACTGTACAGCGCAATAACAGCAGCAACGCAGCAAAAAAAAAAGACATCCTCCTTCAACGTGGGGTAATAGCAGTACAGCTCGTAATTCGTAAAAGGTGTCTTTGCGATCCCCCTCCTGGAATCCATCCTCCACCTCGAGTAATTCCCATCAATGTGCATCAAGACGCCTACAGCGCCTCAATGAACTTCGAATCCCTAACTGGACTCTCACTCTTGATACTGCCAAACGTAGGAGGCGGCGCAAGACGCTCATCGAATCGATCCCTTGCCTCCTCAAACAATTCACTCTCGCCACCACTGCTGACTCCGTCCTCACTGCGACTTTTCGTTCGACCGCGGGGTTCGACATCCTCATCGCTGGAGAGGGAACTGATGCTTGGAGAATGCGATCGAGGAACTGTTGTCGCAGCTGCTACCGGAGCTACTGTCGTAGCTGCGGTTGCAGGCTGAGTGGTGGTAGAGCTGGATGGATTGGTGAGTGCTGCTCCTCCTTGAAAGGTGCCCTTTTCCGATGAGTCCTCCTTCTTGGACTTCCGCTTCAGTTTGGAGAAGATGGAAGAGAAGCGTTTCTTGGATGTCGGAGATGTCATCTCGCTGTCTTCGGTTGATTTCGGGGAGGAGTCAGTAGTCTTTGTCGCTGTAGCAGAGGATGTCGTGGTGTACTGTGAGTATGATGGGGTTTCGGCGCTGGCTGTATTTGTCGGGACCCTTCCAACATCGAAATCTCTCGTTACTAGAATGTTGCGGGCAGGACCCTCAGAGGTATCGATGACGGCAGGGGCGTCAGTTGCTGGGGGAGCATGCAAAGGTTGTACCACTTCAGTCGACTTGCGGTCCTCATGTTTCACAAGCCGGCTCGATTCACTCTTCTTCTCCTTGCCAACCTGTTTCTCATGCTTGGCGGCCTCCTTCTCCGCATGCTTCTTCGCCTTCTCGGCCTCCTTTTCTTCGCCTACAGAGTGAACAATCAGTAGTGCTACTCTATCGAAGGCGTTGGGAGTGACTGGTAAAACCCAATAGGAGGGAACGTCATGCGGGAGTAACTTACTCTTTATGCGCTTCTGCTCTGATTTCAATTCTGCTTGGCGCTGTTTCTCATTATGAGCCTGCCTCTTTTTCTCAGCCTCATCGAGACGAATCTCCGCATCGCGAGCCCGCTGCTTTTCGGCAGTTTCGTTGATGCGATCCAAAGTTGGCTGTACCCTCGCAGCAGCGATATTGTCAATCTCCGATTGATCTAAATACTTACCACCACCAATATCCACCTTACCGCGATTCTGCTCTCGTGCTTCGCTAACAGCCGCGATCCGTGCTTGGGCCTTGATACGTGCCTTACTGTCCCAGTCCTCTACCATTGCAGGAGACATTGTGCCAGTTTCATTGTAGATCTTCTGATCGAGTTTGTTCATTTGTTCTTGCACTTTTCTCTCAGCCGCGGCGAGGAGGGCCGCCCGATCCTGACCTCGCTTTTTGGCATCGACTTCGGCGAGTTGTGTGTTGAATTGGCTCATTTGCGATCGTACTCGTCGAGCCTGTCGTTCGTCATCGGAGTCCATTTCGCGGCCTTCGCTGGCTGCTCGTCTTCTCCCTGGACCGGACCTAATCGATAGTCGTGACCTGCGCTTCTGTTGTGGTTGACCCCAATAGTCTTGAAATGCTGCATTCTCATGCTGAGTGTTGATTTTCGCCAGTCTTTCTGCTGCCAGTCGCTGCGCGGCGTCTTGTAAGTTGATATACTTCATTGCTTCGCTTTTAAGATCCGCATCGGCACCCGTTGGTCGTGCGCCATGCGCCTTTCCAGCAGCCATCAGACCATGGTTGAGAGTGATGTTGCCATCGTCATCCACGGTTTGCATAGCGTACATGCTTTTGGCCATGGCAATGGCCGACGCTTGTAGCGAATCTTGGTGTCTCTTCTCATTGACTTCAATGTCAACCGGTGGATGTTCCGTGTACATCTCTCGTGGCATGGAATTCGGTCCCAATCGATTCGCATTTGCGCGTGTAGCAGCATTGAGAGCGTTAGGCCCAGCATTGTGCTGATCCGGATATAAGTTGCTGGGATCGGGTTGAGACCCAGCTCTCTTCCTTCCTTTGACAGAGAGTCGCGCTGCTTGTAAAGAGTTCTTCTTCCCAATATCTGTATAGCCATAATCCAATTGAGGGCTAAGTCCTTTATTTCGCATAGCTATTCCTGCTGCTGACAACCCTTCTGCGCTTTCCGTAGGCTGCCACCAATCTCGTCCTTTTCCTTGATGCGCAAGCAAAGCTGCCTTGGAGCTAGCAGAGCTCAATTCAGGTTGCCAAAGTGGATCCATCGTATAATCTTTCGCTAGCATAGCAGCCTTGGAGGCATCAGCTGATAGTTCTGGTGTCCACCAATCAACAGAGTGTCTATTTTGATTTGCGAGAGTTGCGGCGGTTAAGCCAGAGTTTTTGGTGTCAATACCGACGGAAGGGAAACTTGGAAGGTCTTGTGCTCGGGCGTATTTGAGTGAAGTTGCTGCGCCTGGTATGTTATTAGAAAGGCGCATGTTATATAGCCAGACAATATCGTGTACCTGCAGAAGACAGCTTCTTGTCCGGCCCTAAAGGATAGTTGGGATCTTTCTCGTGCTTGGTAGCATAGAGCGCAGCACCAGCGGCTTGATCCTGTAATTTTGATTCCCTATGAGCCTTTTCGTGTAGTGAAGGATCGGGACAAATGGGCTCCCGAGTGTCGTGTTCCTGCGCCGAATCTGTCATAGTTGCTAGGGGAGCGGAGCGTGTGCTTTTAGCAACCTCATTAATTACGCGTTCGTTCAAAAACATTTCACTATCTCAAGGAGATTGTATGAGAACTATCGAGGGAGGGGGCTTGGGATGGGAGTATTCTGCCGCAAACTGCAGGTCTAGTATTTGGCGTCCTTCATGACGTAGCCGGCTTTTTTTGGTCACGAGTTCCACCGCCTCGCCCAAGCATGGGAACGTGGGGCTAACAACATTCTCGACTGAAGTCAGGTAGCTGACATATCAATTGATGTTCTTGTAATACGAATACCGTGTATCTCAGATCGCAAAGAACGGTGTTTAGGGTGGTTAGCAAAAAAACCGTCAAAATGTTCTGCAGTGAGATCGCGTCTGCGGTTGATCGATGCAGGGGTGCTATCAGAATAGGGAAACAAACAGGGAAGTAGCCTACCAATAATCCATAATAGTTCTTCTTCTACTTCTTCGTCCGCAGAAATTATAATACTTGCACATTTTCTAATCCGCTTCATCTGTTCGGTCTTTTTGAATGTCCACGATTCAGCCTCAAAGCATCATGACTACTCCATTTGCGAGTATCCTCAATTTCCGCGATGTTGGTGAGACTATTAACAGTCAAATGCCTTCACGGTATGTATTTGAACCATATTGAAGAGGTCTGTTTTATTGATATCGTGACAGACCGATGCTCACGGGCAGGCTATATCGGTCAGCCCGGCCAGGTAAGCTCAATAATTTCAATCAGTTCACTCCAATCCAATATCAGAGCTAGAGAAGTCCTAGACAAACATCAAAATCTAATTCGTATGCTCAGATGGCGCCAGTCCAGACGACCGTCGAAGGCTTCTTGACGAGTACAAAATCAAGACTATAGTCGACTTAAGAACTAAGTAGGATTTTGGTCATGCTCGACTTCTCAGCATTGAAGCTGATATGAGATCAGAACAGAGCATATCCAAGAAGCGAAGAAGAGGGATGTCAAAGCCAAAAGCTCAGAAGCAGCACCACAAACCAATAAGCAAGTAACAGAAGCTTTGGAGATTCCTGGTATAACATACCATCCCATAAACTTCAATGGGAATGCCTACTCCAAAATGCTCATAAAGCAACTGTCCTGGAGCAACACATTCAAGCTAATAGGCCACATGGCCATCGGACAACGAACGCAGGGGATCAAGATACTAGGGGATAATGTTATGACCGCTCGAGGATTAATAGGACTGGCAATTGATTCGACTGATGCGTGCGGATTGGAAGTGCGCCAGTTCTTCGAATTACTGGCGGACGAATCCAGTCTTCCTCTTATGGTGCATTGCACACAGGGAAAGGATAGGACGGGGCTGACAGTTCTTATGGCGGTGTTGTTATGTGGTGGATCTGTTGAGGCAGCCGAGTACGATTATATGCTTTCGCAGAAGGAGTTACTTTCGGAAAGAGAGGAGAGGCTCGTTGAGATCCATTCGATAGGATTGCCTGACGAGTTTGCGGGCTGTGATCCCGACTTGGTCAAGAAGGTGTATGCACATATAAATGAGAAATATGGGTCGATAGAGCAGTATTTAGAGGGAGTAGGTGTGACAAGAGATATGCAGCAGAAGGTCAAACATAACCTCGTAGCTCACAAGTCTTAGCATAATAAACAATTAAAGATCAACACATCTGGATCTCTTCACCGCAATTTTGCCGTCGTGTGAACTGCAGGACTATATTCCTAGCAGAAATGCACACAACCCCTGCATGGTCGTTGATAAAAACTCCACTCCTGCACGCCAAGTGCTGGACCCTGCAGAGCTCAAAAAAGAAAGAGTTGAATTTCCATCTCCAGCCTCCCGTCTCAACCATTTCCTTTCCGTATAAAAGCTACGGAGATCCTACAGCTCGATCAATTGGAGGTACTGAATATGGGTGAAGCAGAAAATACCCCGTCTGAGGACTCTTTTGAGTTTGTTGAGACTCCACCAGCTCCGAGCCATGAACCAAGTGCGCCTGATTGCGGTGTGAGAACTACGAGTGTATGTTTATCTTTGTCTAATTGTCCTAGAAAATATGCGTGAAGCTCAACTAAATGGTATACAAGCTAACGGTACTTCCTACCATTAGTATCCGGCCATCAAAAACGCACCACTCCCCGCCGACGGTCCAGGCAGCGAAACTTTCTCTAACATCGCCCTTTTCTCTCTTCTCGCTGTCGTTCCATGGTACATCTCCCGCTCTCTGGGTGGTGGTTTCAAAACATGGATCTTTTTCTTCCTCATAACCTTCATCCCCGTTCTCGCCGCCTTCTGGACTCTGAACTCCACATTCGCTCCCCGCCGCAACGAAAAAGCCAAGTTCCCAGGTAAACCAATTGAAAGCTACTTGACTTTCCATAAGGAGGAAGATCAGGAGAGGTACTATGGCCGAAAAAAGATTCCCATGGAGACATTCCATGAGAGATACTTTGCTGGCGAGGTTGATTTCAATGGGGATGCGCTTGAGATTATGGAGTATAGGCATGATTGGGCAAGCTTTAGGTTCACCATCAGCTTGATGTGGTTTTTTATTACGGGAATGATGCCGGAGGTTATTCTGCATACGAGATCTCAGGGTATGAAACATAATTCTCCAGGTTCGACTCACAATGCTAACTCTGTGAATCAGACGAAGAACAAGTACGAGACCACTACGACCGCGGTGATGATTTCTACGGTTGGTTCCTCGGCCCACGCATGATCTACACATCCGGTATTATCTCAGACATCAACAAGGAAGAGACTCTCGAACAATTGCAGGACAACAAACTCGGCATCGTTTGCGAGAAGATTGGTCTTCAGCCTGGTGAGCGCATGCTCGACGTTGGGTGTGGATGGGGCACACTCGCCAAATACGCCAGTGTCAATTACGGTGCACATGCTACTGGTATTACTCTTGGACGCAACCAGACCGCCTGGGGCAACAATGGTCTCCGCAAGTCTGGCATCACCGAGAGCCAGAGTAAAATTCTGTGTATGGACTACCGCGACATTCCTGTCCCAGAAGGCAAATACAACAAAATTACCTGCTTGGAAATGGCTGAACATGTCGGTGTCCGTCACTTCTCCTCCTTCTGCAAGCAGGTCTATGATATGCTCGACGATGATGGTGTATTCTTCCTCCAGATTGCTGGGCTGAGAAAATCGTGGCAGTATGAAGATCTGACATGGGGCCTTTTCATGAACAAGTACATCTTCCCTGGTGCGGATGCCTCAACTCCACTTGGCTTCTTTGTGGACAAACTCGAGGGTGCTGGATTTGAGATTAAGCATGTTGATACTGTTGGTGTGCACTATTCCGCTACGATTTGGAGGTGGTATAGAAATTGGATCGCGAATAGTGATAAGGTTCAGGCGAAATATGGGAAGCGGTGGTATAGGGTATGTTATTCCTTGTTGGTATTGGAGAGTCTCTTGCTAATAAGTCAAATAGATCTGGGAGTACTTCCTCGCATACTCGACTATCGTCTCTAGACAGGGCTCTGCGACGTGCTACCAAATCACCATGGTCAAAAATCTCAACTCCACACATCGTGTTGAGGGTATTCCTACGCAATTCAACCTGTCTGCTGCACTTGCGGCTTCAAAGGCCAGGAAACAGCAGTAGAAATGGCTAGCGGTGGAATAGAGGGGAGTGGGAACAGGAGATGATATGGGAATTTGCTCTTATAGAGTATAGAGGGGTGGAAGTGGTTCTGGGTCGCTGCGGCGCCCTGATCATGCGACACATAATTGTACAAAACTCGGTATCGCATCTGCATGATGATGTTGTTGCAATAATCACGATGTAGGTCATATTCCAGTGAATCACTCTACTAGGTTGGTGACCGGCATGTGTGAATTGATACTACATAACTCATCATTCTAAACAGCACCTACTCTAATCATTTCCCCCGGTTGAAGACGGCGAGCTGAATTGCTTCTTGCTGTCCTTCACAGCGTCCATTCTCGCGTCTTTCTTAGTACTCTGTTTTCTTTATATTGTCCCTATCTACAGTACAGACACAGCGACATTGAAATCTAGAGCAACCATAACATCTACATTGTTTGCCAATGGAGGTACCACACTCACCCTCTTTCCCTTGCCCACCACTGCAATCGACCCTACCAAAACAACGATCTAGAAGGCAATCCAACACGGCAACACTTCAAGATCAAGGTCGAATACTACCTTCTTTGAATGAGGATAAAGTATCCACTCACTCGCTCTCGACGTCTTCGACGAATACATCAGATCCTCCAGAAAAAGCTCGTACCTCAGATCAGAAATCTCGTACCCTCCTCGATAATCCCACACTAAAGAAGAGTACCATTAAATCGGCACGCCAGTCCATCGAGAATATCATAGGCAATAAATTCAACCACAGAAGTAACATCAATTTGACATGGCCAATAAGAAGTAAGAGTCAAAGTGCCTTACCTTTGTCGTCGACATTACCACCAAATGGAACACTGAATGGGGAGCAATGCGGTATGGTTCTGGAAGAGGTGCAAGCTTGTCGATTTCTTGTTCAGACTACTGTGAGGAATATTGATGTTTTGGTTAAGGAGTTGGATGAGCAGACTGATGTTGTTTATGGGATGTTGAAGACGTGGAATGATCAACGTCTAAAAGGGGTGGGAGTAGGTGTTCAGGCTGAGGAGAAGAGGATTGAGGGAAGTGGAGAGGCTGCGGAGGGGTATTTACCACTGGAACTGGGAGACAGGAAGTTCATGGATGATGAAGTTATCATAGGCGATTGTAAAGCCACGGAGGACGATATGCAAGACTCAGGAGACCTACAATGTGTGGATGCTACAAATTCAAGTCTAACTACCCACCTCAAAGGTCTCGAAGCCCAAAACACACGCCTCACAACCCAACTCCACGAGGTCAACACAGCAGCCTCAGACTCTCAAGCTCAAACCTCGAACTTGCTCGCCCAAATCAAAGGCCTCGAAGCACAAAACTCACGCCTTACCCTACAAAACCAAGTGCTCGACACTCAACGCCAAAGACTAGATGCAGAAAATGAACGTATCAAGAATAACTGTCACGGACATGAGGATGTAGTTATGGGGATGTACAGGACTATTATGGAGAGGGCGGAGGGGACGCCGGTGGATAAGGCTGTGATGTTGGATGGGATGGATTTGAATTGTTTGAGGGAGTTGGTTGGGGAGATTGATGGGGGACTACTGTTGGAGAGGTGCTTGAGAGGAGACGGTGTGGGTGGACACAAGGTAGAGGAGAAGGGGAGGGAAAGGGCAGCCTAGGGTTTTGGCTCAGTAGAGAGTTTGATGCTTGGGAGTTAAAGATTTGGTATTAACTGATTTGAACGAATTATGTTTGGAGGGCGATATGTCGAATCTGAAGCTTGCGGTTGATAGTTTTGGGGTATACTCCATTTGATGGCTTGGAAGCATAATGAGATTGCTAGGACGAGGTCAATTATTGCTTAGAGATCTTAATTTTGATTAGTTCTTCCGTATTTCTAGCGACGCCTTCTATATAAACCTTCAAAGGTTTTAATTGAGAAAGCTGAGCTCAATACCTAAGAGAACGGCTGTCGATAAACAGCTGTGGCTAGTAGACGAAAGGTATCTGAATATTGTATAGTGCAAGTGGGGAGATGAATTTGGTGACAAGGCTTGGAAAACAAGGCTGAGACCGTTGCGGTCTAACTTGATTTGGGGAAGAGCTTTCAGGTCGCGGAATCGTGTTCCCCTCATTTTCTTTCCATTCGAGTTTCATTCACTCAACAACCATACTCCTTATTTCAACTTGTTTATAGCATTTTCCATTAGCGGGCGGCGTTAGTTTCTTTTCGCAAACTTTCTTGTCTTGCCGGCTTTTGTTCCTTTGCGCGGGCGATTTCCTTGGACTCGAAGTCGGTGATTTCATTGCTTCAAAACCCTTTTCCTAGCAAACTATCAACACCAAATGAATTCCACGAGATTTTAAGAATTTCCAAAAGCTTCAAGCAGCCTGCGGTTGGCAAAAGTGGTGGCCTGCAATCAACGATTCGAAACTCTGCCTTTGCGGAACCCAGATGGCTCACTCCGATCCTATCCAGACCCTACTGGCGAACTCAGGCGTGGGATTTGGGAAGCAAAACTCCTCGCGCAACAGGGAATTAAAAAGGCAATCCGCCAGAGAAATCTGGAAAATCCAGACGCCCCTCCTTTAAGGAGAAATCAGGTATTCAAGCAGAGCACGAAAGAGAAGTCCACCGAAGATGTCGACCTACGAGTCAACCCAGCAAACCGTGCAGTCTATAGAGGCGGCGGCAAACGTGGAGTAGATGGCATGGATGCCACTACTTTACAAAAACGCAAAGCTCTCCAACCGAACAAGAAGCCAAAACCCGACATAAACTTTCTAAGAGTTAAACCAATAGGGTTTCGGACCACAACGCAAAATACCATTTTTGTGTACTGCTCATTCCTACTCACTGAACAGTTTTATGAGGTATAATGAGGATGATTCTGAGCTGTTAGGCCAATGAACTAATTAATGAATGACAGGTCTTGGACAGCTTTTTCTCAGAAGCTTTTGTCAACAGTAAAAAGAGCGAAACATTTCATGGATATGAATTGGCGCTAGCTGTGGGAGAGGACTCTGTCACATATCCTGGCGAGTATGCCAATCTATCTTCGTACGAGGATAGAAATTTCAATTATCATCAATTAATGAAATATGCTTCGATGCGTACGGTCGGCATTGTGGTGAATGAAAAGCCGCGTCCACCTGGGTGTACCGATCTTGTCTCGATCGAACTCGACGAGGAGAGCGCAATGAATGGTCAGACTTGTCTAATTAGATATAATGGGCGAAGTGATCATGGAGTCTACGGTCAAGTACGGAGTGACTTTACAAGCGCATTTGAGGAAGCCGCTTCTCTGCTTGTTGGGGAGAGCAAATTGGGGGCTATGCAGTGTTTTGCGGCTGAAGATGGTGGATTCCTTCAGTATGATGGACCTCACACATTTGGTTGTAGAAAGACAGTCTTTAATGCCTCATTGCTCAAAGCCTTGCGTCGAGTAAATCGGGATTGCCCTTCTACCTACGGTGTATTGTACTCAGGCAAGAAAACGGTTCCCATTTTTTGCACATCATTACTGAGCTCGGATGTAAGTTCATTATTGGTACAACCGTAGTTCTCTTCTATCTCTCTTTACACGCTCATACATACCTCATGAATACAAAAAGCTAACGTCATGTCGGACAGACCCTCAACTCTCTTTTTCAGTCAACGCTCTCGCTCGCAAAATCGGATGAAGACCCAATCTCAGTTGGGATAGTTGATTGTTTAGAAATGTCGCGTATTATCATTACGGATGAGCCAGAACAGCTTCTGAATCCATTCATCGGCTTGGACGCCGATGCAATTAGCACATATGTGCAATACTTTTGTCCAGCAAATCCGATGTTAAGCAATACCACATTTATCATGCTGGATCAGGTCACAGAAGACTCTCGCACCTGTATCGTCAGCCGCAAGGGAATTAAGAATGGAGAAACGTCTTACAAGCAACTCAAGTGCACCTTTGACGGATGTATTGAAGTTCTCTCTGACGTCTGGCAAGACTATTCCTTCGAAGATCTCATCAATGAAACTAACGTCGATTTTGGTGGAGTATTTCCAGGCTTTTCGAACCGAAAGATACCTTAATTTCATACCGATTATGACGAAGGAGAAAGAATTGGAAGCGCCGCTGCTCCTGTTGATTCTGAGTCTCGTGGGCGGCAGTTACTTGAGAAGATTGGATGGAGCGCTGGAAGTGCTTTGGGAATGGAAAAGCAAGGTATTATTGAGCCTATCACACACGTATTCAAAGGCTCGAGGGCAGGTTTGGGCTATAGCCGGCAGTCCTCCACCAAGCCGCCTGAGTGGGTGACAGGCGGAGTCAGGGGCAATGCGTCTATTGATTGACAAGATGTCATTCTTGGCTCATCGTAAAACGGTCCGACGACGTGTACGTCGAACATGTACCACCACTCACTTTACGCAGTACAGCCAGAGAAGGATCCTCCACTTACTTTTTGAGTGGGACGCAGTCCTCTGCAGTTCTTACAGCGTCCCTGTCAGCAGCTTACATGCAGGCACTAATACCACTCACCACTGCTGTTGAAGGACCTGATCAATTTCGGAAGCGATCTTGACTTGTCGGAGATTGGAGGAAAGTTGAACGCCGCTATCTGCCTTGCTCTCGATCCACTCTCTACTTGGTTGGTGGCTATATGCAAACTGTGCCACAAAGTGTGCTCAAGGGTGAAAGCCTGTTGGTATTGGAGGTCCGGATCATAGACTGAGAGTGATACGCGTTCAAGGGGTACGCAGCCTTGCGATAATCTGAAATGCCCTCTGCACCAACAGGGTCGAACGTAAGCTCCGTGGGATACAAATTGGAAGGATCACCAACCCTGTTCGTGCTAAGATTGGTTAGCCATATTTTCATTACTTGGTAGTGTGCATAAAATGGTACACTCCGCAATTGGTTCTAGGCAATAAATCGCCGTCTTTCAACATGGATCCACGACAGTCAGAAAACTCGGCTTCAACCATAGCCACTGCGCAATACGAAGGCACAACCAAGAACCTCGAGCGCCGTATCGCAATATACACTTACAGCACCAATCCTCAATCATGGTTTTCGTTTCTCTCGTCTAATATTGGCGCTGTGATTGGGACGTCCCCCAAGATCCTCGATGTTGGAGCCGGCACCGGCGAACTCTGGAATAATGTCTCTCTCAATTCATCCACTGATCTCACGCTTGCCGATTTCTCCGCCGCCATGTGCACAAAACTTCGCGCTCTTGATATTCACAATGCACGTATCGAGGTAGTGCAATGCGATGCTGCTAAGATGCCATTTGAAGCGGAGAGCTTTGATATCTTGATAGCAAGCCATCTGCTCCATCACGTAGAATCTCCTTCAGCCTGCCTCGCTGAGTTTGCGAGAGTCATCAGACCAGGTGGTTATATTCTTGTTTCCTTGGGCAGCTCTCGCGTCAATGAACTTATTGCTCTCTCGCACAAACTCGGAAGGATTAGTTTGGCGCGGAACTATAACAAAATTACAGCTGAGACTGCGATTACGGAGGTGGGGAAATACTTTCAGGATATACGACAAGAAGTATACGTGGGGGATCTTGAAGTGCCCAGCCCTGAACCTGTTCTGGATTATCTGGAGTCCTTGCCTGACGGCGTGATGAATGAAAATCACCGGAAAAGAGCTGTAGATATGGTGGAAAAGGAGATAGTGGAGAGGGGAAACTTTACCGTTCATAACTCTAGGTCTCTTTTCATAGCTACTAAGCCTTGATTAGGTTACGAAATATGGAACAAGGAAAACTACTCATGCTCTACTCCTCAAGTTTTGTGAAAGCCCGCCAGGCTCCAGGATCTTAGAGTGCTTAAAATCGATTGATAGTATAAAAGCTAATAAAGTATTTCTATTGACTTACTTTATTAGTAGATATATAAGATAGTACTAGAAGTCGTGAGTATATTTAGTTAGTATTAACAATACTAGTATTATATTTAAAGGTTGGAACCCAATCGTTGGTCTAATGAGGAGTATATTGGGACGAGTATGGTCTACAAATCCGTTTTTATCCCCGAACCGGTACTTTTGACTTTCTGAACTCTTCACTGCTAACCCATAGTACACCTTTCGAGCGAAGCAAAAACAAGTATCAAAGCCCATACCAGGAAAAGGTAACAGGAAAGTTGTCTTCTTGTGTACAAGGCACACTTTGCAACTGCGCCCTAATCCCAAACAGGCAATACCAACAGCGCTAAGGAACGCCACCAACAATATGCATGTTGGATATACAACCACATACAATGTTGGTGATGTAATTGAACTGAAGGCCACCGTTTCTTCATCTTCAGGAAGCTCAAGATTGCATAAAAAGAAGTCATGTCGACTTTCCAGGACATTGGCTTCTTTAATACTTTACCAAATTCCAGCCGTCATTTTAGTACCTGACACCCTTTCAAATCATAGATCTCATACTTACTTTCGTTTCTATCGATATCACCAAGCAACAACTCAAAGTCCTCAGACATGCATTACCTAGCTCTCACCTCGCTCCTTGCCATCCCAGTCGTTCTCGCAGTACCTGCACCTGCACCGACGGCAAATACTGGCGGATTCAAAGGAGGCAAGCAAGGCTTCAAATGCGAAGCCGGAATGTCGAATTGGGGCCCTGTCTCCAGAGCAAGCTACATGTCTGCACACGCCACAATGGGCGCCGAGTGGAAGAAGGAATTCTCAAGCTGCATGGGAGTCGCCCCTGTTGGTGCTGGACAGAATATGAACGGACCGATGGGATCCAAAACTGCTGCTGCTGGAGGGAATGTACCAACAAGTACCGCTGTGGCACTGAAGAAAGGCGCCGGCCCTGGATCGAGCCTGTCAGGAGGAGGGGCTCAACCGACAGGTGTCCCAGCGGTGGGAGGACCGACTGATGAAGAGGATGATGAGATAGTCACCATCGCAGTGACGAGTACTCATGCCGCTACAGCCACCGGTACAGGATTAGTTGACGCTCCGGCCGCGACTGGTGCTCCTAAGGACAGCCCTAGTAAGTAAAAACCTCCGGTCTATTGCTGATGAGAAATGCATTCACTGATACGATACTAATAGACGATGATTAGCTACTACACAACCTGTTGGAGTAGCTGCTACTACACCGTCGGTATCTACCATCACAGAACAGAAATATCTCTTGTCTAGCTCTGTAGTAACAGGTGTAATCACTATAACAAGAACAACCACGAGTTCTGCATGACTGGTTGATTTATTAGTTCGAAACTTGGATGTTGGGCTTATTCTATGGATGCTGGAAGCGGTAGTTTATTTCCATATGATAGCTTGAGCATGGCGTATTAGCATTGGTCTCGCTGTCTTGTATTTAAGGTGTCTATGTCTCTGGATTTATTCTCATGGACTTTACCCGCAATGCGACTTGCCAGTGCTGTGGATCGCCCATCAGAGTGCTACGAATGTTATTGTTTGAATACTGCAAACTTCGTGATAGAGCGTGGCGATTATTGCAGAGGCTGTGGAGCCAGGATCTCGATATGTAAGTCGTGCCTCATGTAAGTAGAAGAAAGCTTCTGAAATATGGTGTGGAAAAGGCGGGAGGTCCTTACACTGACCCACTGCGGACCGTTCCGCCTTTCTCTAAAAATATTTCGAGTTCGCGAAACACAATATTGGAATTGATAGCAGTGTAGCTCATACACGGCTTTCTATTTTAATCATTGAACTACCACGGAGTGGCTGTAAAATATGGCCAAATCTGCAAAAGCCAGGAAAGAGAAGAAGAAGGACTTTGCAAAACCAAAGTTAAAGGTCGGAAAAGGCAGAGCCAAACCAACCAATGCTACAGATACGAGTTTCAAAGCACGATGTAAGCATTTTCCTACTGCAAATGGCTGTCCATTGGTTGAATTTGACACTGACATATTTCTAAAGCAATATCCGTACTCCAACAATCACTCACAGCCGCCGCCCCATCGACATCAACGCAATTCACCCACCACCTCAACCTCCTAAACCACAATTCCGACACACAACGACTCCAATCCCTCGCATATCTTACTACCTCTCTCCATAATACACCCACACCGCCCCTCCCAGTCTCAGTAATACTTCCGAAAATAGTACCACTGATTAGAGATACATCCAATAAAGTACGCTCACAATTATTACTCTTACTCCACGAATTACCACCAGAAGATGTGAAGAGTAATACAGAACAACTTCTCCTATGGACGAGGTTAGGTCTCACACATTTGAGTTCGAGTATCAGACTGAGTAGTCTAGAAGTATTGGAGTGGTTACTGAATACGGCGGGGAATGAAGTCGTTGCTTGCCCTGGTGGATGGTCTAAGACGTTACGGTGTCTGGCAGGTTTACTGGGGTGGGATAACACTGAAACGGTTTCATCTACAGGGATGAGAGTATCTAATTCTGGCCGCCCTGGCGCAGGAAACTGGACAAGCACACCAAGCACAGCAGGGAAGTCATCAGGAGATGTCAAGTTACTTACGAAAACACTTTCGGTGCTCTCCTTGTTTCTGGAAGTCGGTCTTCTCCCTACGCTCACCGAAAAATCCCTGCTCAAAACTCAAGAACAAAGCGCCTGCCGCAATTTCCCGTTATGGCATCTAGAACAACATCTTTTAACGCAAGTGTCCAACCCGTTTGGTCATTTGAATCTGTTTGGCGCACCGAGAGATGAGGAGGGGATGGGGTATGAAGATCGGGGGGATAGGGTCAGGTACTTTGGGGAGAGGTGGAGGGGGACGTTTTTGGGGGGAGTGGACAGGGTGAAGAGGGAGGGCGGTGGAGTTGGTAGGGTTGCGATGGGGGTGGAGAAGGTTATTATTATGGGAGGGTAGATTTGTGGTAAGATGAGTGAAATGAACGGAATGAATCAATAATAATGCTGAAGTTCTCGTGTGGGGATGAGTAAGTAGATGATTCAATAGGAAAACCGAGATTTACGGTCCGTTAAAGATAATGTGCCTTGAAAGAGATATCACCAGTGGAAACTGAATACCACTATCTACGCTCAATCCCTGAGTATCCACATACATGGACTGTTGCTAGTTTCTCGAGCAGAGGCGATTAGTTATAGCCCTCATACTGCCAGTGCAATGAGACGCTCAGAATTCAATTATCCTCTCCCTCGATGGTCTCCACAACCTCTTCTTCCTCACCACCAGTAGGCGGACCATGCTTCTTAGCAACCTTCGCCTTCCTAGCCTCCCTCTTATCTCTCTTAATCTTATCCTGCTTCTCCTTCTTCCTCCTCGCAACCTCATCTGGTGGCAATGGCTCGCCATCTTCATCGTACTCCTCATCACTACTAAACCCAGCAAGCTTCTTCTGTCGCTTATGCTCTGCGGTCTCCTTTCTAGCTTCCTCAATCTCAATTTCCATTTCTGCTTTGGAGACTTCGAGCTCCTTCTTGATGGCTTCAGGGTCTTTGAGATCGGTGTGGGAAAGACCGGCTCCGACGCGGAAGGCTTCGATATCCCAGCCGTCGCCTTCATTCCTACGAGTGAGATGACGCAGTAGGGCTTGTTTGATGCGTTCGGGGTCTGCGCGTTCTTCTTTGACAAACTTGGCTTTGATGTGGCGGCGGGTTCGACCTCTGAACATCTTACTAATAACCATAAAGTCCGTGCCGAATTGGCTTAGGAAATCGTAGAAGCGATCTGTAGCATCTTCGGACCACTTCTCGTGAGTCAAGACGCGCTCGGCAGGATCTTTGCGGCGCCAAGTAGCATAGGTAGCGACATTAAATTTCTTGGTCAGATCATCTTCTTCCACTTCTTCGAGGAGTTCTTCCTCTTGCATGGCGTGACGATCGATGAATTGCGATGCTTCATCAATTTGGTGTTCTCCATTCACGAGACGCATCCTGATGGACTGCTGTCCCTGCGCCTTCTTATTTCTCTGATAATTGCGTTCGAGCCGTTCATCCTCGTCAAGCCCATCTTCGTCTTCCTCAATTCCACCTCCGCCAGCAGCATAGGCATCTCCATCTGCGTTGTCGCGACCACGATGCGTAGCCTGCCTGATTTCATCTTCCTTGCGCTTCCGCTTGATCTCCTTCCAGTTAATCTCACGCATCTTCTTCTCCCGCTCACTCTTCAACCCTACCCGCATATCTCTTGCGAGGTCGTTCATTCTGGTCATGCCAGGCGTAATCATAACGTGCTGATTCTCCTCTGGCGTTGGCTCCCGTTTCCCACGTTTGACTACCCGTCTCCTAGGAGGGTCATCATTCTCGGCGAACATGCGTTCCGGTCGTACTGACACAGGTCGAGGACCCGGTGCTTCTATAGATGAAGCTACTGCTGCATCGATAGCATTCGCTGCAGCCACACCTGTAAGCCGTCCTACGACCGCATCGCGTGCGGCTTGTTTACGTTTGCGTTTGACGGCATTTGCGAGACGACGAACTGCTGCACTGGTTACATCAGCTTGTGCTGCGGAAGATTCTCCAGGTGTTGCTGATTCTGTAGGATCATCCTCATCGTCTTCGAATCGAACTCTCGATCGTCGCTCTTTGCCCTTGTGGCTACTGGCAGCAATATCAGCAGGTGTGGTAACTTGCCATCCTTCATCTTCCATTTCAGATGGGGTTCTAGGCCTTGGTATCCTGACCGGCGGCGTTCTGACTGGTGGTGTTGGTCTTGATACAGCCGGACTCACTGGAGCAGGCGGTTGGCTACTCGCGCTCACTACGGTTTGACCAGGAACTTCATACTCTACCAACGATTCTCGAGCAGCGGACTTTGCTGGACGCCCAGGCTTCGAAGACCGAGTTGCCGGCTGTGGGACCTGATTCCCCAATGGCCATTGTCGTGCTTTTTCCGTAGAGCTTGAGGCAGCACTACCATTGAGAATAGTAGCTGAGCCCCTACCACCCAGTAAAGAAACTGGAGGCGGCTGAAGTGGAGTAGTAGATCGCAATTGTTCCGTAGTTGGTCGGGTAACTGGCGCTTGGGCAGCCGGGCAGATCTCAACATGGAGAGCCTCAGGCGCTGGTACCTCTTTTGAAGGTGCGGAACGTGGCTTTGGATCCTCCGGTCGGGGTTTTGGCTCTTCCACGCGTCTACGCTTGGGGGAGGGAGCTTCTGTAGAGCTAGCTTTTCCTGCGGGGGATACACTTCGAGCTCGTGTAGCTGCCGGTGATGCATTTGCGGAAAGTACAGCATCTTTCTGAGTGGAGGATGTATTGCTTAGAGCTGGATTTGGTGGGGGGACTGAGGGCCTGGTAGTATTTGCGGAATGTATAGCATCGTTCTGAGTATCAGATGTATTGCTTAAAGCTGGATTTGTTAAAGGAACCGTAGGCCTGGTAGATCGGGCTACTGAACTTTGTTGAACAACTGCAATGCCACTAGAATCGACTTCATGAATTGGAGATTTAGCTGGCGGAAGAGACTTCGGCCCCGCAATTGCAGGCGCTACGACTGGAGCAGTTTTTTCGCTGACATTAGGAGCCGAAGTTTGGCTGCGGTCACCAATATCACTTCCCGCATCAGATTGAGGAGCAGGCGAAGGCTCTGCAGTGCCTGATTCGGAAATTGGTTTTGGACCAGTACCGCCACGGCGACGAGCAGGTGCCTTGGGCACAAACTTCTTGCCAGACTTGTTGATAAAGGAAGACATGGCGAGAAGTGAGCGGGAAAGGTTTGTGTTGTAAGTAGGAGTGCGTTACGCTCAAGAATTTATTGAATGTGGAATGGCCATTTGTACGTTACGTGCAAAATTCACTTGCAGAAATCAGACGTGTAGCGGGGGTTGATAAAACGACCATTCGGAAATTTTGTTCATTAGGCCACTGTGACTTTTCAACATATATCCATCAATGAATTGTGTGACTAGAAAAAGTTGAGGTCGATTTCCGGGAGGTATGCCACAATGTGGCTGAAGCTCTAAGCTCAACACGGACTAGCGCATCTCGATCGTCATCGCGCGTTTAAACATTTTAGGAGTATCAGACAGCGACGGGCTGCTCCTCTTCCTGTTCCAGTTACCCATACATGACCATTGAATAACTGTGTCATTATGGAATACCGCTACCATGCCTTCAACTCGTCCGATAACGAGGACAGATACAAGAAGTGGATCATAGGTGACCCTAAAGACACAGCGCTTCAGATTGCAATCTCACTCGGACTTGGATCTCTAGCATTCATAACCTTTTGTGTATGTAACATGCTTATTATTTAGTATTCATTACTGATATATAGCTAAGATACTACGGCCGAAATGGCCGGGTATGTACGCTGCCCGAAAGAGGCAGAATGAAGCCGCCGAAAGCCTTCCAGAGCTACCCAGATCGCTCTTTGGATGGATGCCTGCCTTGTGGAGGATATCGGAAAAGCAAATTCTGGAATCTGCAGGACTTGATGCATTTGTTGTATGATATATTGGAGTATCTCATGTAGTATGATCCGACTGACGAGTATCACAGTTTCTAACCTTCTTCAAAATGGCGATCAAATTCCTGTCGATTACCCTCTTCTTTGCCTTGATCGTTATTAAACCAGTCCACGATTCCTATCCAGATGAAGAGCGTGGAGGAGACGACAAAAAACCAAAGAAAGATGCCATGCGACGTCGCTCACTGGCTGGAATCGACATTTCCACATATACAAGCACGTTTGATGCAGATTATCTCTGGATGTACCTGGTTTTCGCCTATTTTTTCACTTTTCTGGCACTATACATGATTGTCACTCAATCAAGAAGAATTATCAAGATTCGACAGGAATATCTCGGAAGCCAGAATACCGTGACTGATCGAACCATACGACTATCAGGAATCCCGCCAGAACTCCGCTCAGAGGACAAGCTCAAAGCTTTTATCGAAGATCTTGAGATTGGAAAAGTGGAAAGCGTAACTTTGTGCAAGGATTGGAAGAAGCTTGACGAGACCGTGGAAGAGCGTATGACCATACTCCGTCGCCTGGAGGAGGCATGGACAGTTCACATGGGTCATCGACGTGTTGAGCGTAGCCTAGAAACACTCCCTATCTCCCAACCCGCCCCGCCTGGTCCGACTGTTGACCCAGAAGATCGCGAAGACAGCGCTTTGTTGGGGAATCCTTGGTCAAGTGGACAGAGCCAGAATGGGCATAGCCAGCCCCACGTGGTGCCATATGCACGAGCCCGGCCAAGGACACGCATTTGGTACGGAAACTTCAAGTTGCAGCACAAGAATGTTGATGCTATAGATTACTACGAAGAGAAGCTCCGAAGGCTGGACAAAGAGATCAAATCACTGCGCAAGAAGGACTTTAAACCATGCACCCTGGCATTCGTTACCATGGATAGCACAGCTGCCTGTGTAAGTATTGACCTACACAAATAAGCATATGGAGAGTGATCCAGGCTAACAGCTTATTTAGCAAATGGCAGTGCAAGCAGTCCTTGACGATTCACCCTTACAACTCATAGCCAACTCTAGTCCTGCCGCGGCTGACGTTGTCTGGCCGAATACATATCTCCCGCGCTCGACGCGAATGTGGAAAGCGTGGTCTATCACAGCTTTGATCGCTCTCCTGACTATATTCTGGTCGGTTGTGCTGGTACCTATCGCTGGGTTGATCGACCTGAACCGTATTCATTCCGTGTGGCCAGCACTTGGTAATTGGTTAAAGTCCCACCCGCTTGCCAAGTCACTTGTTTCAACGCAGCTGCCTACGTTTGTTATTTCTCTGCTTAATGTTTTGGTTCCATACTTTTACGAATGTGAGTTGAAGCGTCATCATGTATGCGGCAGATGCTAATACAGTCAAAGGGCTTTCTAATCGACAAGGGATGATATCCCAAGGTGATGTTGAGCTCTCAATCATATCAAAGAACTTCATTTTCCTGTTTTTCAATTTCTTCCTTGTCTTCACTGCCCTGGGGACTGCAGCTCTGGCACCTGAAGACTTTGGCAATGAGCCACCCAGGGAAACCGCCAACAGACTCGCAAAGAATATCGAAGATATCCGCGGTTTCTATGTTAATTACATCGTCCTACAAGGTCTTGGCCTCTTCCCTTTCCGCCTTCTCGAGTTTGGCAGTGTATTCATGTATCCCATTACTTTGATTGGCGCCAAGACACCACGAGGTAAGATTATTTATTGTTATCGTAGTGACGGCTCGCTGACAGTTAACAGACTACGCCGAGGTAGTCCAACCGCCGGTCTTCAGCTATGGGTTCTTCCTTCCACAAAATCTTTTGATTTTCCTCATATGCATTGTCTATTCCGTTTTGCGAGAATCGTGGCAGGTTCTGCTACCTGGATTGGCTTATTTCATTATTGGCTACTTTGTATACAAGTACCAACTACTTTACGCCATGGACCATCGCCAGCACTCTACCGGTGGAAGCTGGATGATGGTCTGTGATCGCATTGTAGTTGGTCTTGTCATCTTCCAGATCTCCATGTTCGGTCAATTGGCTCTTCGGTCTGCTGTCAAAAGGTCCCTGCTTATAATTCCGCTTCTCGTCATAACACTGTGGTTCTCCTACGTGTTTAACAGAAGCTACAAACCTCTCATGAAGTTCATCGCTTTGCGAAGCATTCGCAAAGCAGAAGACGCTGAAGAAGGTGGGGCACCCGATTTTCAGACCGTGGATGAAGCCCGGGAGTCTGGAGATAAATTTATCAATCCAAGTCTTATCGTACCGTAAGTCTTTTTGAACATCTCGTATTGGGACGGATACTAATCTAATTAGACTCGAGGACGTGTGGATCAAGGACAAAAGTGCTCGAGCAGAAAGTCACCACTCCAGTAGTACAGATCACGACGAGGAGTAACTGTTCTGATTGTACAGGTCGTTTCTCTACATTTTCTGTAATCTCTTTGCATAGCGTTGGTGCTTGTGGCTTTTTGTATCTCAAATTCACACTCCCTTTGCACCTTCCAATACTCTGAATCTGTGTCTGCTTCCTTCCTCACATATACCCCGTCTCGTACGAGCGACCTTTCTATTATTACTTCGGTCTTCGTGGTCTATTGATCTTAGAGAATAATATATCGTCTCCTTCTTCGCCGCGCAAGCAATCTTAATCGCAAACACTCCTTTTACTACTACCTGCGTCTTACATCATCTTTGATATCACCTCACCACCATCAAACAGTTTTTCCACGGCTCAGCCGTTACCACGACGACTTCGCAAATCCTCCTATCGCGGGGCATCCGCTCTGCCCCAAACAATAACTCGGCATTTCAAGTTGACCATTTGCAAGACATCTCTGTCGCAACCTTATTCGAAGACGTTGATCATCGCAGCCTTGTCATCGGAGGCTCTGAATCTTCTTTCCCTCGCTCTTACGCCTCACGTACAACCGCTGATTCGTTAATGACCGCCCAGCAGCCATGGTCCATGTTGGCAAGTTCGTCCTCGCCACCTCACACGCACTCTTCTCTTTCATCTTTACAGAATTCTGGATCTTTGCACACAGGGTTGGAGCAAAGGCGAGAGGGAGGAAGGCGCCATCGAGTGGAGTCATTAGGCAACTTTGTCAGAGACCCTCCCCGGGAGACTAGGGATAGTGCGAGCCCTGACGGTAGGAGGGGAAGTAGAGACCCCATTCGAGACTATATCCGCAGCGAGAGCCTGAGGGTGGAGAGCCGGTATTGACAGCATTCATCACCGAGGCATTCGCTGCAGAGGGTGCTCAGTTCTCTGTTCACTGCTAGCCCCGAGAGCGGCAATTCAGTATACTCCAATATCGATCCTGCTTCCGCGACCATTGCACAACATTGGGGTTCTTCCCTTTCCTTGCAGGACCTTCTTCGTACCGATACTGTTTTACGACAGCTGAATGATAGCGGTACCAACTTTTTACCCAATCTCCAGAGCTCGACAACTAGTATTGATGTCTTGACCAGAGGAACATTCCTCTTCAGCGGTCCAGACCCTGGCGACAACGTGCGCCGTACAACTCCACCTTATGGCAGTGAGCATTCATACTCTTTTGATTCCGAAAGCTGGCACAGCGTTAGCACCAACTCAATCCCTCCACTGCAAAGGGTATCTGGTCAGCCGATTGTTGATGGCTCAACCTCGGAATGCAACCACGAGATGTCATCAGTTAGACCCCGGACTCGGCGTAGTGTTTCTGAAATTGTGTATCCGACGAGATTCGACTTCGCAGATGACTGTGTTCGGAATTGTGAGCTCGGTGATAGCCCTACCACACCTAGTCCACTCCTAATCACTCCGCCATTACCTGCGCGCAAAGCAATCGAACTTCCTGGCGAGATCATCCAAGACATCTACTCTTACCTCCCACCGAAGGATTTCAATTCTGCTCGGCATACGTGCCATTCATGGATGACTGCAAGTCTAGACAAGAATCTGTTGATAACGATGCTCAAACGAGGTGGATGGTTCTCGGGTGTTGCACGTTACCTCACGAGAGCCCTTACCATTTCAGATCCAAAAAAATTCACAGATACTAGTGTCTGGTTGCTCAGCTGCCGGATTGCGCGAGAGTGTGCCTTGGGTTCTGGGTGGACGGGCAATGGCCTCCAGCCCTATAGGTCAGATATAGCAAGTGCAGTCAGCTATACCCTATCCTCTTCTGGCACGGTCAATATCACTCAGATCTCAACGACAGAACCACAATCAAAAGCTTTGGTCCTGGCCGCTAAACTCGATTTCTCCGACCTAGCTACTGGCTACTCCGGGACTGATGGCCGCCAGAGCGGCGGTCTCATATTTACAGTCAGTGTATGTGGGAAATACCTTCTCGTTGCTGAAGGAGGTCTCATCTATGTATACCAACTTCAAGGAAATAAACTCCAACCTCTGACAAGTGTATTCTGCCCTCGTCGGGTTATAGCCATGAGTATGGATGCCTCGTCACGCCGATTTGCCATTGCAGCGCTACTGGACGGGCGGATGGGCTTGATGTGCGATCTTCAGATTCGCAAGGATCGCGCCACTACAATTCCGAGCAAGCGCAAGGACAAAGCTGTAAATAGTACAGCCGGATCCTTTGGTGACCTCAAAATTGTCAATTTTAGTCCTGAGACTAGACCATTGGAGGAAGACCTTGCTACATTAATTCCGCTAGAATCAAATTACGCTCGCAGTCTTGCTGTTCCCGATCCAACAGAGTTTCACGCAGTCACGCAGAGTGTGGTCGATCCGGTTGAGCTTTGCCATGGCGACCAGAAGACCACATTGCACGATACTGATAATGGGACTGATAGAGGGACTGATCCATGGCGTTCAGCATGGAAACTACGTCTACCGAGTTACAGTGCGTCATCGAACGACAACGACTACAGAGTAATGAAAAGTTCGATCCCAGTTGAGTCAGGTCCTCGAAGTCTCTATCGCCATCTCTGTTCCGAGGATGATCCACCTCGTAGTGTCGCTATCTGTCCACAAAGGCACTGCGTTGCGTTCGGCTGCTCGGCTGGACTGGAACTTCATTGGGTATGGTTGGCCAAAACTAGAGTTTCAGCACAAGTTAACGTAAGCCAGGTCGACGCACTCACGGGTCAAGATCTCAACCGGTGGTTTCCACTTACAGGCCCAAGCGACCACTTATACTTTCTTCCACCCTGTATCGGAATGGACTCTCCCCGCAAACTGCGTCTCATATCCAGTGCATCACATCCTAGTCAACGCTCAGCCATATCTCGCCGTTTCTCCACCACGAGACCTATGATCTCTACCTTTTGGGATAGTGTCGTCGGATCCGAACCCTACAGAGTTCCTAGCCGTGCCGGTTTCGTCAGTAATTGCGACCATTACCGTGCTGTGCCAATGAGTGATGGATATCACATCCTCTTTACAGATCCGGAAAGTGGGATGTTGTGTTTGGGTAGTGACGCACCTTTAGGGGATCCGAGACGCTTGCTTAGAAAGATTTTGTTTAAGTCTCTACGTGAGGGGGTCAGTCCGAGGATCTATGCCGCGGGGGCGGATCTGATGAACGGACCGCGGATTGTTGCTGCTTTCGAGGATCAACTTGTTCTCTACTCGTTACCGTCTGATGTATTCGAATTGTCGACAAAGGAACAACAATCCAAGGCTACCACAGCCGAAGACCTTGAGCAAGCGTCGCAATGGCTGGACTGGTGGCCAGAAAGTGACTTCCCCTCCTCTTCATCCTCAAAACCTGAATTCGATAATCCCAAATCAGTATGGCCCCTCCTCATTGGCGGTACCATCATTGGAGAACTAAGCAACCTCGTTGATATTGCCGTCAACGATGTTTCTGGTCTATCCATTTGGGCGTTCAGTGTAGACGGCAAGGCTTCAGTATGGCAAATCAACAAAGGAATAACAGATCAACGTATCCAGTATAAAAACATAGCCAAAGATGGGAGGGTTGTGGATGTTCATGAAATTGAAATTGATGGCGATGTTGTTATGATGGATGCGGATACGCTTGATTGGGCTGCTGGGTTTGATGGGCCGTCTTCACCTGAGGTGAGGAGGGTGCCTGGTGATGAGGAGTTTGTGGATGAGGGGTTTGGTGAGGGTACTGCGAATGAGAGTGGAGATTTAGAAGTGGAGATGACGCCTCCTAGGTTTTGGTTGGATGAAGACGGGGATGTCGTTATGGTCGATGTGGATACTGATGCTGAGGGTGGTGGGGTTGTACTTGGGTATTAATGTTTCTTATCTGTGGAGTAATGGGGTGTAAATGTGTATAAACCTAAATTCTCGTATTTCTACTTATAACAACGAATTGTTATACCACAACACATTTTCAATACTACCTCTAAATTGCAACAACCTGTTCCTCAAAGGTTAGAAAGCATACTAGGACATATAACAATCCTACGGTGAACCGTTATCCAATTTTATCAAGAATTTATATAGTATCAAGCAAGAATATTTGACATACTAGTTTATTTTTAAAACTCGTCTTAGATATATTCTAAGTCTTATTAAGAACGATACCGAGTAATATCTTGTTATACTAATTATTGTTATAGGCTAATAGTATATATTAGCAACTTGAGTTAGTAGTTGTTCTTACTATCGACTACAAAGTATAATTTTCTTTATAATAAAAAATATACTACATGCTAGCGAGCTACCTTATTAATATAGCTAAAGAAAATTTTCGAAATAGAGTATAGAGTGTTGACCCTAGATATGTCGCACGCTAAAATTAGGAGGAAAATCTAATAAAAACAAAAAATTTAAAAGGCTAATAATTCGTCCAATATCTTATAATAAACTATAAAAATTTAACAGATTATAGATTAGACTATAAATAATCTTCTATTAAAATTTTAGCTTACTAATCCGTCTATAACGCCGGGAGTCTAGTTTAAATAGAAGTTATAGACTTCTAGCGGTTTTTCTCAAATAAATCTAGAAATAAGCGGCTTACTAAGCTAAAATTTTAATAGAAGATTACTTATAGTCTAATCTATAATCTATTAAATTTTTATAGTTTATTATAAGATATTGGACGAATTATTAGCCTTTTAAATTTTTTGTTTTTATTAGATTTTCCTCCTAATTTTAGCGTGCGATATATCTGGGGGCGCGACATATCTAGGGTCAACACTCTACCCTATTCCTATCTTAAATACTATTTTCTATTCTTTATCTACCTTTATATAGACTATATAGTAGGTGTCTACTATATCTAGTTTTATAAAGATCTTTACTTTACTAATATAGTCTTAGAGCTCGTTTATCTTTAGTAATAGATAACTATTCTTTACTATAATTTTATTTAGCTTACGATAATCTACGTAAAGTCTTAGCTCTCCTCCTTTCTTAGGTATAAATAGGATCGGGTATTCTATTAGTAAGGTTAATTTCCTAACCTATTTCTTAGCTAGGTTATTATCGATATATTTTCGTAGCACTTATTATTAAGTTAGTAATAATAGGTATATCTTATTATAGTAGAGCTTCTTACCTACCTTTAGAACTATTTTATAGTTCTATAGCTTATACTCTAATAAAGCTATATCTTTACTTAGTTCTTTAAACGCCTTTATAAGATCTTAGTATTCTTCTAGTAATTTTAGCTATACGCTATCTTTACTAATTTATTCCTTTTTAGTCTTTATACTAACCTATTCTAGGATCTAAACTAGCTATCGGTCCTTTTAAGAGAAAGTAACCCTTTCTTATCTCTAATTAATTCTTAGATTATACTAGGCTAGCTAGAGTATCTCTAAAATAACTTAAGATAGTTATATTAGTATTATATTAAATATAGTTTTTTCCTTATACTTATCTATTGTTATTTCGATTAGTAGAGTTTCGGATATAATCTTTCTACCTCTATAGAACCGCCGTCGATCCTAGTAACTTTATATAGGTAGGTCTAGATTCCTACTCTAGATTTAAATCTCTTACTATATCTATTAAGATATAGTTCTCTTAGGTACCTAAGTCTATTATAGCTATAAGCCTTTCTTTACCTAGCTTAATTAGAACCTCTAAATAAGGAACTATTTCTAGGGCTAGTACTATCGCTATAGTTACTACCTCTTTATCTTTAGGTTTTTAGGATACCTTTCTCTTAGGCTTCCTTAGATACTATCTTACCCTATTCTTTTCTAATATATAGACCGTATAGCTATCGTTATAGTAGGCTGTCTAACTAAGTAAGTTATACTTAAATACTTCCTTAACTAAGGTTCCTATTTCTTTAGTTTCCTTCTCTATTAGCTTCTAAACTAGATTTGGGTTCCTTTACTAATACTTATTTATATAATATCCTTACTTTCTATACTTTAGGTATACTTCTTTTTCCTTGTACTTCTTTTACTATTAAGTAAGTAGCTTATAAGCTACTTTTTAAGTTAGCCTTTTCTCTTTAGGTTTCTAATTCTTATAGTTTAGGTTATTAATCTCTATTAGATCTCCCTATACCTATCTCTATAGTTTTCTAGTATATCTTTCTTTTCGCTAAAAGAAGTTACTTTCTAATATATTTCCCTAGTATCCTTACTTTATAGAAGTAGCTATCGATTTTATACGCTAACTTAATAAGTTCTAAGAGTAATTCTAGTTTATCTTTTTAGAGTAGTTCTTACTTTAAGAAAGGCTTTAGGCCTAGGTAGTACTAGGCTATAAGAGCTTCTTTATCCTAGTTAATTTAAGCTATATATTTCCGGAAATCTAAGTATACTATTCTTGTAACGACTAGGAAAATAACTATAAGGAAATAATAGGATAGGACGACACGATAATAGAAGGCACTGCGATAGAGAAATTAGGATAGTAGCTTGACTATATAGAAGTATTAGATTCTAGAGAGGGGCTAGGGTACTAGGTTACGTAACTAGCTAAGATATAAAGCGCAAGGCTAAGAGGTAAAGCGTATATTAAGACGGTACGCTTCTATAGGCGAGGCTACGCTTTAAGAAGGCAGCCTCGAGTATATAGAGAAGAGTAAGTAAATAGTATCTAGAGCTCTTTATAGTTACGAACTTTATAAGATTACTACCTTATAGTCTTAGTAAAGCTTTTAGAGTTATTTATAACTTATTTATTAATATTCCTCTTATACCTAACTACCGCCCTAAACCTACAGCAAGAACTTAACTAAGTTACTTGACTAAGTAACTCTAATTATTAGGTAAGTAACCTAGTAGAAGGTACTAATAAGGGAAACTATAATACTATAACTACCCTATCTTCAGAAAGTAGTTACCTATAGGAAGAATATTATCCTCTATAGTAGGAGGAAGGAACGTGTAATCGGCCGAGTCGAACCCTTAGGGTACTTTTAGGGCAAAAGTACTAGAGAAGTTTACTAGATATAGCGGCGGGTTACGAATATAGTTAATAAGTATAAGAGTATACTTATACTATAATAAAGATACCCTTAAGAAGCCTAAGGAATAAGTACTAGTAGTATCTACGTACCTAGGAGGGAGCGCGTTCGAATAGTTCGAACCTAGGGTATAGGAGTTTATAAAGGAATTAAAAGAAGATAGAAGTAGCGAAATAGATTAAATATTTACTAGCTACAAGTACTTCGTAGGAGAACTAGGGAAGGTATTTAGAGACGTAGACAAGAAAAAGATAGCTATAAGGAAGCTCTAATAATTACGCTAGATAAACTCTATAGGATAGTATACTATAGATTTCCGGAAGTATATAGCTAGAATTAATTAGGATAATAAAGCGCTTATAGCCTAATACTACTTAGGCCTTAAGCCGTTCCTAAAATAGGAACTACTCCGAAAAGACGAACTAGATTCGCTCTTAGAACTTATTAAACTAGCGTATAAGATTAATAGCCGCTTCTATAAAGTAAGGTTATCTAGAAATACATTAGGAAGCAACCCCCTTTAGCAGAAAGAAAGGTATACAAAGAAGCTATAGAGGTAGGGTTAGGGCGATCTAATAGAAATCGATAACCTAAACCATAAGGACTAGAAACCTAAAGGAGGGAGATTAGCTTAAAAGGCCACTTACAAGCTACTTACTTAATAATAAAAGAAGTAGAAAGAATAAGGAGTATACCTAAAGTATAGAAAGTAAGGTTACTATATAAATAAGTACTAATAGAAGAACCTAAATACGGTCTAGAAAGTAATAGAGAAGGAGGGGACCTAAGAAGCGGAAACCTTAGTTTAGAAGCCGACGAAGAAGGAAACCTAAGAGGAGGAATCCTTAGTCGCGAAAGCTAAGCTTAAACACAACTTACTTAGTTAGACAGCCTACTACAACGATAGCTATAGGGTCTATATATCAAAAAAGGACGGGGCAGGATAGTATCTAAGGAAGCCTAAAAGGAAGGTACCCCGAAAACCTAAAGATAAGAAAGTAGCGACTATAGTAATAGCGCAAGCCCTAGAAATAGTTCTATATTTAAAGATTCCAATTAAGCTAGGCGAGGAAAACCTCGTAGCTATAATAGACTTAGGTGCCTAAGGAAACTTTATCTTAGTAGATATAGTAAGGGAGTTAGACCTAGAGTAGGAATCTAAGACCTACCCGTATAAAGTTACTAGGATCGACGGCGGTCCCCTAGGTAGCGGGAAGGTTATATTAGAAACTCTACTAATTGAAATAACGGTAAATAAGTATAAGGAATAAATTGTATTCAATATAGTACTAATACAACTATATTAGGTTATTTTAGGGATACCCTAGTTAACTTAGTATAACCTAAGAATTAATTAGAGAAAAGAAAGGGTTACTTTCTCCTAAAAAGACTAGTAGATAGCTAGGGTCCTAGGATAGGTTAGTATAAAGGCCGAAAAGGAATAGATTAGTAAAGGTAGCGTATAGCTAGAATTACTAAAAGGATACTAAGATCTCGTAAAGGCGTTCGAAGAACTAAGCGAGGATATAGCTTTACTAGAGTATAAGCTATAGGATTATAAAATAGTCCTAAAGGAGGGTAAGGAGCCCTACTACAACAAAATATACCCGTTATTACCAACTTAATAATAGGTACTACGGAAATATATCGATAATAACCTAGCTAAGAAATAGGTTAGGAAATTAACCTTACTAATAGAATACCCGATCCTATTTATACCTAAGAAAGGAGGAGAGCTAAGACTTTACGTAGATTATCGTAAGCTAAACGAAATTATAGTAAAGAATAGTTATCTATTACTAAGGATAGATAAGCTCTAGGACTATATTAGTAAAGTAAAGATCTTTATAAAGCTAGATATAGTAGATACCTACTATACGGTTTGTATAAAGGAGGGCGAAGAATAGAAAATAGTATTTAGGACGGGGATAGGGTACTATAAGTACCTAGTAATACCGTTTAGACTTACTAATACGCTAGGGCACTTTTAGGCTCTAGTCTACGACGCTATATAGGAATACTTAGAAGTATTTATTATTACGTACTTAGACGATATCCTCGTATACTTAGAGGATATAAAGGATTATATAGAATACGTAAGGAAAGTAATTAAAGCCCTTATAAAAAAGGGGCTAAGGTTAAAATAGGAAAAGTATAATTTCTATATAAAAAGGACTAGTTACCTCGGATATATTATTAAACTAGGACAAATTAGTATAGACCCCGGGAAACTTACGGTAGTAAGAGACTAGCCGATACTAATAGGCGTAAAAGCGGTATAATCCTTCTTAGGATTTATAAACTACTATAGATACTTTATTAAGGAATACTCCGGGATCGTAAAACTACCTACTAACCTAATAAAGAAGGAAACGAACTTCGCCTAGCTTAAGGAATACTAGAAAGCGTTTAACTAGATTAAGGACCTAGTCCTAAGCGGGCCTATCCTAACGCTATTCGATCTAGAGAAATCAATAACGATCGAGACGGATACCTTAGACTACGCTATCGCGGGATACCTAAGCTAGCTAGATAATAAGGGAGTATTATATCCGGTAATATTCTACTCTAGGAGCCTATAACTAGTAGAGCTAAACTACGATATTTACGATAAGGAACTACTAGCAATAGTAGATACCTTAAAAATATAGAAGGTGTATTTATATAGGTTAAAATACTAGGTATCGGTAATTATAGATTATAAGAACCTAACATTCTTTACGATAACTAAATAACTTAGCCCTAGACAAGTTAGATAGGCTAAATAACTAAATTATTTTAACTTTAAAATAACTTACCGAAAGGGATCGGAAAATATAAGAGTAGATACCCTAAGTCGGAGGGAAGACTATAGGACCGAAGGTCCTAGGCTAGGATACTAGCTCCTAAAGGAGTAAGGAGACGGATTAGTATATATAAATCTATAAATCGCAGCCACGTATAAGGTATTAGACGAGATCGATACCGAGCTAATTAACGTATACAAAAAAGATATAATATATTAGGAACTAAAAGGGAAGAAAGAACTATATATCTATATAATAGTAGATAGATACCTATACTTCTATAGGAAAATCTATATCCCTATAACTTAAAGGAAAAGAATCCTTAAGGAAGGATATAACTCTAAGGGTAGTAGGTACTAAGGGTTTAAGAAAATATATAATAGAATTAAAAGGAGATACTACTTCCCGGAAATAAAATAACAAATTAAAAAGTATATTGAGGACTACTACGAATACGTAATTAATAAGCTAAAAAGATATACCCTATATAGATAAATAGGTATATCCAAAATACAATAAAGACTATAGAAAAAGATCTATATAGATTAGATAGTTAAACTACCAAAATTAAAGGACCCTATAATAGGGTAGGCCTTTAATTCGATTTAGATAATCGTAGAACCGCTTACTAAATACGCTAAGTTTATTCTATACCTAGAATCCTTATTAATAGAAGGACTGGCCTATATATTTACAAGGGAAGTAGTCGCCGACTATAGAATACCCGAGGAAATCGGGTCGGATAGAGACAAGTAGTTAACGTTAAAGTTTTGGACGTCGCTTATAAAGCAGCTAGGAGTTAGACAAGTTATAACTATAGCGTATTATCTATAGGTAAACGGACAAGCCGAAAGAATAAACCAAACGTTAGAATAATACCTAAGGTATTACCTTAACTATAAATAAGACAACTAGGTAGAATTACTACTAATTGTATAATATATATACAATAGCGCTATCGTAGAATCAATAGGGTTAACGCCTTATAAAGCAAATTATAGCTTTACACTAGAACTAGTAAATCACGTAAAGGAAGACCTAGGACTAGTATAAAGCGCGCTAGATAGGATCTAAGAAATTAACAATATATATAAGCAACTTATAGAAGATCTAAAGTTTACTACTTATAGAATAGCTAAATACTATAATAGTAAGAGATCGTCGGAGCTAATTCTAAAAGAGGGGGATAAAGTCTATTTTAGCCGGTAAAATATTAAAATAAAACAACCAAGTACTAAATTAGACTATCTAAGAATAGGACTATTTAAGATCCTAGAAAAAATTAGGAAACTAAGCTATAGATTAGAACTACTAAAAGGGATAAGAATATACCTAGTATTCTATATTGTATTACTAGAGAAAGCTAGCCCGGAAACGCCAATATAAACGAAACTAACTATAGAAGTAACGGAGGATATCTATAAAACGGAAGATATTAGAGCCTATAGAAAGGTATATAGGAAAATATATTACCTAGTCAAGTAGAAAGGATATACCGAATCCGAAAATACTTAGGAACTAGAAATAAACTTAATCAACTACTCGGATCTTCTCTAGCGGTATTATTAAAAACCAATAACTCGGAAAAAGACTAATTAGTAGGTAAGAAAAAGTTAAAGTTAACCCCTGCTACTGGATCGCCGGCAGGTATAGAGGATTCTAATAATAAGGAGGGATCCGTAGGTTCTAGAAGAACCTTACCCTCTAGAATAGCTAGCCTCTCTAGCTCTTTAATAGATATTATCTTCTATTTAAATATTACTTTCTCACGATAAGTTAGTATATCCAACTAGTTACGAAGTCGACGGCTCTTTATCTAAGCTATACGCTTCTTAGTAACCTAAGTAGATAATACAGCAGAGTAGGTTTCTACTAAATTATTAATCTTAGTATTAAGATTATTCGATAGATCTTGAACCGCTTCTAATTAAGAGAGAATATCCGCTTTTAGGCTACGGACCTTATTCCCTAGAAAAAGAGTTAGAACGCGAAGAAAAAGATAGAGATTAGTAGGGATTAATAAGAGTAGCGCTCTTAAGAAGGACTTATAATAGGTAAAGGCGACAACGGATCCTTTAGGAGGAAGCAATCCGTTAGGTATATAGATAGCTTAGGGGCTAGGGACCCCACGCGCCAGGTTATATCTCAAGACTAAAAGAAGGAATAGAAGGAGCGACGCTAAAAGAATTCTAGGAATAGACGGAGTACTCGTTCGCCGATTACGACCGGTACTATAATAATCGAGAATTATAGGAGGCCTTACTATTCTGTGAGATAGGTATAGACGAAGAAATAGAATAGTATAAGGGGGCTATACGGGCACTTATAAACGTATAGTCGGCCTTAGTTATAACTAACGAATACTTGCGACCACCCTTTATACACCGCGCACAACAACTATTGGACTCGATAGGAATAACGTAGTCGACGCCAGCCTTTCGGCAAAAATTACAGGTTAACGAAGGGGGTATAGTAGTACCCTAGGAAATAGATACAGCCGAGGAGAGGACGTTGCGGCGACGATTAACAGCGGAAGTACGAGACTCTCGAGGTATAATAAGCGAAGGGATTTAGGAAGAGGAATAGGAAGACTACCTATATATATATACCCCTAGTATAGGGTAGAGCTCTCGGGACGATAGCTAGGAAGGGGGGACCTAGTATAACGACTAGGAAAATAACTATAAGGAAATAATAGGATAGGACGACACGATAATAGAAGGGACTACGATAGAGGAATTAGGATAGTAGCTTGACTATATAGAAGTATTAGATTCTGGAGAGGGGCTAGGGCACTAGGTTATATAACTAGCTAAGACATAAAGCGCAAGGCTAAGAGGTAAAGCGTATACTAAGATAGTACGCTTCTATAGGCGAGGCTACGCTTTAAGAAGGCAGCCTCGAGTATATAGAGAAGAGTAAGTAAATAGTATCTAGAGCTCTTTATAGTTACG